>VWZS01010571.1:274735-585086 GCA_013397075.1 Rhabdornis inornatus | reverse complement strand
CCACCAACTTAGTGTTTGACATACTTACCAAACAAAAAAATTCTATTTTAATTCTGCTGGCTATTACTTTTTTGCTCTGTGGTCTTGCTGCCTAGAGACTAGCAAGTTGTATTGAATAGTCTTATCATTTCCAGTCACACTTTTAAAAAAATGATAGATTCTGTAAATCATGGGAGAACAGCAATTAAAACATGGAGTTCTGCAGTTTGATGTTTTCAGTTACTTCCCAGCCAGACAATGTTTCTGGAACTAGGACTGACATTGCTTGTCCTGAATTTTTCCTCCTACTTGCCTTTGTACAGAAGAATTGCCTTCTGCTTCCTAAATATTTTCTTAAATAATATTTTTTAATTGTTTTAGAAAATGGTTGGGCCAGAAGATACAGAAAATAAGGTCATGTGCATTTTTTAATGGTGGATTTCACTTAAATGCAGGTATTTAGTAGTTACAATACTGGTATACATCAGTGTTTTAAGTATGACCTTGTTATTTTTAACCAAGAATTTGGGGGATATTGTAGGTCACAAGATTCTATATGTAATTCTAAACTAAAAGCATAAAGCTCAAAGAAACCATTGTTTCAGTAGTTGTCCACATCATTCAATGTACATGTCAAAGCAAAAGCAAAACAGGACGTTTCCACTGCTTCCCAGAACATATTATCCAAATCATCTCACTTGCTCTTCAAATCAGGTGTTATATTGTCTTTGTCTAACAACACTGTGTACACTGCTAAACAGAAGTCAACAGTTATGCAGGTAACTCTTCTGTAATGCAGAGTGTGAAGGAAGCTGACACTCTCACTGGTGCTGCTGTGCCTGTTTTGCCCCAGCATCCCTGAGTGTGAGCTTGTGTGTGTGTGGTGTTGGGGAGCTGTGTAAAGCACACTGCAAATAAAGAGAATACTTCACCCTGTTCTGAGTTTTTCTGACTCATGGAGGTGCCGTCCACAGACTCCTTTAAAATCTTTGGTGTTTATCACTAGAATGCTTCTCTGAAATTTATGTTAGGTCAGACAGAGGTCAATGTGCCCTGTCTGAAGTCTAGATTTACGCCCCTTTGGCAGTTTTAATAAAAGACTCTCATCTTTTGTCCAAAAATATGTTGGTTTGCTCTTGCAGACCTGTGTCGAACTAGGTAAGACTAAAATGCATACTTGTTTTGTCACTTGGATTAACCTCTCTGCACAATAGTTCTGAGTAGATGTGTCATTTTCCCCTGTTCCAGGGGCTATTAATGTTTTGCTTACTAGCAGTGAGTGTACTGCTAATGACAGTTTTGTGAACGTGACTACAGGCAGAAGCACTGCTTCAGTGCCTCATAAACCTGAGTAACTGATAGGAGATTGCTTTAGACTTCCAACCCTGTACATTTTCCAAATAATGTTTTCTGAGTTTAAAATGCATGAACAAGTGTTTCATTATCTGGCTTAAATATCTAGTGAGATTTTATCTGAAGACTATTGGGCAGTTCTGGAAACACACATAGATATATCACTGATCTGTATTCTGGTGATAGGGAATTATGCATCAAATCTCAAGCAGAGAGGACAGTGCTCAAGACGTGTACCAATCTCTGAAAAGATTTTACCGAAAGTGAAAGGTCTTTTAAATAAGGAATTGTGGTAGGAAACTACTGTTTTAAATGCCTGATTTACATTGACTAACTGTAGCAGACTGGTTTAAATATTGTGTTGTGCTAGCTGGGGAAGAGAGGGGAAAAGAGGAAGTGGCCCATTTCTTCATTTGACTGTGAGCCCTAAGAAAGGAATGAAGGTGGCTGGATGACAACTCTCATCACCCAGCAGGTTGCAAAGTACTGAGCATTAGACTGCCAAACTCAATGTCTGTCCATACAGTGCTACATAAGAGGCACTGTGACCTTTCTGTCCTACCAGTGAAAGTTCAGGTGCTGGTCATTGCTGGAAGCAAGATCACAGATTAGGTGGTCAGTGGCCTGGGTTATCCTGTTTCTGTGGCGCCAAGGGTCAGGAAGAAATATTAGTCAAGAAAGCCAAGAGTTATCACTGCTTTACAGGTCAGATTTTGGTATGCAGCTGTATTTGTTTGTCTTCTTGAGCATCAGTCCTGCCTTCTGTATGCCATTTGAAATCTGGAATTTAGATGATGCAAGGTAGCAGGTTTTAATTTCTCAAGGGTTTTGCTTTTTTTTAAAACCCAGAGCAAGTATATTTCAAGTTTAGTTTCCTTCTCCTAGGTTGTTTGCTGGGGACTGAATGAAACATTACTACCTAACAGCAGAGGAATTCACATTAAACAGCATTCATTCTCACAGAGAATTATTTAGGCTGGAAAGGATTTCTTGAGATCATCTAGTCCAATGCCAAACTTCCTGCATCATCCAAACATTAAGCTGTAAATAGATTGATGTGGGCCAAGTTTATTATCAGTCAGTATGCTTTTTAAAATCAGTCTTTACACCAGGCTGTTCAAAAAGCACACAGTAAAAGAAGCTATAATAGTAATAATTGCAAAAAAAATTTAGAAATTATTTTTGAGGTGTCACACCCACTTGAGCAGTCTTTTATGTGCTTGCTCAAATGTACTTAGATTGACTGAGCAAAAACAAGATATGTGGTGTATCTGTGACAAGTGGCCAGTATGAAGTATTTTGTATGGGAATTTGATGTTAAGAAGGAAAGTTTTTCTGGCTGAATTGTGACAGCACATCAGAGTTTACATGTGTAAAGCCTCTCTGTGTTTCAGTCCTGGGTTCTTTGCTCTGCCAGTGAGCCTCAGTGTATTTCTGTTTTGTTAAATACCTCTTCTTGCAATACTGGTCCAAAACATGCTTTAGGAGATCAATGTAGTAACTTGGATATAAGTTTGATATTAGTATTGATGTTTCCAGCACTCATTTATCCATGATGACTCCTTGCTTGTGGATTTGAAATTTTCAGTAGTGGTCTTGGGATAGTCTAGTCTGCCCTGTTGAGTATATGCATCATGAATGCTTTTTCTGTAGTGTGATTATGGATTAGAGGTGTCACTTCCGGCTTGTGTGCCAGTCTTTGGTCATCAGGTTAAGCTGAGATCTTACAAGTTTTTGGATTTGAAGTCTTTCACTGGAGAGGATTTTCTAGTCTGCCATTTGTTGCAAATTTCTTTTCATAGTGTTGTTTGCCATCCCCATCAATGGTGAGCTACTGACACAGAGGAAGACATGGTGATGCAAATGGCAGAGGCAGTAAGGGGCTGCTCCTTTTGGCCATGGTGTGACCTAATCAGTTGAAGCCAACTTAAAGACTACAGCCACACAGAAACACTTGCTGTCAAACACAGAGCTGCTTCTATGAAGATACGAGCAAAAGTAATGGATGTCACTTAAGCACTAGAGTCTCTTTCTCACTCTCTGTTTAGATAATTACTGCTGAAGATACAGTCTTTTGGTTTGAGCTATAGCCTTCTTTCTCCAGTACCTTTCAGTAGGCAGACTAGTTTATACAGTGTACAACTGTGAATTTCACCCTTGCATTTATGCTCTCTGGAAGAATCTGCTGGAGGTTTGCTGAATTTTTGCAGACAGTGCCTAAGATTGCAGGCATGATTCCTGATCAACTGGGAAAAGAATAATTTAGAGAATATTTGGTCTACACGTGAGGACTGGCGCCTCCAGTTGTTAGTAGTCAGTATAGGCAATGTCATTGCAGTAAAGCATGTGAAGAAGTCTGTTTTGTCATCAGGCAGTTTTTAAGACAGGCTTACAGCTAATGTTCAGACTAACCACAGATATTGTGTGCTCTGTGAGTTCTCAGACTTTCTTACAGGCCATCCAAAAGAAACAAATTTGGTATTTGCTCTGCATGGTGGTTCCTGATGCTATTTGCCAAATGCTGTCCAATTCCAGACCATGGTTTGGGAATCAGTGCTATAGAGAGTAATTGAGAAAATGTTAGGAAGATAGTGAGCCCAAGTCTGTAGGATGCATTTGACCTAGAGAGAGATTCTGTCATCAAAGACCATGGGAGTTCCTACACGGCCAGATGCCTCAGCCCCCATCTACTCTGTGATCTGAATGCAGCCTCTGTCTTGCAAATTTGACAGCTATGCTATATAATTAGTAAGTTCCCTATACACAGGTGAGCTGCTCTGTTTCTCTGGGCCCAAGGACAGCTCTGAAACACCCATTCCTTTTGTTCTCTTTTGGAACGAAGTTGGATCCTTTGGTACAGACCAAGTGGGAGTGTCAAAAATGGTCACTTCCTGCACTGCCATCTCTAGGTTAATTCTTTTGGGGGATTTTTCCTGCAGGTCATTATTTCAGAATCAGATATAAGATACCTTTTCCTCTCAGCCTTTTCTAAAAAATGCCTGGTGCTTCTCAAGTCGGATTGGCTTTGCACATTGAACCTTACTGTTTGTAGCTGTCTGCTCTCAGAAAGGTGGGTGAGAAGGAGAGAGGGTGAGCAGGATTACAAATACACCTACCCTTGTGTAGAGCTGGCCTCAGGCTAAGACAAAGGGCTTGGGAGATTTGAGACCTCCTGGATGCTTCCTGGATTCTTTTCCTATTGTATAATTTCCTTTCAGCAGTGTTTGAACCTTCAAGCTCACCTGGGTGTGTTCACAGGCAGCCAGACCAGTATTGTGAAAGAGAAATTAGACACTTAGCCTTGGCAAAAATTAACTCCTGTGGCTTGTTTGTACCTCTTTGTCATGCTTTTGTTGTCCCTTGTTTGCTCACTTCTAAGGAAATTCTTTCTGGCATTTTATCAGGTTTTTATGAATTGGAACAAGTGCAGAATTAAATCATAAGGCATGGATGCAGAGGAGGCTTCTCTTCTCTTCTCTTCTCTTCTCTTCTCTTCTCTTCTCTTCTCTTCTCTTCTCTTCTCTTCTCTTCTCTTCTCTTCTCTTCTCTTCTCTTCTCTTTTCTTCTCTTCTCTTCTCTTCTCTTCTCTTCTCTTCTCTTCTCTTCTCTTCTCTTCTCTTCTCTTCTCTTCTCTTCTCTTCTCTTCTCGTGGAGCTCACTGGTAATGCTAGTGTCTTAGAAACATAATAAACAGGTTTTGTGTAGTGTTTCTTGCTGAGAGCCTGCTTGAGAAACCCCTAATCCTGTCTTCCAGACTGATAACCTTCTTGCCCTGAGCAGGGTGAGGAGGACTGAGTGAATTGCTCTGCTCTTTGTGTAATGTGTGCTGTGCCCTGAAGAAAGGTAACTGGTATCTCCTCTTGCCAATACTGACATGTCAGGGCAAAGAAACCCAAGAACAACAAGGCTGGCTATTTGTGTTGTGCTCCCTGACAGAAAATGGTGAAAGCCATCATCTTGAATGCACAAATTCTCTCAATCATTTTAATCTTTATTAAAAAGAGATTCTTTTCCAAAGTGACTTTAAACTAGGGCCTCTTGCTTTGTCTTTTTTTGTGTACACACAGTGCTTTGCAATACACTGCTGCCTGCTTAACAAAGCAATGCTTGACAACTGATAAAAAAAAGCAATTCACAGCTGTTGAAGGATACTTAATCATATGAGAGTGAGGCTTGATCTTTGAAAAAAAATATTTTCAAGTAGAATATATATATATATTTACATGTCTCTTGTGTACACAAGAGTGTTTTTTGTGCCTGTTTTGCCTTGGAGACTATATCGGAAGCAGGATTTGGGTCTGTGTTGAAACACTTCAAATTGACTTGACTTTACAGTCAAGTTCTCCTTATCTACTGCTGCATGTGCAGTGAATTTCTTCTCTAAAATTTTTCATAAAAATGTTTTAAGAGACCCTGGTTCTACCTAGGCTGCAGTTCCAAGGAGCAGAGGGGGATAATGTACTAATCCTTTCACCCAGTGCTCTGCTCCTCTGACATACCTTTCTGTAGCTTCTGTGTTCACTGTACCTAGGAAAAAACAATTCCTGGACAGTTTTCTCATCTTCTCCCCTTTGCACTTGCTTCAGTACTTATCTGGTCTTCTGCTGAGCCATTGTATGTACTAGCACAAGAAGAAAGTACATGCAGCAGAACAAGAATTTAATTTTATGTAGGGTTAGCATGCTGAAATGGCTTAGTGCAGGGTTCAGTGAGCAGAGAAGTTAATTTGAGTAAGTGGAAACATTTGAGTAGGGATCATGGGAAGATCTCCAGCATTTAGAGAGCCCTGAAAGTTGAGATGGATTCCTGATGTGCTTCCTGACGCTGCTATCAAAAGTGCTATTTTGAGATTTCATTATCCTGTGTGAGTTTAGTGGACTTACTGAAACTGCAGTCCAGAAGCCCTGTCCTGTTTTGAAATGCATAATCTTCCAGGTGGTATCTTTTTTGTTGTCTTGCATAATATTATCTTAATTTCATTACTACTGGCATTTTTCAGACACTGTCAGAGAATTTGAATGACTTGTAGTGGTAACCTAAGAGATTAATAACTACAGGTAGTTCTGGTATTTATTGTGGAGCTAATTAAAAAACTGGATATTAGTTCCCTTCCCTGTGCTGTGCTTCACAGCCCCTTCAATGCCAGCCTAAGGGCTTGTGGTGTCATGCAGTAGAATAGTTTACTGAAATAATCAAGGCTAAAAATTACCTTTTGAAAAACTTGGCATGAGACAATAAAAAGTAGCTGAAGGTAAGTAAGGCTGGTGATTTTTTAAGCCTGCTTTGCTGCTGAAACAGAAGCATTATGTAACTGCCCTGACAGTGATCGTTCCCATCCATAAATGCCAAAAGGGCTGTGGCAATCCCTGTGGTGTCTTTACCCACTGCTTACTGGTATCATCTAAAAGGCCACTTCTGTGATGCACTTCTCCCCTTGTGGGTTTAGTTTGATCTGTGTAGCTCTCTCAGAGGCCACCTGTGATTTGGGTCAAGAAACATAATGAATCTTAAAAGCCTGTGTAGAAAGGAGAAAAGATAGGGTTAGTTTAAATTCTGGCCACTGTCCCAGCTTGACATGGGATGCTGCGGAAGTAGTACTGATGTGAGCTGCTTGTGTTGTCAGTGCTGTACAGGGAAGCATCTGTAGAAGCATTGCCTGAGCCTCTGGGGGTCTTTGATAAATAAGAAGGTCCTAAATTGCTGGAAGCATATGTTAAAACTTGGAAGTATTAAAAGCATACATGTAAAACTGGTATATTTGACTGTATTTTTGCTATTTACTGCTTGTAATATATAAAAGTTTTCTGGCAGCCAAAATGCTGTACACCCAGTTTTACTTAGGTTTATCATAAGCTTTCTGTTAAAGAATGTTTTAGCATGATGATGTGGACACATAGACAAACTGCAAAGTGCTGAACCAGCCACATCTGAATCTGTAATGTGCAGCTCAGGCTCTCACATTTTATGTCCCCATTTGATGTGGACAATCATTTGACATCAGACCGGACACAGGAAAAGGAGCAGTGAACTTTGAAGATCTGGGTTGCAAGGGACCTTAAAGATTATCTTGTTCCAACCCCCCTGTTATGGGCAGGGACACCTTCCTGTGGACCAGGTAGGTTAAAGCCCCATCCAACCTGGCCTTGAACACTTCCAGGGATGGAGCATCCGCAGGTTCTCTGGGCAACCTGTGCCAGTGCCTCACCATCCTCACAGTAAAGAGTTTCTTCCTTGTATCCAGTCTAAACCTACCCTCGCCCAGCTGAAAGCCATTCCCCCTTGTCCTGTCACTACATGCTCTCATAAAAAGTCTCTTTCCAGCTCTCTTGTAGCCCCCTTTAGGTATTGAAAGGTGCCACAAGATTTGCTCCAGCAGATCAGAAATTAAAAAACAGCTGACAGAAATTCAGTATTTCAGTTGTTAGGCTGGAAAAACAGACTTTCACTAAGAACTCTTCTTTCACATTTGAAAAGTAATTATTTTGAATTGCTTTTTAAATTAAAGAAATCATGTTTCCTTAAGCGCTGTGATTATTCTGTGTCCAAATTCTGCACTTGGCAAAAGTAACATTTCCCATGAGCATGGGTGTAAATTGTGTTTTATCCACATCTCAGTGACATTCCCTGCTACGTTTTCTCAGAATTTCATGTGTTTGTAGCATTCTAATTTCTGCCCCAAACTGTGCTGTGATGTTTGTGACTGTAAATATGCAGTGCATTGGCTTCAGCTTTGTTTCGTGACTGTTTCTATGGATTTGTTTAAAATAGTAAAGGTTGACTCAACACATTACTCTGAAAATTAACAGTTAGTCTATAGGCCATTACATCATGAGGAAATCAAAGCACACATGGAGAGCACTTTCTTTTTTTCTCTCAGGATTGCTGAAATACAAGATACAGCTGTTCAGCAATGCACATAATATTTGCTAGCAGTACTAGAAGAAAAGAAACAATACAGGGGAAATGCAATGCTGAGAAAAGCTTCATTTTTTAATAGAAAAAACTGTTTCTATCTCTGTATATGTATTTTAATAAAAATTAATAGTGTTAAAATGAGATAAAGCTGTGCATCAGAATTTTGTCAACTGCTCATAAGCTTTCAGTATTGCTGTTTTCTAGTATTTTCTGTGTAAGAATTATTAATATTTTGTGTGTCTCTGATTCTGGAGTCAGTGTGTGTCACTGAATGCCTGTGCTTAATATTTCATTTTTATAGGTTAATGTGCAAGTGCCCAGTTGATATTCATAGAATACATAAAATGGAAACATTGATTTAATATTAATTGCAAATCATATTGCTTTTTCTATTGCTTTCCACTCCCACGTCAGCTTTCTACATCTAGTTTAGATAAGCACGTGGTGGGATTGTCAGTGTAGGAGCTTCTCTTGCAGTTAAGTGTCTTGCATGTCTCTTAGAACCCAAAATTACTTTTATGCAGATCAATTTTTAGCGACATCTGTGAATAAGTAAATGGCAAACTGTGTCCTTTAATTGAAATAGCAAGTGAAAATACCTTAAGCCTCCAGAAGCTGAGCTTTTTTGATAGTATTGCCTTTATTACTATTCTGGGTCCAATTGAATCAGCTGTGATATGCATTTGTTCTGGGTAACTGTCTCTTGAAGAAAAAGGTCTGTTAAGGTTAGAAATCAAATTCTTTTCTATTACACTAAATGAATTGCTGCTTTCTGCTTGCCAGAGGCACTGCTTCAAAACAAAAGCAACCCAACTCACAGGGAGTTAAAATGTTTTAGTCCTAAGTCATCACGTCTGGCTGCGGGGTGACCTCAGCCTTCTCCTGCTCTGAATCATTGTTGAGAACTCACATGGTCTAAATAGGCTGAGGTAGGTTTCAGTCCCAGAAACTGTTTGTCTTTGCCTGTGTCATGGCTTCATCAGTACAACCTTGACATTGTTAGAAAGGGCACAGCTACACCCAGTTACTGTAGGTGTAGTAGCAGATTAACCACTCTAACTACTTTCATGTGTGTAATCTTTCTAATCTTGATCAAGTGGCCATGTTGCTTTTCTCCTGTGGCACGTAGACAGAGCTTGATTGTGGTTTTAATCCTGACACTGTTTTTATGGTGGTAGGCAGACAAAAAGAAAAAAGGTACTACATACAATGTTTAGAGGGTTAGGCTGCAGTTATGGGAAAAACCACAAACAATGTACTTGAATTAAAGGAAGTTATTAAAGTGATCCTTCAAGAAATGTCTGAGAGCAGTGCTTTTCATACTTACTCAAATTAATGTGAGCATGATGCAGTCTGTCTGAGGAAACCAGCAGAGTTTCTGGCAGTAATATGTTGGAGAAGATATTTTGGAAGCAAAGAAGTTTTCCTGACTGATGTTTCTTGCATTTAAAACCAAAACCATTAGTTGCACAATTACAAAATTTACTGGTGAAAAAGCTATTAGAATCTTCTCTTACTGTTACCAATTTGAGTATGAAGGAGAACTTGTTTCCTTTTAAAAGCAGAAAGGAGAGCCGGTTTCTCCTGGTACTTGTGAGTTACAATAATCCTACATAGGCTGTTTCAAATTTGCCAAGAGTGTATGTTTTGGTTTTATTAGTTTTGCTTTCTGTTTTGCTAGCAAAGAAGAAATTAAGAAATTCATTGGTACCTCCTTAGTTGCTTCCAGCGCTTTGTTTTCTTCTACAGGTTTGTGGTACTCTTGCCTAAGTTTCATTGTCTCTGAAAGGGACTAGCAGTTTTGTGAATTTTTTTTTTTTCCTTTAGGTGACTTTCCTGAGCTTATGTTTTCTTGTAATGGGGGTGTCCTCTACTCTCCCTTACTTATACTGTCACTCACTCCATGACCTCAATCCAAAACATATTCAGAACCTCTAAGACACAGTCTAAAAAGCAGTGTTGAGGTCTAGTGAAAGAGTACATTGTAGTGTGTCATGAATATATTAGCTCAGTAGCTCTGTATTGTATTAAGTATGGCAATAAAACTGTGGTTTTATCATGCTTGTAGTTTAGAACAATAAACATGAAGTTTTCAGTTTAGAAAATGATGGAGATCAAATACAGTTGCAGTTGCCATTGGAGCTGTATCCACAAGTTGCTTCTGTAATGTGGAACAGCTACATTATTATGCTCTCCTGCTTTATACTTACACTTTTTTTATCCTTGTGGTATGTGAGCATTAAATGATGATAATGTCAGTAAGCTACTGAATGCTGTTAAGAACACCTGTTTCATGTGACTTACTCTGTTCTGTATGTAAGGTGAGGGGTTTTTTTTAAGAAATAATCTATTTGGGAGTAATACTATTTATATTAGCAGATGTCTAGGAGATACTCTCTATGCATACTTCTGTGTAAGACAGTGTTGTGGTTTAACCCCAGGCAAGCCCCACACAGCTGCTCGCTCACTCCCCCACCAGCAGATCAGGGAGAGAATTGGAAGGGTAAAAGCCAGAAAACCCATTGAGATAAAGACAGTTTAATAGGGGAAGCAAAAGCTGTGCACACCAGCAAAGCAAAACAAGGAATGAATTCAGTGCTTCCCATGGACAGGCAGGTGTTCTGCTCTCTCCAGGAGAGCAGGGCCCCAGCACATGTAATGGTGAATGGGAAGACAAACACCATCACTTCAAATGTTCCCCCTCTTCTTCCCCCAGCTTTATATACTGAGCATGATGTCATATGGTCTGAAATGTCCTTCTGGTCAGCTGGGATCACCTGCCCTGGCTGTGTCACCTCCCATGCAGCCCCAACTTCCTCACCAGTGTGGCTGTATGAAAAGCAGAAAAGGTCTTGGCTCTGTGCAAGCCCAGCTCATCAATAACAAAAACATCTCTATGTTATTAACTCTCTGTTCAGCACAAATCTGAAACATAGTCCTGTACTAGCCACTGTGAAGAAAGTAAACTCTAATCCAGCTGAAATCAGCAGACATTCCTAAGCCTGAAATTGTAAAACAAATTGCCACAAGAGCTGTAACCATACTGTGGCTCTCATGGCCCTGTCACTTCCACAATAAATGGACAGTAAGGAACAGAATAGAGAGAAGTGGGAACACATCAGGATAGAAGTTACCACTGTATAAACATACTTTTTCACTCAGCAGGGCCCAAAGAGACCAGAGTGTCAGCCAGGCAAGAGGCTGTGGTACAGTGCTGGTGCAGAAGTGCCTAATGCCATCTGTCCCAGTCCATTAGCATAATATATTTGCAGTGTTGAGCGGGTGTTTCTGGGAAGGAAATCTGCATTGAAGTGCGGTAATGCAGATTATAAGTTTTCATTAACCAAATCAAGCATAGCCTTCACTGTTGGAGATAGTAAAGATAAAAGCTTTATGTTTATAAATAGAAGATCTGGCTTGTGCTTTTTGGAAGATATTCATTGTCATTAACATTTAAGAACATTGTCCTGTACATTTGGTCTGTTAAATAAGAGAGCACTGGGAGCAGAGAGGTGGAGCAAGCCAACAAGTGAAATTCTGTCTGTTTGGTTTCTCAAATAGCAGATCTCTTTAATGCAGTCCATGTGTTCAGTGTTTCTTGCCTTTAGGTGATAGAGTTTTCGTACTGGGGGAAGTAATGATTTGCAAATAACTATTATTTTGCAATTCAGTACTAAGATGTGTGTGTAGAGTTAGCTAGAAAGAACTCATTGCCTTTGCACAGGGAATAGAAAACTAATATTGGAGGTTACTAGTTTTGGTTTGATTTCAGTGCTCTTTTACTCAATGACACAATAACTCTCTTTGTACATATACTTCATGCGTGAATGGAAGTGTGAAGAGAACCGAAAGCAGGTGTTGTGTTACAGAGGGGAAAGTTAAAGCAATATTTATAGGCTACTCATTTATTATTTGAGTTATTTGAAGTTGTTCCATAAGGTAGAAGATGAAGTAGAAAACCACGAAGTCCAGCTTTATCTAGAGGATTGGTCTCAGCCTTGCTTCAAACCTGCACAATTAAACAGATATTCACAGGAGACGAATTCTTTCTTCTATTAATTTTTATCTTATTTAGAATCTGATTCTGCCCCTTTTGTAGTGCTTTATTCAGGTGTTAAAACTAACTGTGGGTACTCTCCGTATGCTTCTGTGTAATGTAACTCTTTGGCATGCAAAATACTCCTCAGGACTGTGAAACTGGGTCCACTGGTGTTGTAGGAGAAGAATGACAGCTCACAGGCTTGTGCCTGTAAATGTTAGTTATGGATAAGCATGACAAGCTAGTAAATGGATTTGATGTCTTTGCTTGTCCAGTACTAACTGTTCTGTATGGAAATACATGAGGTGGGTGTTATTTCAGTTTGTTCTTTGTTGTTTGTAACATCCCTTCAGCTTGTTCAGTGAATATATGTGCCAGAGTGAACCTCTTCAGCCAGTGACAATGTGGGAAATAAATAAGTAAAATTTTACCTGATACATATGACTGCAACATGGATAGGAACCATTAGAATCATTTAACTCAACTAACAGCATTGATTCCTTTTTTCTTTTTATCCTCCTCCCCACCCTTTTCTTTTTGTGGAAGTGGATGTGTTTAAAATGTTGGTTTAGCCAGAAATTTGACTAAAACTGACATTAGTTTATATATCATTTTGGAAATCAAATATGCTTGCTCTACTTACAGAAATAAGCTTTTGTGTAGATTGGTTCAGGGGAACAAGGACACCTTTAAGAAAGCAATAAATTCAGACTATTTCTCTTTCATGAATTAATGTTTCATTTTCAAGTGAAAAATTGTTTCATTACTGGTATGATGTCAGAGATGTGACTCCATGTAAAATTTACACCTGATAGTATTAAAAAGGCTGCCTGACACATGGATTTGTAAACTGGGTATGTTAGGCAGGAATCATAAAGGAAAAAAAATGATGGAACCGTCTCTTGTCACTTATCCCTTTGGTTTTCTGGTAGAAACAGTAGTTTTAAGATACAGCTAGGCTCAAGAGGGGACAAGCCATCTTTTCCAAGAAGTAGCTTTTAGATTCTGAGAAGTACACCTACTTTACTTAACGATGTGAAGAGAGGAATAGTTCCCTACATTTAATATAACTTCCCAGTATAAAATTACGTTTAAGGGATTGTTTGGAAAGCTGGTTAGGACTGTAGCATATTATTTTTTAAAATCCTGTTTCTATGTGCTCTGATTTCCATGACACTATTCTTTAGGGACAGAACATTTGTTGTAGGAGGCTAAATTGTTTCCTTTTGCAAAGCCTTACAGAGTCTGAAACTCCCACTGGCTGCTGTCCAGAAAGAAAGATTTGTGGGTTCTGCCCCAGTGTCTGCAAATGT
The DNA here is from genome assembly GCA_013397075.1 of Rhabdornis inornatus. NCBI lineage: Eukaryota > Metazoa > Chordata > Aves > Passeriformes > Rhabdornithidae > Rhabdornis > Rhabdornis inornatus. The sequence goes on along the minus strand of VWZS01010571.1, from coordinate 571,487 downwards.
GTGATGATATTTATATCCATTGAGTTGTTTTCACTGTAGCTAGATCTGGTAAAACACTTGTGGCTTTACTGCAACTGAGAGACTTGTGGTAAAGACTGAGAACTTTGAAATTAAGTTTTATGCTTAAAGAGATGTTCTGACTTCCATTGCATCCGTGATTTCTGGGTGGGAAGGAGGATCAGCCTAGTTACACATCAGTCTTCACAGAGAGGGGCAAAGTCAGCAAACCTTTAAAGAAAGAAGTAAAACTTCAATATTTTTGAAACCATTAATACTTAAGTGTTTAAGTGTGGACAAAAGCAGAATATTGTCTCAACTATGACTTCAGAAGTGATTCACGATTTTTTTTATTGGTAGAGTCCTTAAAATCCAGTTCATTCTGCACAGCTGTAGGTTGTGTTGATTCAAAAGTCTTCCACGTTGGGATTCTGAAAGAAATGTCTGCCTTTTTCTTTTTATATTATTTTGAACTGGTGAGAACAAAAAAAAAAAGGGCAGATGTTTCACTTCTGGGTATACTTTCATGTCTTCTTTCTCTTTTCCTCTGCAAGAAGCTTCTACTAAGGAGGGGAAAAAGACCAGTGACAAAATCTCTTTGTTCTGGGAAGCATTTCCAAGCATAAAACAATACCAATGTGATGCTTTTATAGAAAAAATTTTGCTTAAATTGCTGATGATTCACTTGATCTTCCTAGGAAATATTTTCATGCTATTTACCACTTCCTTCAGATACAGCTTAATTGAATGCTTCTTTCAGATTTTTCCATATGGTGTTCCCTTTCCTTCCTTTCCCACTTGATATAGCATGAATGAAGGATGGTCATGGCCCCTTGAAACTTTGCCACCTTTGAGTTTGAAAATCCTCAGTGTAATCAAGGCTTGACCTTGTTCCTGGCTTTGCCCTAAGTTTTCTGTGTAAATTAAATAATAGCAGTGGTCAGTCTATCTGCAGGTTTCCTACTTTCTGAAACAAGACATATGGCTACCTTAATATCTCCTGATTTCCATTTTTATTTGAAGTTAATGAAGTCTGACTTTGAGATCCTTAGAAAGATGTTTATGCATGGAAATAATTTTCTTTAAATATTTTCTTCTAACTTAACACTTTTCAAATGGATTTATGCCATTAGGTCTAGAAATAAATTGTATTGGATGAAGCATATGTAGCATAAGACTTACTGGCTCGGTTCAGTATGTGTGGCTAACTGGCTGAAGATCCAAGTACTAGTGAAAGGATGTGGTAAATTTTCCTTGGAGCTGGCAAAAGTTCCTGTATTTGGAACTTTTAAAAACAACTAGGCTGGTATACTGTAAAATATACTTCAGAGAAGACAGTACTTTTTCAATAGAAAAATAGGCTGGTTTTTCCTGTAGGCCTCTCTGTGTACAGCTGGTGAAGTTGTAAATTATAGTTATTCTAATTTGCCTTCATTTTGTCCATTTTGTTGGATGTGGCCTACATTATGACTGAAGTCCTCAGTCTCATGCCAGTGAGAATGGTGATTGACATTTCCTTGTTTAGTTTCTCTTGTTAAGTGCAGAGTGAGACTTCCAAGGGTGTAGCTAAGAAAATAATGATTTTTTTCTTTTCCCAGATGAAAAGTTGCAAGCATCTGAGAGTAGGGTGGAATTGAAAAGTTATCTTGATTGTGTAACTCCAGTGTTTGGCTGTGCAACCCTGAGAACACTGGAGCACTAGATGAATGCTGTGTGCTGTTGACTAAATAATGTTGTTTTTAGGCTGTGGACTGTAGACTGACTTTCACACAAGGCAGTGGCATGTGGCTTTCCCACACTTGCAATGTCACTGGTTTTCCAGCTGTCCAAGGTATCTTGTGTACATGAGGTGAATTACCACTGCAATGGCCTCTGCTGAGGTTGGCCATCAGCTGGGCAAAGCTGTTGCAGTGCCCCATCAACAGTGTCTGTCCCCTTCTCAAGCGTGCACAGTGCCACACAGTCACTGAAATTCACACCTAGTGCTTATGGCTGGTACTTTGTTCTAGCTGCAGGTTTGTAACCTGCTCCTCTCCAGCTTGGGTTTCTGGGACATCCTCCTGCAGCAAGGGTGGCTGAGAGGGTGGCTGGTGGCTATAGAGGAACTGGGAGCCTGGCCTTGTCTCACAAAGGGTTTCAAGCAGACTTGGGGCAGATGCATGGCAGTGGTGCAGATGGGCACAGCTGTGATTAACTCAGGGTGGTACCTGAATATTTGTGGATATTTGTGCTTTAGGGCCCTCAGGCTGAGAGCTTGCTGAGGGTCCTGCTCCAGAGCTCTGTGTGCACATGTGGCATTTGCAGTGAGGCCTTTGGAGCCGCTGGTTTTGTTCAACTCTGGAGCTAGAAGGGTTTTTCCTTCATTTATATTTTTCTTCATTCAGCCTCAGAAATGGCAGATACAGGTCATGAAACTTTGATGTAGAAACTGATTTTATCCAATTAAATCTCCTAGGAAGTTTGTCCTGCAGTTGAAGCTGCTTTCTTTTGCTTGATAGCATTTAATTAAGTGTTCTAAAAGGAAAGGAATTGAAGGTCTGGACTGTTGACCACTGGAGTTCTCTGTGGTGCTGGCCTAGGAGAACATTTCCAAGACAATAGCTTAGATTTTGAGTCTCAGTATATTATTGTATTTTGGGGGGGTTTATGTAAGAACAAATGTTCAAAAAAATTATTTGATTTAGCACAGTGTTCTTGCTACATTTATGTATTACACAAGCAGTTATTTAAAAATTATATCTAATCCTACATTATGTTACAAGACAGCTATGGATATGAACTGAAGTGTTGCTATACAGGTGATCTTATCTGAATTTTTCCTGGTTGTTTCAGTGATTTTTTGGGTTTGGTAGTTCTGATAGCAGTTGGTTTTAACAGTTTTTGTGGCTGTACCAGGAAAATGCAGACACTCCCTAGGAAACAGATAGGCGTGCGTGCAGGTTGGTGTTGAGCTACAGTCTTAATATGTTAAGTAGAAAGGATGTCATCATTTATGTGAACTAGATGCTTAGAAAATTTTTCATTTCAAAATAGGAAGATCTGAAATCTAGAAGCAACCATCAGTTTGTTTTTTTTAGTGCCTCACAGAACGTGTGATTAAGAAGTGAGAAGGAAAACATTTCAGCTGCTACTAAATATTTCTTCTCCCTATTGGTTTCCAAAATTCCAATCAAACATTTCTATAATGTGATATGATTAGCTTTGAGAAGCTGTTGAGAAGAGTATGTCAGCATGCCCAGTGTAACACTGTATGCATTACATTTTAAATCCTGTTTCTCTAGAACTACTCAAATTACTCAAAACCACTCTCTAGACTCCAATTCTGGCAGAGTTAACTTAATCCTCTGTCCTTCCATAGGAGACAGGAGTTGCCCAGTGCCCTAAATATCTGCAGGTCTCTCTCCACTGTTTACTTTTCCTCAGTGCTTTTCTTCACCTTGATGCTCTGTTACCATTGTTGTTTTATTGTATATTTTTATTCATAAAAGCCAGCTGGTAAACTTTACTCCGTTGGTTTTGTGCAGTTTTTTCTGATGTAAATATAAATGATAAAATAAATCTCCAAAGTACAGTTCATTGTAGAAGAATAAATAATTTCTCTGTTGATAATTTTGGTTTTTTACACAGTTTTACTGTCTGTTGTCCCTCCTCCTAGGCTTTGTCATTTAAAGAAGCTCTGCAGTTACTTCTTTAAATCTTTCATCAATCTCTTCAGTCATTAAAACGTTTTTCTTTCTTTTAGAACTTTTTCTTAACAAGTTGTCACTATGCTTTTCAGAATACCTGGGGGGCTGGATGTGCTCTGTTTGAAGACAGCTTCCTTTGTGCTACAGTCATCCTGAAGTGCCAGCATTGCTGGGTATCAGGTTATGAATTTGCCAAATAATCCAGGAGAGAATAAATGGGACTGGGACACTGTTTGGAAGAGCAGTCTCCACAGAAATACTTGGTAGGAAAGTATGGTGGGACAATAGATCTTGGAGTAGAGTTTTAGAGAGTACTACATGGTTTAAAGTCAGTTTTTATGAAGAAGGGTGAAGCCAAGGCCCAGACTAGTTGCAATGGTTAAAGTATTTATTTTAGGGTTTTATTGTTGTTAAAGCTGCTGAATTTTATTTACTTATATTGTTCTTGCTGTAAAAGGTGGCTTTTGGTGTTTTGTGATAAGCAGTTGGGAAACATGTATGTTCTTGAAATGCAGCTTTCTTCTGACATCAGGTGTTGCTGTACTTTAGTGTCATTATAGAACCTATGTTTATACTCAAGAGTCATCTTATAACATCCAGGTGTTAAAAAATACAAAACGTCTATTTATTTTAGGTTGATATTCCATGATGTCCTTCATTGAACAGCTTTCCTGGAAAAATCAGTGCCATTCTCTCTCTTCACAAGGTGCTCATGTTTTCTCTGCCTTCAAGAGTGTAGTACTGTTGATCTTCCGTTTGACATCAGCATCACATTATGCTCATGTAAAATGTTAGTAGAAATCCAGCCTACAGGAAGCCTATGGAACAAGGTTGTATAGGTTTTTTGTTTTTTTTTTTGGAATGAAAGACTTTTAGAAGTTAAGACATCAGTATAACAGCTCTTGGCATGCCATGTGTTTTAATCCAAAGCAGTTTCCTTAACTACTACTTGAACGACTTCAGATACCAAAATAGTTTTTGAAAATGCTCTCTCTTTCCAGCTGGTGACACTGATTACCCTGGACTTACCCTGTTTGTAACAACCACAGATAACATGTGTGGTTTGTTAAAATCAGGAGATACCCATCCTTAATTTATGCATATATGCTTTAAGGGATATACAAGCCCCACAGAACAGGGCAGACAGCAGAGAACAGTTCAGTAACCTTCCTCTACCCTTCGTTCACAGAGCACCGCTGGATGTGTGTATTGGCAGAGATTCAACATCTTGGTCTTGCTGGGGTTTTGTTTTTAGTGAGAGTTTTCTTGGTTGTTTTGGTGGGGTTTTTTTACCCTGTTCTTTAGAACCCTGCCAAGTTTTATGATCTCTATGTTTCTTTGTCCACTGTTTAAAAATTCTATAGCAGCTAAGTCTGATGACTTCAGAAAAGCTGTATGTGTCGTAACAAAAAGAGTTGTGTAGTATTCCTGTATAAGTTTCTTTTTAAAACGCTGAGGCTCATGACTGATTGATTAGTCATTAAATCTTCTAATCTTGCCCAGTGAGATTTGGAGAAACTATAAACTATTTTTGCTAGGAGAAAAAAAACCCAGTGCAGATGTGAATGCTATTTTTTCTTTAATGAAATCAGACAAATATATTACCTCTCGGGACATTAGCAATGTATTTTTCACCTCTCCTTTGGAATTATTAGCTTCAGAGGAAAATCTGCTGCTTTTGAAGCATGTGACCTTATCAGACTGATTTTCTGATGAGTTTTGTTTCTTTTATTAATCTCATATAGATTTAGTTAGATTAGTATCTTTGTCTGGATACTTAGTGTTCCTGTGTAAATTTTGGTTTGTGGAAGGAAAGCCATGGAGAACTCACAAAATTATTTGTCTAAATTCTTTATTGCAAAATTATAAGATTATAAGCAAGTTCTTAAAACTAAATAAATAAATGTTATTTTAATATACATTCCCTGAAATGGGAAACAGAGTACTCTCCAGCTTACCTTTCTGTAATTGCTTTGATGCTATTTGTGCAGACAGGAGTTAGCTTTGCTTTTGTTGTTTAGCCACAGCTGAAATATGATTAAAAATTGCTCAGTGAGTTGGTATATTGAATTAAAAATATCTAATGGTGCCATTTCACCATATGACTCTGTGCTAAATGAGTGTTCCTTGAAATAGATGGAATATATGGTGGCACCATGCAAATGTTCGTGGGGGGTCCTGGTTGGTGACAAATTAAAATGATTCAGCAGTGCCCTGGTGGTCAGGAGGGCCAACCCTGTCCTGGGGTTCATCAGGCACAGCATCACCAGCCGGGCAAGGGAGGGGATTGTCCTGCTCTGAGCTGGGGCAGCCTCGCCTCGAGTGCTGGGGACAGTTTTGGGCACTGCAGTATGAAAAAGGCATTAAGCTATTAGAGAATGTCCAAAGGAGGGCCACAGGGATGGGGAAGGGTCCGGAGGGGAAGCCAAGTGAGGAGTAGCTGAGGTCACTTGTTCTGTTCAGCCTGCAGGAGACTGAGGGGGCCATCATTGTGGTCTTCAGCATCCTCACGAGGGGAAGTGTCAGGTACTGATCTCTTCACTCTTGTGACCATTGGCAGGACCTGAGGGAATGGCCTGAAGTTGTGTCAGGAGAGGTTTAGGAAAAGATTCTTCACCCGGAGGGGGGTTGAGCACTGGAACAGGCTCCCTAGGGAAGTGGTCATAACACCACTCTTGACAGAGTTCAAGAAGTGTTTGGACAATGCTCTTGGGCACACGGTGTGATTGTTGGGGTGTCCTGTGTAGGTCAAAAACTGGACTTTGATCCTTGTGGGTTCCTTCCAGCTCAGGATATTCTATCATTCTGCTATCCAGTCCTGAACCCTTTTTTAACTTAGAGTTCAGAATGAAAACATTCCGGGTTGTTAGGGAAAAGCAAGTCTGCCTTCACCTTATGGCTTCCTTTAAAGGTATTTGTGCTTGAAAAGTCTGCTTATATTAAATGTGGAACAGTGTATATGCTGTAGTGTTTGGCTCTTTTTCAGCAAGGTAACCTTTGGAAAAGAATTCCTCAATGTAGAAAACCTGCTGTTAAGCATTGTTTTTCATGTATTAATATTTTTTTTTTTTTAAAAACCCTTTCACTTTTCACAGCTTTTATTAGAACTAATTTAAGGCTAGTAGCTGTGTCTTAGCTTGGGTCCTGCATGTAGTAGTTCACTCACCCCTCTGTTGGGCCTGTTATGCTAAGATGAAATTTTTTTTTTTTTGGCTAATAACTTTATATAACATCAGTTTAAGATTTTAGGATCAGATCTACCCAAAAAAAGAAATCAGTGCTGTAAGTTTCATGTGCCTTTTGAGGCTCCAGAGCTAATATTCACAGGAGGATGAATTATCAGAGTGGGCATGATAAAGTCACTGATTGTCCCAAGGGCTGAATCTCTGCTTTTTTTACCTGTAACAGAATGACAGATCCATAGGCATTGCAAACTTTCCTTCTCCCTTATACAAACTTGCTTTTATCAACTTTTGAAATTGTGACCGGTTCTGTAGGAGGGTGAGGTTTAGTCTTCAGTTTTGTTTGGTCCTTTGCCTGCTGAAAGCTGCTAACAAGAGCAGTGTTTGGTGCCAATTGCAGTGTTTTGTTTTCTTTTTCTGTGATCCCGAGAAATGTCTAGTACAAACCAGACCATGACCACCCACTCATTTCACATGAGCCATGGATCACTTGCCAGATGGGAAGGACTAAGGAACATAAGATTTAATACAGCAGATCTGTCTGTCTTATTTATTCTGTTTAGCTCAGAGTAATGCACTCTTTTGCCTTACTCACCCTGTCCTTGCAGTCAAGGGTTGAGTAGACAAATACTCCCATGACAACTGTGGCAACTGTTTATATTCTGAGGTATGAGAGTTCGTTGTCCTTATCTAAGTTTGCATAAATATGGTGTTAGTTTTGGTTAATCATCTCTTTCCTAAAGGAACACTGCATTATGTTACATTATAATGTTGTCCCAGGCTGAGTTCTAGCAAATAAAAATCCCCCCTTAGAAACCTTTTCAGGCCTCCAGTGAAAGAACATATTTTTGTTGCTGTATAAAAAATGTATTGAAAAAGGAGGGTTTGAGTAATGCATTTTGAGAGTTTGCCATACATATCTCACTTTTTTAGTGGTAGTATATGAATGTGAATTGGCTACAAATATATACAAGTTCATCAAAGTACTACTTCTGTCCAAGGTGAACAAAATGCCTAAAATCTTGCTGGATAAGATCATTTCAGTAGATGATAATGCTGATCCAGGAAGACTCACATTTTGAATTCAGTCACTCTTAACATATTGTTAAAGTCCATGCTTTAGGTCTATTTAAATCATGCTCTTTGGCAAGACCTTTGTATTTTTTCTTTTCATCTAGAAAATATAGAGAATCAGAGTTAACACAAACCTGATGCATTGTAAACCTTACACATTTCAGTCACCCTAATTTTTGCAGTTCCCATTTCTTAGGGGAGAGTTGAGATGCTTGCCAAAAATAGATGAAAATAAGGGAAATTTTGAAATTATTTCAAAGAATCATTTCTTTACTGTTATTATTCAACTATAACTGCTGTAAATGAAGGATTTTAATTTGTTGGAAGAATGGAAGGAAAGAGCAGTGCATCTGCTAAGCTCACATGGACCTGAAATTTTTGTCTGGAGGCCCTCTGTAAAGAACAATATGTCCTTTTTCCTTACCTGTGTGGCAGCTTCATAGTTTCTAATGCTGTGGAGATGTCTGTGTCCTAGTGATAATGTAGAGTGTTATGAACTTGAAGGCAAAGCTCTGAAATGCTCCCCAAAAGAGGAGGTGTAGTGTGTGGCACATTCTTGTGGTGAGTTTTGCTAGTCTAACTTGCCTTACAAAAAGGCCATTTGATAATCATAGTTGCTGTGCTAGTTTCATCATTACTTCTACATAGAGGGAACTTGAGTGATGTCCTCCGGAGCTGTTTGAAATGCAGATAAAATTTGAAATAACTTTGCCTCATAGAAATAGTTACAGTAGAAGTTGCTTTAATTAGTTGAGAGTACTGTTGCAGTTAATAAACCCGTAATTGCTGTTGAATCCAGCCAAGTTTGGATGCAATCCTCTACTTTGCTTTGGGGGAAGGAACCCCTGGTAAAAGGTGACATCAGGCTGTTGGCTAGCTGCTGTTCTTGTGAGTGTTGCCTTTGCTAAGATCATCTAACATGATCTAAATCTGGCTTTCATTTATATCTGGAAGGGTAGCATGAAACTAAACAGAAGTTGCAAGATGTGCAGGATGCCTTCTCCTGTGTGTGTTGTGTGTGTTCATAGAGAAAAATTTGAAGGGGACTACAGGGACTCATATCACCCTGCTCTCCCAAATACAGAATATAAGTCATGTATGTGTGTGCTTGGATCCAAGCCTTAATGAGGAGAGGAGATGGGATTGTGCTCTGCTGTATTTAAAGTCATCTTGGAAGAAGAGAATTTTCTCACTGTTGGTTCTGTGTCAGGAGCTTGTGGGGGAAGTCAGAGTCAATAAAGCAGGGCAGAATTCACCCTTCTAGGTCCTCTGCACTGCTCAAAATCACTGTGTAATTTGAGGTGATGAAAACTGCCAGGAGCTCCTACATTATAAATTCAGCCTTTCTTGAAGTCTCTAAGCAGACTCTTTCATTAGGGTCAGCTGTTAAAGAGAAAGATTTAATGCCCTGTTTAAGTAAAATGACCGCAACTGATTTTTTCCTGTTAGCAGGTGACTTCATAAAGTCACTGAGTACCCCTTTCTTTAGGAGTGATCACAGTGTCCACAGTTATGGGTGGTAGGTTCCATACTCCAAAACATATACTGATATTCCCAATCTACTTTTAAGTCTGAGTCTCTCCACGTTTTGTAGGCTGTAAAGGGTGATCCTGTAATGTCTTTAGGAGGTACTGTTTTTGATTTCCCTGGCCATTTCAAATGTAATTGTAAGGAGATTTGCTAAATAAACAGGACTACTGTAACTCTAGCTAATTGGAAGGACACAAGGAGGAAACAAAGAGTGGGCAAGAAAAACATTTCATTTTCCCAAGTTTAAATCAAGAGTCTTATCAGTGACTGTTCACTCAGCCAAAACATAGTAAACTAGACTCCTCTGGTTATTGCCAGGTGATAGGTGCCCAGAAATTACAGTCATCTAGTTCTTTCATGAGTGTGAAATTTGTTGCACATCTTTGGCAAAAGTTACAAACACCATCATTTATTCAGCACTTCAGGATTTAATGTTTACAGAGGAGGAATTTGGCCAGAGGTAGTTTAGCAGCTCTTTGATAAGATAGCATGGAAAAAAATGATTTTGCCCTGTCTCTGCTGTAATTAATCTCTGTGGTGAAGTTCTTGTTGTCTAAGACTAATGTAACAGTGGCAGCATTTGGAAACAATACATTTAATCTAAAAGTGGAAGAAATTCCATATATAAATTATATATGTGTTTATACATATAAAAAATGGTTTTTAACTTTAATATGTATATTTAAAAATAGATAAATATGCAAAAGATAGAATGAGAGGAATTTCAAATAAAAGTTCTGAGCACTACAAGCTTATTGTTGTAGCAAAGAGAATGTTTTTTTGAGGGGAAGCAAATTATTTTGAGTTTTATTTACTTGTGCCTAAGTGTGTTGCTTTGTTTCATATGTGTTTTCACAGAAGAGCAGCTGAATGCCAGCCCTCAAAACTGCTGACTTTGTCTCTTTCTCTTCCCTTTAAATAATACAATGCTCCATAGCATCTTTGCTGTTTAAGACACAGAAACTAAGTGTAAAATCTGTCATCATTTAATCGCCACATCTCTCTTAGAGCATTTATAATTAGAATACTGCCATGTAATTTGCATGGATGAGCACTAGAATGGTGACTAGCATCCTTTTGTTTTCTGATACTGGCTAAGTCCATGCTTTAGTTACCTTGAGGCTCCAGTAGGCACAGGAATCAGAGACCAGCACCTTCCCTGGCTGCTTATATTTTCTTTTTAGCTGGGCAATAGAGTCTGGTGCAAGGTGCCTCTCTATTGCAGCAAATATAACTCTGTCTCATTTAGAGCATTTACCTGCTATTTTCCTCCGTGCCATGTCAGTATCTGGGGTTGCTGGTAGATGTGGATTTGCTTTGAAGCCTGACGAGATGTGCTGTGTCTTAGCTTGGTCTTGGCATTGCACTAACTTGCTTTCCATTCTGCTTGGACCACAGGCACAGCAGGATTGTGTTTGCCTACAAAAGGTCATACAGCTGTGCCCTGTAGAGCTATTGGGCTGAATGCAGCATCAGAGATAAATAGCCCTGGTCTATCTGCCTACTGTTCTTACTACAATGCTGAGAGAGAAATAGCAAAGCATCCCAGTATTATCAGTCTGTGGAAAGCCCCAGCTTTACAAATGATGCAATCCTTGCTTTACAGAGACTTTACTTATGGCAATTTTCTTGCAGCTTTTAGACCTCTTCATTTTGGTTAATAATTTTCATGTCTTGACTTATTAAATCTTAAGGAAATAGCTTGAGGTCCTGGCTGCATTGCACTATGTATAAGGTAAGCTGGATAAGCTGGCTTGTTGTTGATGTGTAGAGGAATGGAAACACTGCCAGAAGTACCTAAGCATGCTGGGCTGAGATGTTGGCAGACTGTTGCCAGGGGCTACTGTGGATCACCACATATTCAAAACAGGATGTTAATTGGAAAGCCCTTTTATATGTATTATGAAATGTTTGTTTTCAAATTTTTCAGGCCCTGCCAGATGTATTTATTAATAGGTTACTGCACTTACACTTTCTTTAATGAAAGGTGCATAATGTACAGATTATGTAGCTACACCACCTCAGGCTGTGATTTTTGTCACAATTTGTGAATGAAGCAAGGTTGAGTCTGGACAGTAATTGGATGGGTGACTGCTGTCCTGTGAAGGGTGGGTGTGTGGGTAACAAACCTGTACTTGGGGGCTATTGCTGGCAGCTTTTGGTTAGAGGTGTTCTTCCCTCTGAGTCCAAACCCATGTCCTGGAGTAAAACATTACTGCTGGAAAGGGTCCGTGATCAATGAGAGGCAAACCCATGGTTTCAACATCTTGTGCTCACCGAAGTAGCCAATGTTCTTTGCATAGAGACTTAGGTGTTCCAAATAAATCCTGAAAGAGCATCCCTGTTTTCTTCCCTAAAATAATCTTCAGATTTGGCTTCACAGAAGGACTTTTGATTTTCCTTTCATATGTATTACGCTGATTTTAGTTTAATGACTCATTCTTAGTCACAGCAATGCATGAAGTTCAGCAGCAGTGTAAATAATTTCTTGACAGTGTATGGTAGTTGATACAGCATAATGCAATTTTTCAGTGTATGAGAAATTATTCCATAGATTCTGTGTGGTTGGGTAGTTTTTAATGCACTGGACAACAGCACTTCTGCTGCTCCATCTTCAGTAGGATGTCTTAGTGTATATATAAATGAATTAATAAACTAATGGGTAAGAGATCTTAAGAGAAGCATTTCTTCTGAACTTTGAAGCTAAATCAGAGGGAAGGTGGGAGGATCATGATTTTCTTCCTGCTTAGGCTGTGTTATGGATTATTTTATTTGATTCAGTAATGGACAGTTGGATTGGATTTTCTTTTGTCTTCTTCTGGTGGTCATTTATTAACATGCAGTTGAATGAGGACTGTGTCAAAAATGCCTTTGCTCTGATAAGAGTCTGTCTTGTGTAACTTCTGCAATATCAAGAAAATAAACATTTTAAATCGCTGTAGGGGGGATGTGCAGTCTAGCTACAGTACAGCTTGAGACGTCATCTGCTTGACCTTTCCTTTTGTGCATTGTCCAGGTGTGTTTTCCTACAAAACTGAAGTCCCATGTGTGATTTAAAAGAGGTCAGAGAACAAATGAATCAAATCATAGGGCGTGGCCTTGGTAGTACAACTTGTTTCATCAATAGATAATCTGGTTTCAGGGGAAAAGTACTTAATTATCTACCTTGTTGAAAGGGACAAGAATTATATGAACAGGGTACTTCAAGGAATAACATTCCTTATGGAAGTTCCTATGGGAAAATACCTTATGGGGGGAAAAATGGAATTCATCATGTTAGAATGCAATGGCTGGAAGAAATGCTAGTTGGCTTCTATCTATGGCACAAACAAGGGAATTAGCTTATTGTAAAAGGTAAAATATCTGCATAAATCCTTAATGTAACAACTGCACATACACGTGCAGCAAAGGATAACAAAATTCAGGAGCAGAAAAAAATACTGAGTTGAGTTTGTACAGGATGACCTTCCATTTTAGTACAGAAAACAGAACTCTGAAACCAGAGCTAGGAAAAACACTTTTTAAAAAGACTTGGTTTTTATGCATGAATGTACTATTTTGCAGGTTTATTTAGTGTTCATTACAAGGGAAAAACAGGCCAAGATCTGTATTAGGAACAAGATCTGCTACAGGTTTTTGTTGCTTATCTCTTAATCTCTTTTGCCATTCTGCTTTAAAAAATAGAGCTAATAATGCTTAGCATATATAAATTATTTGACACATAGAGAGGTGAAAGTGGATGGGTTTATATAAATACCTCAAGATCTGGTTAAAGTCTCCTTCCCATGATATGCAAATTATAAACATAATTTCACTTGGAAATGAAAAGCAGTAATTAATGTTGCAACTCTGCTCACTGGGCTGAGCAGTGAGACAAATTTACTAGAAATTAGGTAAGCAAGAGGCAAAACCACTGCTGAGCTCATCTAACTCAGCCAACAAATCCTTACTCCCTTTCCCACCACAGTGGAGAGAGCACAGCTGTGTGGGGTTCCCTGCAGCAGGTGAGATGCTCTTTCATTCAGGGGCTGCTGGAGCACTTCCCTGAGAAGAATCAGTGGTGGAATGCAGAGCTGCTGTCTGGAGAACTAATTCCTGTACTTGACCAGGGGGCAAAACAAAAATTGCTGGGAGGCTTTCATTTGGAAGAGTGTGAGGCTGCCATGCAGGTACTGCTTGCAAACAGAGGTTGTACTCCTGTGTAATGTGTAACAGGCAATAGGATATCAAAGGGATTAAGAGCCTGAAGGAACAGCTGAATATTCATTGTAAATGGCAGTGAGCATCTGCCAAGGCAGAGCAAGCTTTTAGTAATGCTCCAAATGAAGAGTAGACCAAGTAGTTATGTGTAATACAAAGAGTGGTTAACCCTGCTGTCTTGTGATCCCCCTCCAGTCTCATGAGCTGAGCAAGTTTAGTCCAATCTGTTTGGATGAGAGGCAACTCTCTTGTCCCGTTACTATGAGGACTTTGTAGGACAGAGTAGGGATGTATTGCATGGATATTTGTTTTGTGGAGTCAGAGTTTCCTCTTCTTGTTGGGGATTTTTTTTCTTTTTTTTTTTGTCCTGCAGTTTAGGCTACATCTAGAGTTTTATCTTTCATTGATTACAATAATTAAAAATCCAAAGGCATTTTTCAAGTGAGTGGATCAGCTTTTAGCAAGTAACTCTGCTTTCCCTGACTTCTCTCTGCAGTTCTTTTGGGTGTCCCATCTTTTTTCCATGCTTTCCCCAAACTCTTCCTATACTACTGCTACCTGCATGCACTGTGGACAAGTATTTAAGCATGTGCAAAGCAGTGGGCAACATAAGGACAGCATATGATGTAGCCACTCTAGTTCTGTGGAAAGGTGTTGTGCATGGCCAGACATGAGGGGGTGGCACTTCTTGATATCCCAAAGTAAGTGGTGGGTGCTGCTGGCTGGGATGGCCACCTTCTTGTCACTTGCTTTTTGGAGCAGGACTTTGTCAAGTTTGCTAAACCATCGGCTGTATTACTGATAGAACTGAAGGCGTAAGGGGAGTTACCTTTTCAATACCACTTACTCTAGTTTCTCCCCCATTCAGACAGTGAGTGTAAACTGGTGAATTTCAGTATTTCATTTAATGTGTTCTTTGATTTTATACAGTAATCCAGCAGTGTTTGGGATTGCAGTTTTTGGACTAGAAGGCTTTTAGACAATTATTCCTGTGTGAATTTTATGACACTCATGAAAGTACTTTGTTTTATGAGGTTTTATAATTCTTTCCTTCCTTATGTTTGTTTTCTCTCCTTTTTTTTTTCTTTTTTTTTAAACCATGGCCTTTTCCCTTGTGCAAGGCTCTCCTCCTGTCCCCTAACCCCCTCTGTCTAGGTGATAAGCATATTTTGGGTCAAATGCTTGAGAAATCAAAAAGAGGAAAAGAGTCTAATATATTAATGGTTCATAATTAATAATTAGTTTTTTTCCAGTGAGGAAATATGTCCCTTTTTTATTAGTTGTTATTTTAATTGAAAATATTTGGATTTAAATATCTAGTATGTCCATAAATGCAACAGCAGGTGGCAGAATAACTTCATTAGAAGTTGATTTCTTGGCATGCTCAACTTTCTTTCAAGAATTTAGAGAGTAAAACAGATGCCTCTATGTGAGCTGTGACCAATTGCTATTCTAAATAGCTGTCTTAACAGAATGTAACAGGCAATTCCCAAACACCTGGAATTGTGTGCTACAAGGTTTTCTTCAGTTTTTAATCTGTTTGCTTCTTCTTTCTGTAGAATAGTTAAATGCTTATTAAACAGAAAGTTTCTGAAGAGATTGTAAGTGGTGCACAGGCAGTGTGTTAGTTACCATCAAAGTGTGAATAGCAAATGCTATTTTCAGCAGAAGTGGATCTGTGTAAATATTACGTAGATATAATCCTTTCCTTTTAGAGAAAAGCATCTATGTAAGCATATTGCCATGAAATGCTTGTTCTGATGAGCAGTTTTGCTGTCATCTTTGAAGAAATAAGCTCCCTGGGAAGTTACTAGTAAATCTTGACGAGAGTTGTTCAGCAGTCAAAGCCTAAGACTGTGTGAAATATGTATCTTGTGGAGGGTGCAGCTGTGAATTGCATTTAATATCTCGTGGTCTGTTTGGCAGCTCCTTGGCTTTCTCATCTGCATCTCCCTGGGAAAAAGTTACAGCGTTCAAAAATCTGAACACCTCCAGACAATACCATTTAAAATAAATAGCACAAATAGACAGCCTATTAGGTAACAGCTTCCTTCACCTTTCTCAAACAGGATCATGGTTTGAGGTATACATTGGGCTATAGCCAGTTCTTCATTCATAGCTAGCTGGTATAAACTTTTGAGAACTGCCAGGACCAGAAACAAGGATGTAATGAAATGGTATTTTCCCACATTGTAGCAATGGAAAAGAGCCTACCATAAGGGCAATTACAATTTTTCGTCTCCTTTGAAGGTCTGAAATCATAGTGGTGGTGGGATATTATCCTCCTCTTTTTGGCTCTGACATGGCCTCTGCCTTAGGGCAGACTCTTATCCTGTAATTCTACAAACGTTCTATGCACACAGTAACACAGCATGGCAGCTGAAAGGAGTCATCCCATTCTCTTTCCATCCAGGCTGGGCAACTGCATAAGGCTAGGCCTGTTCAGTGTAAGTCCACAGAAACATCTTCCTGTGTGGAATGGGAAGAAATTCAGGGATGGAAACGAGATACAGGAGAGGGCAGAGTAGCTTCTCATTTCAGTCTCATCTTACTCCATTTAAAACATATGTAAACATATGTGAAAATACAGTCCCATACAGTGATTGTTCTGTGTAGAAAAGATACCAGAAGTCATAGAAATTAGAGTTGTGGAGGTTTTTCCTGTAATGGGTACCAATAAAGATGTTCCCAAGGGGACACAGGAGCAGTAGTTGTGCCAATAGCATGTGTTCTTATTTTAAAAACATGTCTAAAAGGGTTTTATTAAAAAAAAATTCTATTCAGATTTAATTTGATATTATATTCAATGGCTGAAAATAACGTACACACAGATGGCAAAACCTCAAAATAGAGAGATCACAAACATACATAAAGGATCTTTATTATAACAGTGCATGTATTGAAATAAGAGATGTTCTCCTGTAATAATACATTATACAAATAAACATTCTGAAGGAAAACATTCTGTTTTCCCAGGCATCTCAGCCCAAATGACCTCACGTTGCACATTTGGTGCATCAGATGGTGAGTTTGTGGAGGTCCAGGAAGGCCTGAGAACAAGGGAGATGCAGGTAGGGGCTTTATACCAATGCATATGAGAGAATTTTATTTTGTGTTGTGAGAAAAGTAATGGTACTGAGCTTATATGTACAAAGAGACAAAAATATGGTACCTATATGGAGTGAGAAGAGGAACTTGGGTGTGTTTGTGTGTGTTGTGATGCTGCTGTTTTGCAGTGGAATTTTAAGGAGTGCATCCACTTCAATATGAGCTTTGCCACACTTTTTTTTTCCCCCAGGCTACCCTGTTGATGCATTTCTCTTTAGTATCTCTTTTGATCCCCTGGTTCCTGGAAATGCCTTGTCTCAGTTACTTGAAAATAGCTGTGGGACCAGGCTAAGTATTTGTGTAAGATTTTTCGTTGAGAACTTACTTAACATTCGTATTGCTTCTGTAAGTGGGCCTTATCCCCTTTCTCTTTTGTCTTGCCAGCAGATTATTTGTTTACTAGCTTTAGACATACTTCAGGAATTTGTTTGATTTTATGCCTTCATTTATTTGCTTTTCAATTCATCACAGCTCCCTAGATTTTATTATTGTGTATTGACTGCTATAGTTTATTTTCCTCTCAATCAGCTGTATTAATCTGAATGTTCATTTTCTAAGATCTAGTTGTTTATCAAAAATGATATTTAAATCTTTCCCTCTATCTATTATTAGGGCTGTTTGTGTTTTCTGAGATGTAGTCCTTCTGTGAAAACTGCAGGTTTTTAAAATTACTTTTGAGTAGAAAGCTTTTAACTTCATCTCTCTTTTCTGAATTCATGATTTCTAGGCTAGCATCTGAAGTTTTCAGTTTTGAGGGTACTAGTGTCAGATCATTTGTGATATTTCCTGGTAATGCCAGGTATCTCTGAAATGCTCAGGGCTGACCATTGATTACAGCTTGTAAATGAAGCAATTAAAAGCAATAACCTTAATAGACTTCTTTGTCATAATTGTTAGTAGGAGTATTGGTGGTATTAGTCTCAACTTTTATGCTTGTTGTCCTTCTCCTGACGTATGGAAGAGAAATATAACTCTATATATAGCATCATTATATTTTCATGGCTTGGGTTTGTGTTAAGGAAGATTCAACAATAAAGTACATTCTCTGCTGTTCTTTCAGTATAATATTACTGTGATCTATTCGAAACCTAGTTCCTCCTCTGTGGCCGGATACTGATTTTTGTTCCATAAACTCTATTTTTTTTAGCATATATAGTTGGCCTAAATCCTGTTCTCTTGCTACATCCTCTTATTTGACACCATTTCCTTTAAGCTCTTAATAGTGACATATGTATTTCTAAAAAGTGTGTATTTCAAGTATTTACTTCGTAAAACTTTCTTGAAAATGCCTTGTTACTGTGGTCTCTGTCCATCTTCCAGTTCTGCTACAAGGCTTTTTTCCTTTGAAGTACTAATTCTTATGACTGCAATTCCAGAGTGTAGTAGGCAGGCTGGCTGCAACTTACACTTGCAAGAACACACAGCCTCTGCCTCATGCAGTAATTCCTTTGAATAACTTTTTTGCATTCCAATATGAAATAAAATGCTACAAATACTGCCAAATTTTTGCATCAATGTCTGATTGAATTCTTTGATATCAACTCAGGAAAGCACTTAAGCATATTTTAATTAGTGTTTTAAATATATACTTTAAATTGAGTGCGTGCTTAAGTGCTGCCTTGAGTAGGAATACTTGTTCAGATTGTTCTTTGGTTCTTTTCTCTCTTCTTTCTGATGTTTTGTTTTTTAGAAATATGTGTGAATACTATACTATTAATTCTTTTGGGGCCCAACATTTTATACTATCTCCAATGAAGTGAGAAGAAATTTTGGAAGAGTTTATTAGACACTTGCCTTACAGTCTTCTGCTGCTTTTAGTGAACTTCAGAAGTTTCTCTTTCAAAACAGAAAGACTGTCTTTATGTTTTTGAAGGGAGGTAGGCTTTGTCTGGTTTAGGGAGATCTGGAAATGCTTTACTGACTTCTCAATTGTAATTAAAAGAATTTTTCCAATCCTGGTTATGTGTTCTAAAGTGTTCTGTCTTTGTCTCAATAATAATTCTGAAAACAGGTGAAGTAAAAAGAATGATTGATGGGAAACAAAGTCCATAAAGTCCAAAGTCCAGTTCAGCTGGGAGGAAGAAAGGAAGACAAATACATCTCTTTTGGATTATTGCTCTTGGAGCATTTATTACAATTTCCTGATCAATGGTTTTCCTGGCAGTGTTTAACTTAAACTTGGTTCAATCCGATTCATTTGCCTAAAACATTTTCCTGGTTTTCTGGTCCCTCCAAAATAATGCTGCACATTGGCAAGGTGGAGTTGACAACTATCTGTATCTAGATTATCTTTTAATCACCTGAATCTGATGCTCTCTGCGCAGAATTTCAGAAATATGTTTTGCAAAGCTTGTAGTTTAGTACTGTCTGTGGAATTTGGCCTACTGTGACCCATCTAGGCATTGTTTATTTTTATGAAATTGAGAAGCATTTAGATTTGTTGGTTTGCAGCGGGTCTGCAATTATTCTTGAGGCTGGCTCTTGCTATTTGTAATCAGGATAGAAACTGTGGTCAAATGAATGGTGAGTCTTGTGATGGTCATTGCAAGTACAGTTCTCAGTCTGTACTGCCAAGAGTGGATGGCTTTTTGCTTGGTGAGAATGGCTTTTCTGTTTATGGCCTCATTCTTTGAAGTGTCCTTGAAGCGGCACTTTGCCTCCAAAGCAGCAGTTTTCAGGACTCTGTGTCCCGCCGTGTTCTAGATGTGCCAATTCTGTTCCTCCCATTTATATTTGCTGCTGGTATTCCAGGCAGTGTTCATTCCTGGAGGAAGTTTGTATCCATTTTCCATAAATCATGCCTTCTCTTTAATTATTTGTGCCTCTTCCCCTTTCTCTCTGAAACTTCAGTGCAGACACAGTTCTCAAATTAACTGTTGCAGGCTGCAGTTTCCTCAATTCTTTCTTGGCTGTTGAGGTGGAGTTTGGACTGAAATCTAGGTAATCACTGATGTTTTCTCCAGCCTGTTAAAAAGTCAGCTTTTACATCTGAGATGGAGGATTTTATTTCAGCACTGACCTGATCTTTCTCTGTGTGTGTGTGTGTGTGTTTTACCCTGTGCTTTTGCAGAGAGGAACAGAATATTTTTTCATGGCTTATTCTGATATATACAGCTCCTTATTGAGTCTCACGTTTTAAAAGTAGTCCAAAGTCTGTACTTGTTGATCTTGTAACACCCTAAAGAGTAACTGTTTATTTGCCTTTTACTGGCACAGGAATGATCTGAATTATCCAGCTCAGAAAATAAATTAATACAGGGCTGATTTGAAGTTATTCTGCATTGCTGTTATTTTGTTGTCTTTGCTGTTCTGGAACTATTCAGTACTCCCTGCTCTATTAAACAGCTCTTTAAAATACCCTTAGTAAGCTCAAGAGAGACCAAAAGTTGTTTCCAAGAACAGTTAGTTTTCAGCTAACATTTAAATAATAAGCTGGCATCTATTTGTTACTTTCCATCTGTTTTAAATACAATGCTAATACTTTACAGAATGTTGTACAACATACCAGGAGTTGAGTCACAAGGAATTTTCAGATTTACCCTTCCCAAACTTGCAGTGCAAACCAGTGATGCTTTCACTCCCAGCTCAAGCAAAGGCGAAGGATTTTAAAAAAATACATCAACTCCCCCGCCAAAAATGCCAAAAGGAAAGGAAAAAGCCAGTGGGTTTTCTGGAGGGAAGTTTTAAGAGTTTTGTTACAAGACCAACAAGTCCATACATAGAACCTACAGAGGTCAACTATTACTGCTAAATTGTATTTAGATGTTGCCCAGATATACATTGAAAGACTCTGGGAACACAGGGTAGTTTGTGGTGGTGCACTGTGATCTTAATCGCACTTCATGCAGTGAGTTCAAAGCATTAGGAAAGCAAAATACTGAATCCCACAATACTCTTATGGGGTAGGCATTAGGCCTGCTTTAAAACTAGGGCACAAAGAATTTATTGTATCTGTAAGCAGTTGCAGCTACTTAGCCTCAGAACCAGGATTAGAAAACATGCGATTGGACTTCTGCTCCCTCCTGTTCTCCCTTGAATATTAATCGAGGTGAAGAGTTAAGAAGAAGAGAAAAAGTCTGTACTGGCTGTTTCTCTGTGAATGTATTTATGCACATAAGGATGAAGCTGGACAGAGACGAGCCCCTGATCATGTTTCACTTTGGTGTAACTCCTTTGGGATCAATAAAACTAGACTTGCAATAAGTTTTATGTAATCTGGAATAAAAACTGAGTAGTGTTAAAAAAATTCAAAATGAGAACTTACCTTGTCAGGCTAGTTTCTACAATGAAGTGGATACCTGATGCTCTGGAGGAGGATATAAGTCTAAGAGGCAACTTGAGTATGATCTATCCATTACATGATGTTTCTTTCATGCATGGAATTTTAAGGCTTGGTAACAGCAGATAGGGATTGTTTTAAATAGAAAAACAATAAGTAACTTTTTGAGGATAAATGTATTGCAAAACAAGCTATAGTTATCTTTAATTAGACCCAAGAAATAGCCAGTGAAAAAATAACTTTATTGAATTGATAGCACTACTACTGAAAACACTTTTCTAGTCTATAGGTTTTGATGATGGCAGGAATCAGACAGCGTAACTGGAGGGGTGTATGCCATAAATGCCCCTCTGTCCCCAGAAGCTGTGCATCTCCACACCACACTAGGTATTTTGTAAATTAGCATCCAGCTAAACATGAAAGAATTTTCACTGAGATTCAGATGTAACTGAGCAGTTAGCTTTAATCACACACACTGCTCTGCTACTGCACCTTGCTTTGAAGCTCAAGTATCTTGCATTGAATTTTTTTTTGTTTTAGAAACTCTACAAGTACAACCTGTCCTTTCCTGAGAAAGTCTGCTGGACTACTGTTCCACTGTCAGCACCAATCCCAGTGTCCCAGCATCTGTAGCTGCTACCTCCTGACCCACACCTAGTGCATTTGAAGATGCACTTCAGGCAGGAACATCTTACTGGTCTTTTTGCTCCTGATTTCCCACAATGTTTGCTCATACACTTCAGTCCTATCCAGAAATGCATTTCTAATCTAGGCCAGGTTTCCTATGTGCTTACCCAAGTATCTCACTCCTAACTGGAAGAAGCTGTTCCAGTCGTGGGGCTGCATAAAACCTACTGGGGCAACAGAATCTGTTGACTAAAGCATAATTTGCTCTTCTTGAGTTCTTCTCTAAATTAAATCATTGTAATTAATTTTTAACATTACTATCTTTGCAATTTTTGTGGAACTCCACAATGGAGACTGATGTGTTTTTTTTTAAGAAAGACCTTAGATGAAGCAGTTTCAGTGGAGTCCAAGGAAAATTCATGATCCTGTGAATTTTAATAGCAAGTCTAGGAAATTATATTTAAAAACTCCTATCTGCAGTGAACAATTAATCTAGAGCTGCTGCAACATTTCAGTTGGCTGTCCAGAAGACCTCAGCTGCTTTTCTCTGATGCCTGTGTGTGTAGTTTCTAGGATGGACAACAAATCTTTGTTGCACCTAGGTTGTTTGAATCAGGTGCAAAAATTACTTAAGCTTTATTCCTAAAGAGCAGATGCTATCTAATTGTGAAAAAGAAATTGAAATCTTGTACCATTCCCAAGGTTTTCTGAGAGTTTTAAGATCACTGAAGGTGCCACAGCCTGTTTTTATTCACCTGACATCAACTCTTAAAATTTCTGTTGTTCTAGTAACAGCTGTAAATATTCTAGATACTCAAGTAGCTGAATAAAGATATTTGGGTTTGTTTTATTAAGTGTTTACAAATATTTACATAAAAAGTGATGTGCCAACAATACAGAACAGTGATACTGGTAGACCCAAGGTGTTTTCTAGTGGAGCCAGTGGACCTAATCTCAGTGATTTCCAAGCCAAAGGGGGTGTGTGTCACACTGCAGTCTCAGCACAAAAATGATTCCTTGCATTTTTCAGAGTTCCTTTTCCATCCTAAGTCCTAACTTTCAAAGAGGTTTCTAATTATTCATGCTTCCAAGAAAAATACACTCTAACTCAAGTAAGTTGGATAGCTTAATAGAAAATGTAAGATGTGACATAAAAGGCTGATTTTATTGGAGAAATACAGGCTAACTATATTTCCTAGTGAAAAGATTTAGAAAAAGTAGGTTAGAGGTGAAGACAATGCCAATGAATTTCCAGAATGTTTTAAGACGCAAAATTTTATTTCTTTTCCCTCAAATATTGACGAGAAGAAACTTGGATGATTTATGTCCCCTCTCCTTTCCTCTGGGTGATACCAGATCTTGACATGTTTGGAAAAGAATCATACACGTACATCTTTGGGCATGGATTTTTTCCCATCTCATTATGAACTATTTATCTATAACTAGTAGACTTTTTATTTTAATGTGCTTTTGTGAAAGAAGCACTTAGGATAACCTTGCTACTGTGTAACAAGGCTTCCTAAAATGCTATAGCAATCTTCAGAGAGTGCTAATAAAACTTTGTAACACAGTCCACCACTGTGCCTTTTGTATAGGTTGCATTTATTTATTTTTCTAGATTTTTTTCAGAATATCTTAGTTTAGATAATGTGTTGAACCTTCTAAGAGGAAGAATGTCAAAGGTTAAAGCTCTTAGCTGTCTCAGCCTGAAGGTTTAGGAGACTTGCAAAACGTACCCAAGTCATCTTTTGCATAAAAATATTGCACTGCATTTTAAAGGTATGTTGGTATATTATAAAGCTCAATAAGCTAGGTGATAAAACTTTGACTTTCAGCCCAATTGGAAGGGAAACTGATGGCAATTTGAGAGGCTGTTTCAGCATCTGGGTGTTTTGTTTTCTGCATGACTTCTAGATTTTTGCAGCCTTTACAGCTTTAGAGGTTGACAACTGAACTTTAAAATCAGCAGGAACACAGCATTCACTAAATTAGCCATAGTTGCACTAAATACTGCTGTCAGTGTCTAGTTTGCTTTGTAAAAATTATCAATATATTGGTTGTCAGGCTTCTGTGCAGTATAAGTTACTACCTTAATATTCTACAGATCTGCCAAATATCTTAGGCAAAAGGGAGGATGGAATTGTATATCCAAATTCCCTGTTACCCCGTACTTCAAACCTACTGACTGTTGCATACACTGAAATAAAGCTATGTGATGATCTAAGCATAGCTATTAGACAAGTATGAAATCCTGTGTCTTGAAATGTTTTCAGTGAAAGGCCATAACACAGTAAGAAAACTTTTCTAACAGGTGTGGTGTAAAACATTCTGTGTTCTCTAATGTAACCAAAGACTAGAAAAGATTTGCCCTATTTCTGTGATGCTAATACAGTATGTTGTGTATAAAAAAAAGTAAGCCATGTAATGGTGCTAGTAGTTACCTGCATGTAAAGTTTAATGAGTGGACTAGGGGAGCAAATATTCCAGCACATCCTAGAAGTGCTTTCTGCTGCTTCCACAAGATACCAAGGAGCAGTCTAAACTAACGCTGTCCTTCTTTTAAGAATGTTGGCATAGGGTCATGATGTGGGATAAGGTGGAGCTAGGGAAAGTGTTTTTAAAACTGTTCAGCAAAGCTGTAAATTACAGTGGCCCATTGAGCTGTTTCAGTTTGTATTCAAGATTCAGTGAGTCTCCTGTGACCCACTGCCTTGAAGGCTTGAAGAAACTAATTGGAAAGGATCTGAGGAATTAATGGAATTAATGACATGAAGTTGTGCTTTATATGCTGTATCTCTCTAGACCTGCATGTGTATATTAGTATAACTGGTCTTTCTGATGGGCTTGTCAAAACATCAAAATGAAATAAAAATGCTGGTACATTAATTATCAACTTGGAATAGGCCATGAGTCCTAAGTAGACCTTGTTAGGAGTATTTCATTAATTTCGTAATGAGTAATAGACACTTTTTCAATTACTTCATATTGCTATTGAGTTGTTAGGAAAAAGCTAAGTATAGTCAGGTATAGAAAAACCTAATTAAATCGACCCCAAAAATGGAAAGAATTATAAATATATAATTTGCTGAGTACATACTAGATAGTCCTGAGGTGTTCTAGAGTGCCTGGGGGAGTATGAGCCTTTCCAACTTCTAACTCTGTTCTTGAAATCAGGATGTTGGAATGGTAGTAAACATTTGTGGTATCTTCAATCAGTCTGCTTAATGTCTGTACATCTGTCTCTGTAATAGGGGTAACAATACATTTATTCCACTAGAAGGTAGTGAGATTTAATGTCAAAGAATTTGTGTAGGTATTGTGTAAATTTGAAGTGCTGGATGAAGCAGAGTAGATGCATGGTAGAAGGTCTGAATGCAGCAAGTGAAACGAAAGAGCCTTCAGTCTGTTTTGATCTGCTAATGACAACTCACTAGTGCCAATAAACTAAACTAGGTTTTTTGTTGGAAAAAGCGAGCATAAATTTTTACTTCCTTGCAGTCTTATGAAAGTGTAGGAGATGTCTCTCCTCTCATTCTGGAGCATGCTGGTGCAGAACTGAAATTGTACTACTTTGCTGGTGGTCCAGGCAACCCGGTTTCCTTCCCGTCCTTCAAAATGGAACAAATTCAACCAACCAAAAGTGCTGTTGCAGAGAACAGCAGGAGTCTAAGAGTGAGCTTTGAGTTTGTAATTTTATTTTATTTATTCTTTTACAAGACATTGGCATTCATTAGAAAATTCCCTTTTAAGCAGCACTGCTTGCTGCTTTTAGAGTGCAGCAGGTTTTGGCTGTAAAAGTTGCCTGTGGATTACAGCGATTTCCTGTGACGTACTTTGTGTTGCCTTGGCCAGTGTCAGAGCAGTCTCTTACTGTGGCACATCTCTAGCTACACACGTGAGAAAGCTCAGTCGAGAAAGCCATCGTTCAGCAGGGGCTGGAGGGGAGGGTGGAGCAGAGGAAGACGTGCTGGAAGCCTAGCAGGGAGCTCTGGGTGCCTGGCAGGATATGAAGGCGGGTGGCCGTCCCTCTCGGGGGACACACGTCTCTGCAAACAGGTCTGTGCAGGCTGCTGGATGTGAAGGCCTTGCAGGCACACAAACCCTTCTCCCAGGCAGCACAGCACAAGGGTGCTGTGGGGTGCATTTTGAAGGTTACGTTTGTGTTGGCTGCATTCCTTGCTCACGGAGTAGGAAAGGCTGAAGACCTCAGGCTGTTGCTGGGTGGTAGCTATTTCAACTTGAAGGCTTGTAGCTGCCTGAGAACAGCATGCTTTTGTTGTGCTTTGTCTCTCTTTTTTCTTCTGGTGGAAGTTTTAATTCACTGTGATGCTTTTTAAGCAGTTGGCAGAGATGTGAATAGACACTTTACTTCTTCAAAAGGCTTATGGAATAGAATTGCATAACTTTGTACTTTTCCTATGCAAAGCAGTACAAGTTCGATGTAAATACAGTGGATAGTCTCTGAAAGATATGTTGGTTTCTTCCAAGTCCTGTTTATACCCCATGAAATCCAACAACTATAAAGTCACCTCTGCTGCTATGAATTGTCTTACTGAGGGATGAAAGAGAAGTTTGGGTAGAGATACCTTGGCAAAACAAGAGCTGGAAGTTCTCTCTCTCCTGAGAGCTCTAATAAGGTTGCAGCTAGCCAACCATGTGTCTTGGTCAACAGATCGCTAATCTTTTAAAAGGTGTTAGTGAGCCTTCCAGAGAATTGTGCTTTCTTGTTTCTGTGCTGTTTAATTGCCTTTTTTTTTTTCTCCTGGATTCTGATGAAAATAGGTGCAGTTGAAATTCCTCTGAGGCAAGGCCAGCACTTGTAGGAGTATACATTGCATATGGGATTAGGAAGTGGTTCTCAATAGGCTTCCAGTGGCTTATGTGTGTATATCTGTTATTTAGGGAATTATGCCAAATTCTGGTAACGTTGGTTGAGATGTGAATTCTAACAGCTCATGGCTTTGCCTTCAGTCAGGGTAACTGCTATGCTAGGTCTGAAAATGAGTCTGCTTCCCTCTAGCCTGTATATCACTGTTACCAGCCTGTTCCTCTGCCATGTT
The DNA here is from genome assembly GCA_013397075.1 of Rhabdornis inornatus. Classification (NCBI taxonomy): domain Eukaryota; kingdom Metazoa; phylum Chordata; class Aves; order Passeriformes; family Rhabdornithidae; genus Rhabdornis; species Rhabdornis inornatus. The sequence goes on along the minus strand of VWZS01010571.1, from coordinate 544,744 downwards.
CTAGGCAAGATGGCTGTAATGGGTACTTCATCTTTCAGCTGATTAGGGTTAGCAACAGCTGTTAAATGTGGGCATTTGTCTATTACTCATGCCTGCAGTGAAGCAGCTTTGTGCTACAACCATTTTAGTAAAACATGTAAAGATACTTCTGAGTGTCTCAGGCCTTGATTAAACAGCAAGAGTGGTGTTTGACTTTGGACATGGGAATTTCATGTATTAGAAATCTTTTTACTTGTGATGTCTGGGCTTTATAGGGTATTTGACATTATTTACATTCTTCCCCACAGAAAACTGAGCTGCTGGGGCCGGTGGCTGCTCAGTTTAGGAATACAAGACACCTAGTGGGATAAGCATTGGGTGGGTGTGGTGATTTGCTTGGATTTGAGATGATAAACTGTTGAGCTTTTTCTTTTGTATTTGGTTTGTGTGAGCCAAAATAGTTTGCATTTTCTAAGAATGGAGATATGTATATATATTTAATCTCCTGTCATTATAATAGTTGTGATATAAATATGCTTAATTTGGTCCTGGAGCCCAGAGCTGTCTCAGTTGTGCGGAGGCTTTTCTCACTAAAAGCCAGTCTCCTGTGAGGTGAGGCTCTGTGGAGCAGTAACTGGCTTCAAGTGCTGCTGTAGCTGTGGGCACTTGATATTCTCTCTTGAAAACTTGCATTTTGCTTCAGGGCTCTCAGTATTGCATCCAAACCTTTACTTTTTCTGTTTGTAACTCCATGATTTCACCAAAAATGCTCAGTTTTAAGCATTCCTTGTGAATATTAAGTAGAAGTTCTGCTGAGGTCTTTCACAACTTTTGTAGATGATCACAAATACCCTGTTACTGTCACAGATGGTGGTAATTTAGGAATCTTCCTTGAGCAGACTGATGCCAGTCTTGAGGATCTTTAACAGGTTTTCAAGGAGAAAGCTGCAGTTCTCACAGCTGTTTGAAGCTCAGTTTTTCACCCCATTTTTCTCACTGTTCCCTATTTCTGTTTTCAGGGTTGCTGCCAGCCCCATCTGATTGTGGTATTGCACTGTCCTTTATTGTTTTGAGCCATTACTTGAATGCCTCACTAAGAGCCCTGTTCTTCAGGGAAAGGGAGAGAGGTGCCTTTTCAGGGACTGGAAGTAAGGTTGGCTGGGGCTCAGTAAAACTTCCTTTCCTTCTCCTCCAGCATGCAGAGTCATCATCCCAGCCCCACTGACTTGTCACTTGTACTCGATGCTCTCTCATGACGTTTCTTGAACACAGTGAAAACCACAAAATTAATGGACTAATAAGGGTGGAGTAATTTGGGATTATTGCAAGTGTTCTGGTGGTGTTGCTCTCCGAGCTCAGCAGGAAGCCTTTAATAAGAATTTTCCTAAATAGCGTTGCATGCAAAATGCGGATTTCTGCTTCATTCTTTTAACAAACAGCCATTCATGAAACAGTGTGGTTTTCTGCCTTTTGGTACATTCCAGAAGACTTTATACCTTTGCTGGTTACTGACTGATAGTTCTGTGCTGAGCTCCCTTTAATTTTGCAATAAACTAACAAGGAGGCTGAGACCACAAGTTTACAAAAAATGGCTTATTTACTCAACTGGATTTACAAGGATGACAAAGTCAGATTTAGTAGTTTCAGTGTGGTCTAGAAAGGGCAGGAGGAGTACTTGAAAAATTGTACTGTATAAATAACCAAACAAAAAATAGTTTGCTTATTCTTCTGTGTAAAGTTCTTAGGCCAACTCTCTTCCAGGACCTGCAGGGATTTTCTGCGTATGCAGGAACTTTGCTATTCCCAATAAATGGGGGTGTTGTGAGTTTAGGCACAATAAATAAGGGTTTTTTTTACTTTTCTAATATGCTTTCAAAAAACTAGCATCTGCTGAAATCACATCAATGGAAGGTGACTCTGTTTCACAACAACATATAAAGATTTTAATAGGATATTAAAACTGTTGTTGACTTCTGGATTAAATCACAGAAATAACAATGATCTGTCTGGAACCTGAGTGCTGTTTTCCTTGAGAAATCATTGTGTCCATTTTTTTCCAGGTATTGACACCTATAAAAAGTGAGAAAGTAATCGGAGGAGTAGGTTGTGTGGTTTTTTTTAACATGTCTAAAATTAGGAAGTTGAAAAAGTCTTTCTACTATCTTCTTGTGTTTATCTCTGGGTTTTCTAATTCTTGCTGTCATAACACTTCTAATGGTTAGATGGGGTTATTTTACAATCTAAGGTAGCTATGCTGCAGTAAAAATTGGAGTAAAAGATTTGGAAATTGTGTAGTCCTTCATTTGTGTGGTATTTTAAGTAGTAGACTTTTTCCCAGAAAGGATTTTGAAATCTGAATCTGAGTGAATTTCCAAAGAGTTAGTAATTCTGTCGGAATTGGAAGGCTGAGGACTGTAAATTTTCACTTAATAGCTCTCTTAACCAATGGCAAAGGAATAGGCTGAAAGCTTAAAGGCAGGGGTTCGTTGAACTCCATGGGAGACTGCATTGGGGCATGTTTCTAGTGTTACTGAGCTGTCTAGCTGACCTGTTTTTCCCTCTTTTAGCAGTAGAGAGTGTTTTCCATTCAGGCACAGTTGCTGACTAAATAAGCCCTACACCCTTTGTTCATCATGAAGCAGGAACAGAAAAGCAATAGCAAAACTTCCTTACCTGTTGCACAAGTCAGAACACAGTTATGTATGGAGAGTTATGATGGCTTTTTGTGACTCTTAGTGACAGTGAAAATATTTTGTTTCATTAGTTGATGTTGGAAATAGGAGCTTCTCTTAAAATACAATATATTTTAAAATACTGTGTATTTCAGTATGATAACATCAACATACCATGTAGCAATATTCTCACTGTTGAGTGTTCTGCTGGAAGTTAATAAACGTATGACTGGCTTTGAAGCTGTGCTTGGCTGGTAATGAAGTCCAGTATCTGTCCAAAGGAACCCCAACAGAGGCAAATTTTCCTTACCTACTTCGCCTGACGACTTGGCAGGTCTCCTGTACTAAACAGGTTAACTTGATGTCAGATCTACAATGAAAAATTGAAGAAGTGTTATTGCTAGTTTGGGGCAAAGCACTCTCTAGCAAGTCTGCTTGGGCTGACAGCCCAGCTTGTTAATACAAGCACTTTCTAGCAGGTAGTTTCTTTCAAGTGTGGCACCTATCAGACCAGTCCAAACCTCCTTTCTGGTGGTTTGTAAGAAACAGCATAATTAACATCAAAAATAGCATTGTGTTCTGTGCACATGTGTATGAAGCAATAGGTGAGACTCAGCTGATGCTGTCTGTGCACTAATGTGATTCCTCACCAGAAAGTCACAGAGCTGTTTTGCACCAGATCTCCTTTGTCTGCTTGTCTGTTCTCTCAATATCACACACAAGTTTTACCATTCCCTCAAACACCTATTTGCAACTCTCTGAATATGTCAAACCATTTCACAGGACAGCAGAATGGAATGTAAGCATGTCTTTCAGATTCATGAAGGAGACTTTGGGGAAAAATTAATAAATTCTTTAAATATGCTAGTGGAGTCGTGTGATAGCAATATTAACGGCTTCAAGTTGAATGTCTGTAAGGACTGGTGACTGCTGAAAATGTATGGTCTCATTTAAATGGCACTTTTCACTGCCAAAGTATTAGTGACCAAAGTTTTACTCATGGAAGAATAAAACTTGGCACTTTCCATATGGTTGAAGTTTTGAAGATAGGTGTATCTATCCAGAGGAGTTTGCTGAATCTGGGTGCCTTTTTTTTTTCATAATTGTAGCAAAGGACCCGCTCTTTTTTTTTTTAGTGACCCACAGCTTGTTTGAGCTAGTGAGAGTTTGGAGTACTCTGCACACTCTCAGAGTGAGGTTCAAACTGTATTATGGGAGCTGCACAAAGATACGTGAAAATACATATATATGTGTATGTATATATAATAGCAATACCTATACCTGATGAAAGTTTTGCAGTAGGCGAGGCTGGAGAAGTGTGGCAGGGAATTTGATGCCAAATTTAGTGCTCAGCTAACAGCCTTGTCTTGTGGCTGAACTCGTCTTATGGGAGAGCTGCATCTATGTTGGTTTTGCAGGCTTGTAGAAATGGGGAATAATTTTCAATTAATTCCAAAATAAGCATTCTGCATGTGCATATGGCTTCATCTCAGAGGAAGTGTGCTTATTAAGATGGTGTTTAGACATGTATTTAAGCAAATGTGTAACCACCAGTGGAGTCATGGAACTCGGAATATGCTTAATTCCCATCCTCAAAGCAATGCAGAGAGGAACATTCACTTGGGTAGGACTCTGCTTTTTTAAACTGATTTTTTGAACAGTATAGCAGGGAATCTAGGATATTAGTATTGAACAGTTACTGAAGGATACATCAGAAATTGAAATCTAGGTTCAGGGGCATAGCTTAGGTTAAACATAAAAGGTGAAGATGATTTTCAGTCCCACAGCTAATAGTGCTGTGGAGTTCCTGGTTAAGGGGGAATCTGGAAGATTATAAAAAAAAAGCAGTTGCATTATTCTTCTCGTTAATTTTTTTTTTTTTGAAGCCTTCATAGTTAGTTTCCTTTGAAGGAAAGCAATATGAAATATAGTATGCTTAGGTATATTTTTCTATTAAAAACGTTCCTTAAGCATAAATAATAAAATGCACAGCACAAAGATTATCTTGGCATGCGTCTGGGGTGACTGAATCACTTAGAGAGCTTGATACTTGTTAATAATGTGATCATTGCAAAGTGTGCCAATGAAAACTTCATACCTCACCAGTACGTGTGAGTATAAGTTTGTTAGTGTGTTCTGTTTCAGCACATTTTCTGGTACTGGATACCATGGATACGTGAGTCTGTGGCTTTTGTGACACAGTGGAAACGAAGTGAGAATGGTTTCAAGAAGGAAAGGTCTCACATCCTTCCTTATCCTTCCTTATCCCTACTGACTCTTGGCCACCTACTCCTTTCGTTTGCCTTGAACCAGTTGTAATGCCTATCCTATCACAAGGATGAACTAGCTCACTAAAATGGAAGATAAGTACCCCAGCAAGAAAAAAGGGAAAAGTGACTTTTTTTTTCTTTGTTAATAAGTTGAATTAATCTTATGAACAAGTCAGCCATCAGTGGTGGCAAGGAGTTGTTTATACCAGACTCTCTGCTGTGTGCTTTCGGGTGCTTATAGGTGCACGTAGCAGCTCTGGGAGAAACAGTGGAGGGCTGTAACGTGTTTCTTGTGTTTGCTGTTAGCAGTATTGCAAGTATTCCAAGAGGTGACCAAGCAAGGCTGTTATCTACCATGTCCATGTTCACCGCAGTCATAAATGCCCAGTCCCAAAAGGTGCATCCTGTGGTTAAACTGTGCAGAGTGATCACAGCTGGGCTCAAGTTTGTTCAGAGCTTGTAGTCAATAGCATGTGAGCATGAGGGGCATCCCTATGGAGTTCTGAAAGTCTTGAACTCCTGTTGAGTAAGCGAAGATTTGACTTACACACTTCTCAGTTTATTCCTGTTGATACAGTCCATAAAGCTCTCAAGCACCATCATGCCTGTTTGCAAGCACAGATGGGTGGGCTGGCATGAACAGGGAGGTAGAGTCTTGTAAAGGTCACATACTCCATCACACTGCTGGCACCTCATGTTGTGCTGCTTGAAGAAGACACAATACCCTGCAGCACCACCACTCTGGTTACAACTCGATGTGACACAGCTTATGTGAGGTCCCACAATGGGAAAAGAAAGGGGACAGTGTGTCACATCTTACTGCTGAAAGTGTTAGAAAGCAGGAGGAAACCATGATGAGAGGGAGGGACAAGCAGTGGAGGGAAGAGCACATTCGTCTTCCTTTTAGCAATGACAATCTGTTAATTTATTCCAGTGGCATCATGAAACTGCATTGACCAAGTATTTTGTAGGATTCCTTTCTCCCTTTCTCCTGTGTCAAATACAGCTGAAGACAGGCCATTTTTTAAATTTGAAATTTATTTAATTAATTTGAAAGAGTTTGTTTGGAGTTTGTCTGTTCTCAGTGCAAGAAGAATAATAATTTTGGTTCTTTAAAATAAAAAAATAATTTTTGAAGTTTACGTTAGTCAGCAAAGTGGAGACCAACTGTTATTGCAAAAAGTGCAGCTACTTAGAGATCCAAAGCATTATGAGAACTGTGGCTATAGCTATGTTCTTCTCTGTGGTGTTTGCAGTGTTTGCTTAATGTGTTCTGTTACTAAAAACCAGTATGTGTTCAAGGGTGCAAGACATTGTTCATCTCTTTTAAGCATGACCATTGCTCATGCTGTCAGAGGAGAGCACTGTGGGTACTGCAGTCTTGTTTATCAGAATCTTGTGATCCTGAAAGCGACTCAAAAATCCCGTTTTGTAAAGATAGCCCTGTAACATTTAGTACTTTTGTGCTTTTTTCCTCCACTTCTTGCAATTGACTCTCTCAGTTTCTGCAGGTAGTTCAGAATGTTCTGAGTGTTGAATTTGCTGAAGATCAGAATAGGAGGTCACCTCAATGCTATGCCTGGAGGGTTCCAGTCCTGGGCTTCTCTCTGACTATAGTAGCTATAAAAATTCATTTCCCATCCCCCTCCCCTTGTCTGTTTGCAGGTTATCTTGACGAATCAGATTACCACATCGCTGAGCAGCCCTGGGATCCGGGCAGACCTGGTGTCTCCAGCTGATGATTTGTCCCTGTCTGAAGGTAAGAAATCCCTTCCATCGCAACTGAAACTCTACACGGACACAAACCCACACTGTAACTTGCAGTCTTCTGTTGAAATATAGGGGGCTAAGAGAGTCAAATTATCAAGTTTAACCTAACACAGTCTTGAAACAAAATGATTTTTCAGTTTCTCTGAAAATCCATTTATAATTAAAAAGAAAGTATTTGGAGTAGCTAAAAGGATCAGACACTTTCTAAAGGCTGGGAATGAATTTTTGAGCCATGTCTGTTTCTCAGCATTGTACTGTCACTCGCATGCATTTAAAACATTATTTTGTCAGTCATCTAAAACTGCTGCAAGAGTAAATACACAGGCTAGTCCGCAAATTTCATCTTATCTAATGGTTATCAGTAATTCCAAAGAGAAACAACTGGTCAGAAAGGAAGGAAAGCAGATCCTCAGTCCTGTTCCTTGAATTACACTTGTTTGGTTTTCAAATACAGTACCTCAGACTGCATCTCTCTGTTGTGTGAATGTAATATGGGGATTTTTGTGATGCCATATATTACTTTACATCTTCGTGTTTCTGTTTTCTACACAGAATTAGAGAAAAGCACTTTTTTGAGTAATAGTGAGGACTTAGTGTGTTAAGAAGAAAAGAAAATTCTGAATCAAGGTTTACAAAGTAATGTAATGATTTTGGTTTTCCCCGCTTGCAAAAGGATAGTCAGAATACCCTCGTGAGGGACAGATGCAGACAACTTTGTTATTTAGTGTTCAGTTCATGCATAGACCCAAATGTATGACGCAAAGCAATGCTCATCTTTCTTGCAAAGGCATGATAATTGCATGTAGCTTTCCATTTTGCATAACATGGGTATTTCCCTCTTTGTCTCCTTGCTGCACTTTCTGGTGGTTCTGATCATCTTGTCTGTGTTCTGGTTGATCACACACAGTTGTCTCAAGCTTGTCTGACTTAACACAAGTACATCTCGGTGGCAAAATAACTGAGCAGTGTTTAAAACTGACATTATTTCTGCAACTCATTTCAGTAGATAAGAGAAAGAGGTTGAAGGTAGATTTAAACAGAATGTCAGGGAGTAGCACGTAACTTCAGTGCAATGCCTTAACACTGGCTGATATGTTTACTTCATAATTTTGTCAATAGGAGTCTGGCAAAGCATGGCCCATTAAATAATTTTGGGATTGTGCTTATGGCTTTTATTGGCTCCACCAATTGCCAAAATATCTCTGAAGTATATGGTTTGAATGCTGCTCCCTACCTCTGGCAGAAAGATTTGAAATTTGGTAACTAGATTTGGAAGATAAAGGTATAATTTTTCACCTTCATAATTTCCTTCTTGGCACAAAGTTGTTGTGCATTGCCTTCTTAAATTGTCTTGATCACAGTACTTGTGCTTTTCTTTGTCCTTTAGAATTGCTATGGATGAGCTTCCTCTGGAAAGAAAGGCACAGTTGACTCTGAAGTGGGAGTAATAACAAAATATGTTTTCAGTAAAGCATATTTTTGTCCTGTGGTTAAAATATTTGAAGATACTTAGGGAAAACACATGGAATAGTTGAAATGTTTCTAAATTTCCCAGCACATATAAAAGTTTCTCGGTGCTGTGTACAAGCTGCAGTTCAAGAATATTCTAGGATCAAGGCTACACAAGAGATGGCATAATTTTTCTAGTGGTTACAGGTTATTAATGAATCTATCATGTTGTGCCTAAACTACTACCACTGCTTTTCACCTTTTAATTTAAGAATCAGTTAAAATGTATTGGTGCTGTGTGCTTTATTCCTTTATTGTTCTCATTCCTTGTTTTTAATTAAGGATCTGAAGTAGTAAAATGTGCCAGCATCACACTTGTTGAAAATGGAAACGTTTGTCTTGCCACAGGACAAGAACAGTACAGACATCAGCAGTGCAGGCTGCTTTGGAAATTCAAATTTTATCAAGGGATGTAGGGCTGATAAACTCCTTTCCTTCTCTCTCTTCCCTCCTTTCTTGGCTAACATTGATATGGCATTTACTTACTGTATTGTGTAATGGAAGAACACTGTGCATCTCCACACTACATACTTGTCTCCCTATGTCTTTCTTATTTGTAAAATGGCTGCTTCTGGATTTCCATTTTTCATCACTTTTAACTCCTGCTGTCTATCTGTGAGCAAATGCGGAATTTCAGGCTCATTCAACATCTGATTTCCATGTTTATCTTACTATCAAAAGACACAGGTGTGGCCAGTGTGTTTTGGTGGGTTCTTATTCACATCAGAGTGTTGACCTGTACTGAGAAAGTTCCCCCTTAATGTATTTGGATGTTAGCTCTTGAACAGCCTGAAAGCAGCAATAAACTTCTGATAATCTTTTGTACTTCCAGAATCCTAAATCAATTCGTCTTCTAGAGTTAGTATGGTAGTAATAATATTTACTACTCTTTTACAGTTGTAGAATTTACAAGAAGGAGTAGTTAGGTGAGTAGTCCATGTGCACAAAGAGTATATGTTGCAGAGTCAGGGATAAGAGGCCAGATATGTGACTGGGCTCTTACCTCATTGTTCCTTGTCACTCATCACCAACTAAAGCTGAATTTGAACCAGTGACCTAGATGTGAAAGGACCCATAACACATTATTAGTCCTGAAGCAACTCAGTCTGCTTGCTTTGTATATGTCTAATATGTTGTTTTAATCCTATCTGAAATCAGAGTCCCTTCACTATAAACGGTTTGCTAAAAGGGTAATCTTTCTTAGATAGAGGCAGAAATGAAAATTTCCAACTAAATGTGCTATTAGAAAGAAGTGGAATGTTATAGTGTCCTTTGTTTTTGCTTCTGATTGTGCTTGAGAAGAGAATTGCTTGGATTATGTGTTAGATTAGGCAAGAAACCAAGGAAGCTGTTCATCTGATGTGTGACAGAAAGTTAATCTGATGAACAAGCTGAAAGGACATTGTCAAGCTGTTTCAGGCTCAGAGCTTGTCTTCTGTGAAGTTGTGATCTAGTGCATGAAAACTTGTGTCCTAAAATATGTTAGATTTTTATGAGAACATTAATGGATTTATAAAAACCATGCTGGCTGTAAAATCCCACGACTTATGTAGCAATGTAAGAATTCATGAACTGTTTGTTGGTATTTCTTGTAGGAAATTGTTATGTCCAGCTGAATTCCCAGATCTGTGCATACTTCTGCTTCCGGATACACAAAAGAATTGCATAGTTTGCCACAAATTAAAGTGATGAATAAAATACCAAAGTTTCTCTACTTATAGTCTGAGCCTTTGTATTCATTTGGCCTTTACATACTTGTCAGATTATCAGCTGAAGGAATTAGGACTAATAATATTTTTCTCTAGCTCTAAAATCCTCAGACATGTAATGCTGTCACTTCTTCCTTAGGAACCAAACTCAGTTTTTTCTTGTAACCTCACCATTTTTACATAGCCATCTCTCAAACTGTGTCATCAGAGGGGATAGTCTGGAGGATGATGGTGGACATTGCTGTTTCACTTCCAACCTTGCTTTGTGGAATAGCCTCTTTTTAGTTCTTCCAGTCAACAACAACTTGGAGAAACCTAAAGTTATTTTACGTTGCAGGGGTGGTCAGAGAAGCCCAGGAGTACCCTAAGAACTAGTGCTTTATCATTTAAATATAAAAAATAGCTGTTACCCAATTAAAATAATAACTTATTTGGAAAAAAAAAAGAAGGTTCAAGATTCATTAGGCTTCATGAACAGTAGAAATATTTTGTATGATTGTTAATGGGTTTTTTAAACAAGTTATCTGTGTCTGTGGATGTACTATATTTGTGAAGTTCGCATGACTAAATTTTACCTAAGATAAAAAGTCTTTAGAAACTAATTCTAAGCCTGTGTATTTTAGCACTAGGTAAACAGGGAAATTTGTATTTCATTTGTGTGCTGCAAAGAGATAGGACAAGATGACCTACTTGAAGTCCTTTCTAGTCCACCAGTGCCTATGCTATTAATGTATTTGCCAGATGCAATCTCTAACTTCCCCTCACAGACATCAAAGCCAAACTCCATCTTTCTTGGAAAAAATTCAGGGGTGTGTTGGTATGAACAAGAACAGTATCCTCCTCCCACCCTGCACAAAGTGTCAAGCAAAGAAAAGGAATGCTGTCTTGGGCTTCTTCAGTCTCAGCTAGTACTTTCAAGTATTTGTTTGAAAAAGTCAGAATTATTTTGTGTTTAAAATTGTCTCTAAACTTGCACTAGTTCTGGGGAGGCCAGTGTTCAGTCTTCTGCCATTTGTATTCATCAAGTGGTTTGTCATAGCATTGTATATTTTTAGTGCACAGTGTGAGCAATGGGTTTAGTCTGACCTTTTCATCTTTGTTGCTCTGATCTTGAATTCTTTTAAGCTGTTGAGCAGAAGTAGGCTTTTGTGTTGTGGAGACTGGAGAACACTAAGCTACCATATCTCCCACCCACAGGATTTTCCTACTTAAGTTTAGGAGCAGAAGGTTTGAAGCTGGAATCTTCGGCTTTTCTTCCTTGCTTTGCCCTTGATCCCTTGACATATTGTGGTTAAATTGTTTTATTCTCCCAGCCTCAGTTTACCTTTTTTTAAAATTTGGGGCTTTATTTTTATTCTGCAACTTTTTTTGCTTAATATTTCAAGATATTCCTATGGGGACAATAATGGATTGACCTTCTCTTCACCTCAGTAAGATCAGTTATGTAGTTTATTACTTCTCTCCTTTCAAATCTCCTTTTTTCAGTCCTGGTGCCAAATGGAGTGAAAACACTGAAGGAATTATCAAGGAGGTCCCAGAGATCAGAGGCTGTTGGTTGGTTTAGGTTTGTTTATTTATTGATTTATGTGTATACTTAATGCTTAGGGTTCGACCCACAAGTGACTTAATTACAATAAAAAAGTATATTCTGTGAAGCATAAACATACCTGTTTTGCAGGAACCGTGAGCTTATGAAGCAATCAGCTGTTAGACAAGTTTCTAAAAACACTTCCTCCCTGTAATTTTAAAGCTAATGGAGAATACTTCATGTCTTTGTGAAGTTCTCCAGAATGATAGGAATTTACATGCATTGGAAAATATCATAACAGTTTGGCCTGTTTTAGGCCTTTAGTATTTTAGCTGAATGCTCTGTAAACTGATTGTAGTCTGGTTTACACCATTTTGACTGGAAGAGGAGCCAGTTTGTATTGGATCACAGAAGCAGTATGTTAGTTAATTATAATACATTTTTGAATAGAACAGTTCATAAATTAATATTATATAATTTTAGCATTAATTCACTCTGATTTTCTGAGACCCAAGTATTTGGGAATAGTTACTAAACCTGCTTTATTTTTTAACCATTGTGTTATAATCTGTATGGAGGTTACTAGCACGTTGAAACTCAAAAACCTTCTGGCATGGTGTAAGAAAGGTCTTGTGACTCCTTATATGGACCCTGTGAAACTTAATAAATTTTAAGTATCAAAGAGGCAATGAATACAAATAACAGAAGTTATTTCCAGATTGTTTGGAAGGTGTATTCCAGCAGTTAGGCCATGTCTATGCATAATGAAGAGTAAATTTCCCAGCTGAGACTAGTGTGCAGGTGTGGACCCTAACATTTAAAGTTTGTTCCTCTAAAGGCAAAGGGGGGGGACATGTCAGCATATATAAATATCTGAAAGAAGAGTACCAAGAGGATGGAGTCAGGCTCTTGGTGGTGGTGCCAAGTAACAGGAAAAGAGGCAATGGGCAGAAAATTATTCACAGAAAGTTCATCCTGAACATGAGGAAGAACTTCTTTACTGTGTGAGTGCGCAGGCACTGGAACAAATTGCCTAGAGAGATTATGGAGTCTCCTTCACTGGAGATATTCAAGAAGCATATGGAAGCAATCCTGTGCCAGGTGCTCTGGGATGACCCTCCTTGAGCAGGGAGGTTGGACCAGACGATCCACTGTGGACCCTTCCAGCCTTACCCATTCTGTGAATCTGTGAATCTCTAATGCAGTTCTCATCTTGGTTTATGGCTTATAAAAGAAAGGTGAGTGCTACAGTATAGCTTTTGCTGCATGATTTTGCTACAGTCATGATGATAATAGGGAAGCATAGTGAGATTTGCCTGTGTGTTTGCTTTGATATGAATTACTATTCTCACCTGATGGTTTAATCGGCATTTAGGCCCAACACCAGGAACCTTTCCGTTATGGGACAAGAGAGCTCAGTGTGTCACAGGATTTTGCCTCCAGGTCTGAGCCTTGGGCATCTCTGACTTCAGTCTCAGGGTTGATATAGTTGCTTAAGTCACTGGTTCATGTGAGCTCAGTAATGGAACAGCTGGAGTTTCTTTTTAATTCTTTGTTTTGCTGCTGGACTTCATATCTCAGCTGCATTTTAAGAATCTGCTCCAGCAGTAACCCTGCAACCCTCTTCATCAGCTAACAATCCTGTGGGAAGCTTCTTATTCCTTCAGTCTGTTCTGTCTTTGAGTTACTTCTCAAGTTTTCATGAAAAAGATCATTAGCCTTACACTCTAAAAGGTGAGAAAGGAGCTCGTGTTCCTTAACCTGCTGGAAGACAGCATAGTACATCCACTTCAGGATAAGTAAACAGAGTGCACCAAAAAGAGGAACAACCTTGATAAAACTCATTAATACATGTTGTAGGGAAAAACAAGCCTTCTCAAAATAGGACTTCATTCTTGTGTTTGCTCTATATTCACATTTCTTGTAACTCTGTGCTCTTAACTGTAGTGGAGTCTGCACTCTTGTGCTTCAGTGGAAGGAAAAAAGCCCTTCTGGTTGTAGAGAACAGCACAAGGAAGGGCACCATCATAACAAGGCCTGGAACAAATGATATTAACCATTAGGGGAAATGATACTGTGATTGTTTCTGCACGAGGCAGGGTTGTGGTGGCATTTGGAGCGGTTAGATTTCATGATAACAGTTGTCGTGTTCGCCTGTACTAATTTTGATGCTATATTTCACCAAGTGGGAAGTAGTGACATAATAACATCCAGCCAGATTTTAACGGCTTTTTAATCAAAAGATAAATGTCTTGGTAAAACAGTGTTGCAGAGACTGTATGTGTCTGTGAAAGTTCCAAGCTGAATGACATACGCATAATTACTTGATCTAGACTACAGCAAGGTTGAAAACTGTCAGCAGGAGTACTCAAAGACCTCTATATTTCAGCTTAAGAGAATCTCCATTCCTCATATCCTAATTGCCACGATGAGAGCATACAAAGTTTTTCTGCTTTGTTGTGGTTTCTTTCTGAAGATGTGATGTGACTTACAATCATTAATCAACGATTTGTAATCCAAAAACCCTTCAGGTACATTTGCTGGGAATCATTCATCTATATAATGAGAAGCACAGTAATAGAAGTTATTGCAGTCATAGTTGAGTGGTTAGAAGTTGCTGCCTCTCAGCTGCACAGATACTTCTCAGTATCTTACCTTCACTGAGAAAAAATGCAACTGAGTACATGCTACACCTTCCAGTGCAAAGTGGAATGGTTTCCATGAATCCTGCTGCACACATCAGCTTACTCCTGTGCTCCTGTAACTGCATTAAGCTTGAGAGCATGCGTCAGTCACTGAGTTTCAGTTGATGGCATGTAGCTGTAAAGTATTGTAAGAATTTGCAATTGGTCATTTCCTTATGCCCTAAAAATGCTGAAAAGTAAGATTAATTCAGTGTGGGTAAAGAACTTTTTACTGGTCCTTCAAATTGGTAGTTTAAATCAGAAATATGAGGTCTAGCTTGGTTCAAGTTCCTTCTGCAGCCCTACATGTTGCACCTCAGTGTTGGTAGAACTATCTTTCAAATTTATTGTAAGAAAATTAATTTAAGGGTAAGAAAGAGCTACCACTTTCCCCTGTGCACAATGACCAATTAAATTCTGTCTTAACTCACTGTGAATTATCCCTAAATCTGTACAGAGACTGGAGAAAAAATATTCAGCAATCAGTAGCATTCAGTCCCATTTCTTCTGGACTTTTGTAGTACCATCACTGGATCTTTCTTCTGATGGAGCTGGAAAGGACCAGAAGGATTTTGATATACGGGAAAACATCATTATGGGAATTACATTTGGCTTGTGGCATTACATGAAACATATGGCTCACCTGCAGAACTTGAAGCAGTTAAGAGTGACCTGAAGTGCAAATGCTGTACCGAAAGGGAAGGCCAGGGTGAGGGGACAGAGGATAATTTTAGAGTCTCGTGCTTATGTTCTAGTTGCCGTTCCAGCTGGGTTTCCTCTGGGTTTACTGCAGGATGTTTGAAAAAAGTGGCTCCTTGTTAATCTCAGGCAGTTTCTATGATTGATGTTTCCCCTTAATCGTAAAAAGAGCACATTGGTGTTTCTGCTTAATTTGTGTCTATTTCCTGCTTTATTATTGCAATAATGATTTATTGTCTTATATGATGGAAGTTTATAACCTGTTAGCCTTTTTTGGAGGTTGAAGCTGGGTGCTCTATCATGTGAATGAACTTCTTCACAGTGACAGTCTGCTCCTAAAATGTTACATTGAAACCCAAACATAACACAACAATAAAAGACAGTATACAGTTGGTGCATTATTTCTTAATTTAATTAAAATAGAGAGCATGAGCAGATTTTGTTGAATGAACAAAATTAATCTAGTCAGGACCCTACTAGTCTTCTCATAATATCAGTTACACTAAAAAATAAAAAAAGAAGCATTCAGAAGAGGGCAACCCAAGTGGGCACAGTGCAGTACAGGAAGATGGGTGAAGAAATGGTAGAAAGAGGAAATACCTGGAGCTTGACTAAAGGAAGGCTATGTTTTTATTAATTTCTGCTCTCCTAAAATGTCTCGCTGTTGCTCCAGTCCCTCAGACAACCTACAGAGTATTCCTGCATGAGCTGTTGCCTTACTAGCACCAGGAAGGGTCGAAAAGACAATGGCTCAAGTATGAATAGCAGCACTGTTAACAATGGAAAATTTGTCACAAAGAAAGCAAACCAGATGCTACTACTGAGTATGCAGCCATGATTTTTTAGGAGTAATTTGAGCCAGTCTGATACCTGACAGGGGAGTTCTTGTTTCAGGCTGGCACATGGATATGCAAGGCAGTAGTTTGGGCACGTTTTAGCTGAATATCCGGAAGTTGTTTCTGAGTGCAAAATCTGTTAGGCCAGCTGTTCCCAAATGGTTTGGGTTTGTGCCTCTGTTTTTGGTAGTGAACTCACCCCAGCCAAGCTTGTGACCCTAAAGACTAACATAAACAATCACGTCTCTGTCAGGCTTGCGACCCCACTCTGTGCGGCTGTGACCCTGCTGGAGGTTACAACCCCCGGGTTGGGAATTGTTGGGGTCGACTGTCAGTCCTGCTGGGGGAGCACCGAGATGCCCCATCCAGGCCAGGATCATCACAACAAATGCCTTCAGATCTCACAGTAATTTGTAGGCTCCTGCCACCAGTCTGAGAGTGCAGCTTATTAGAGCTGACATGTCACTTTGGTACATCAGGAACATCTCGGAGATCAAAAGGTCATAGTCCTCCCACGCTGCCAGAGTCTTTCTTCATGAACTCTCCTCTCCATCTTACTTCCCTGTCAGTTGGCTGGCAGCGAGCCCCAGCGCCCTCGTGGCGTGGCTGACTCAGCCATGGCTGCTGGATGGGTACCAGCTGCAACTTCTGCAACCAGCCACCCTTTCCAAAACTGTTCTCCCTGAATACTCCTTGCCTTAACAAAACGATTGATGTCTGTCTCTCTCTGCTGAAATAATTCAAAGTAATGAAAAACTATATAGGGCAGTGCTAGTGGAGGTGGGCTAAGCCTTCCCCTATATTTTGTAAAAATAATTGTTATTCATTTACCTGTGCATATGAGCACAGTGTTATGGATGTAGGATGCTGATGGAGAAATAAACCGAAGGGAGCCTTGTGTGATGGCTGGTGTAGCCTGCAAAGGCTAAGGGCTTGATAAGCCATGCAAACAGCCTTTTTAGCATAAAATGACAAGTTACAGATGTCCTAATTAGATATCTGATTTTTAAGCCATGTTCTGCTGCAATTTTAAGTGATGTTTATAAACAAAATCAAAAATAGATTTCAGATTTGTTTTTTTTTGAAAGCATTCATTACCATGGTGGAAAATAGTACCATTTTAATAGCTAACTGATAGTCCCAGGCCAGTGACTTGATAATTTACAGGCATGGAAGTTTGACAGTGGCATTGTTCTGTAAATCCAACAAGGGGAGGAGCCTGCAACAGGTGATTTATTTTTACTTACAGTTTTGTCAACAGATCCTGAAAGTTGCCAATGATGGCAAGAAGGGAAGAGGAGGATATGGTGCAGAAAAATATTCAAATTGCCTATCATTTGTATTAAAACATGCATTGCATAAAATTAGCCCAGAATTTGGTCTGCACAAGTCTAGTTTCAGAGCTCTGTATGGAGTGCTTTGTTTAAGGATGTTGCTAGACTGATTTTCTGCTAGGTGGGTGCATAGAAAGCATTACACTGAAAATGAGAAGAGCAAAGTCAAGTTGTGGACTGTGTAAGCCACTCAAATAAAAGGTCAGATAATCTCATGTTACTGGTCACTGTACATGTACTGTAAAAAAGAAAAAATTGTTTGAAACTTTGTGTCTGTAACTTGATCGTCCCTTAAACACTAATTACATGTCAGAAAATGGAGCATAAAGTCTCCTCCATCTGGTTGGATTTGGTGCACAAAAGAGCATATCCAATTCATAGTACCTCTTAGGTAATCAGATTAATATCTCCAAAACTGAATTTACCCTTTTGATAGTGAGTCTTTCATATGCTATGTTTCACATATCACATTCTGTTGAAGCTCTGTTGCTTTTCAGTAATTTCCTTGAAATCTATATGTGGTATGTCTGCCCTCTTTTGAGCTGTTCTTGGGACATGCATCAATTAGATGTGTTTCTGGCACTCTCTTTATGGCATAGTTTCCCTGGAGTCAAAAACTGCTCCAAAAACTGAGATCATTTGTTTAATTTAAAAGCAAAGGGGTATAGAACTACAATTTCAGGCTTTAACAGCTATGCTTCTGTAGCTTTGAAGGAATGGAGAAAAATTTTTGATGTCTTACACACAAAATAAATAAATTCTTGAGTTGTTAAAATATCTGATTCCATCAATTTTTTTGCTTCCCTTGCTTATCTTTCAATTTTCTTTTTTTTTTTTAATAGTAGATTTTTGACTTGTCAAATTTCATTGTTTATTGGTTTTGCTTAGCAAAACAGAAGACTGGATTTTGTAATTTGGGTCGAAGGAAAAACTGTAAATTATGCAGGATGGTGCATAATTTAAAATTTATTATAAGCAATCAGAATACAGAATTCTATTTCAAGTGTTTGAAGCTTTTGGCTCTAAAACATTCTGGGAATGTATATTGTATAGGAGGTCCTATATTTTTTCAAGTAAACTGAAAGCATGAAAACTCCCATGTTTTACCAGCTCCTCCAGTAAGATTCATTTTGTACCTCAAATTTCTTCCAGCCTGCATCTGCAGTGGGCTTTTCACTGAGATTTTGAAACAGGTTCTCAATGATCTTTGCTTGCTGGTGTTTGTTCATTACGTGAGGGGGTTTTGATGTGCACCAACTAGACAACTTTTATAAGAAATTAAACCAGAAATTTTGGTGCTAGTTAGCTCTGTGCTGTCCAGTACTGCTCAAAGCCATCCTGAAGGCAGAAGAATCTAAGCCAATTGCTGGTCATCAAGCCACAGCCAGAGCAGGGACATTGTCACAGGGAACCCAGAGCAGGCAAGTTTGGAGCAGAACAGTGATGCACTCACTGGGTAGTTAGAGTGAGATCAACACCATCTCTTTTGTATGCCTGACACTGCTGTGACCAGTTATTCACTAATGGGGACTTGCTTCTTAAACAAAAATATGAAATGTTTTCTCTTGTGTGTTTTTGTGTGAGTTAGGCAATACAGACCACTTCTAAAGATCAGTGGAAAGTTTTAATAATAAGCTGCATTGCCTGTTGCCTGACTTGTGGTTACTGAGCTCAGGTAATACTTAGTCACAAGAAACAACAGTAGGCATTTCAGCAGTATAACCATTCAAATCCTAGCTGGTGGGTTTTGACAAGCTCATGTGTGCTGAAGCCTGAGCTTCCATGTCTTTCATTTACTGTTGTTTATGCTATGAAATACGACATTTTGTCTCCCCTTGGCCTACAGTCACATCTCAGTGGCAGTAAACATTTGCCTCAAGTAGCGAATTCCTGTGTCCAGTCATCATCAGCATCTGCTGCTGAATGATCTTTCATAAATACCATCCAACTCACTTTTCCCTTGCTGTCGCCTCTGTTTTAGCTTCGAACTGATAATGCTGATGTTTTGTTTTAAGACTTGAAACAAGGCCTGTCATGTTTGACAGTTATGCTACCCACTGAAAACTGCTACCCACTGAAAGACAAGTGACTAAGAAGATGGGCCTGCAGGGGTTTTTTGAGCTTTAGAAGTCTGTAAATCTTTTCTTGTTAATGTTTGGTAGGAATGAAGTTTAGGACAAACTTCAGTGCCTTCAAGCTAATAGAGTGCCTGTCAGTGACTGAATCTGAATCTCGAGAGGAAGAGTTCACAGTGGGTTCAGCTAAAAATGCCAAAAACCTCATGGAGCCTTTAGTTTGCTCTTTTGCTGTGCACCAGAATCATGCAAACTAGCAGACTGGTGACATTATTTTCCTCCAGGTTAGTATGAGGTAACTCTGAACAGTATGGGATCAACATATCAAGTCCTTAATGGCTTTTGGCCACGTCCTTGTCTTGGCTTACCATCCAAAACTGCCCAGTTCTGCTTTTCCTGAGGGTGCATCTGCTTCTTAGTCAGCACTGTGGTGGTCATGTGAGCTAGCGTGAAATGAGCTGTTGGGATCCAGAGTATTCCAGCAGCAGATGAGTCACAGAGGCAGAGAGGTCAGCACAGCATAATCTTTCTAGTATTTACCACACACAGTGTAGATATGACCTGAGATGAACCTGCCTTCTGTTAAAATGAAATGCCTGGATGAGAAGATCCTATGGATGAGAGGAGGTTCTATCACTGCCATTTTGACAGTGTAAAGGACTTGGAAAACTTATTTTAATGAGCTGTGGATTTTTCCTTAGGGATACCTTTTTTCCTCTCTTGTTCTAACAAGGTATTTGCGTCCTGTAGGCTGAATAGTAGTTGAAAGCAAGTTTGGTGGTATGCAATATATGCCCATGCAATATAGGGTAACTTTGACTTTATTATAGCTTCACCCCAGGATTTGGTGGTTCTTTCTAAGGTGGTAGAAGGTCACCTGCATTTTAGTGTAGAGTGGTTTTGCATCAAAAGGATTTTAAATAAATAAAGTAATGATTGCAACTTTCTGTGTCTGTAGAAGAGTGGATTTTCAGCAGATTTCAACATGATAAAGTACTTATTTTGATTGTGCTGAAAATTTTTGTGACAACTGTGATATGAATGAAAACAAAAATGTGTTCTGTCAGAAGTAGCATGTTCTGTGGAAATGTGCTTTTGCTGGTAAAATAAAAATTTTTGGCACAAAAAGGAGACAAATCAGAGGTTCTTGATTGTAACTAGAGACGTGTTACAAAATAACATCTGGGTTATTGTCTGGATGTTTCTTTTTTTCTTTCTCTCACCATTCTTGCACCCTTCAAACTAAAAATACATTGTTTTGCAAGGTTTTACTTTAGCTAAACCAGTGAAGAATAAAACAAAACCAAACCTGTTTCCTGGTTGGCCCCGCTTCTTAGTTCCATATGAAATTACATGGTGTTTGTCTTGCATTTTGCACAGGAATCTGTGGTAGTGGTGTGCCATATTCTAATTGCTCTGATAAACAATGCCTTGCCAGTGGTTGCCTTGCATATAGTGGTGAGCAATTCCTACACTCAATGGTGCCATTGAAAATGTTTGAGAGATTGCTCTCCAATTCCAGCAGTTTAATTGCTAATGATGTGTTATTACTTCAGAATTTAATAGCTGTTTCTGGTTATGATAGAGTTGGTTTAAACCCGCTGGCTTTTTAGAACTGCATTTGTTGCTTCCTCTTTGCAGTGTGGTTTCCTCCTTTGCTACCTTCAAAACATTGTGGTCCAGGGTGTTGGGTGAGGTGACATGTCCTATTTACACTCAACTGGAAAAGACTGCGTCATGGGCACTTGAAGCTCTGTGGGGTTTTCTTAGTTCAGACACTCAGATGTGGCTTCCTGTCATCACCTGATTACCTACTTTGAATGCTAAAATAATCTTGCTGCCTTTGGTATTACTGTCTGAACCTTAAGAAGAGGACAGACAGATTTTAATGTTATCTTGATGTGCTGTCTGTTGTGGAGTGAGCGTGGTGATCATCAAAACATTACATGGCACATACTCCCTCATAGTTAACCTCAGAAGAAAGCCTCTTATTTGTCTCATTGGCTGCCTCTGCTGCCTTTCCAGTCTCTTCTCCATCTCCGGGGACACAATTCCATATTGATTCAATTATTGATGCAGTCACACTCTTGTCGACACACAGATCTTTCAAACATTGAATCAAGACTTCAAGACCTAGTGATACCAAGTCACGTCGGTAAATAAAAGGTAGGAGGGTCTGAACAGAAAATATTTCTATGCCTTAGGCTCACAGAATCCTGTGATGCCCTGACTGGCTGTGGTCAGTATAAACTCTTCCAGCTAGGGCCTTGTGCCTTTAGTGTCTGAGCTGTAATAGGCCCGAGTGTCTCGTTACTATCAGTTAATAAACCAAGTGGTGATAATTTAGTTCTTCCATTTTTGTCTTCATCTGGCTTGACCATGTAGGGCAGCAGAGTTGATAGCAAGTATTCTTCCTCTTCCCTATTTCCAACAACATTAAAGCTGTCTTGTGCTTGAAGCTTCTGCAGTCAGAATTGTGATAACAGAACAAATAGGCCAGGAAACAAAACTTAAAATGTTTATCCAAATCTCTCAATTCACCAGCCCTAAAAATGGCCCTGCCATGCTTTCCTGCCATTTCCCAGTTCCTTGAAGTGGGAAACATTAAACCAGCCATATGGTAGATGTGTTTAGTTGGAGGGCTCGCAACCAGCTTCGTATCTGATGGAACTACAAAGTTCAACATACTAAATAGTGTCATACTTTGTTTATCCTCAAAGTTTTGGCAGAAATGTGTCAAACCCAGCTCAGCAGGATTGCTGCAGCCTACCTGTTTGAAAGCAGCTGGAGATTTGAAGTATCTCAGGTTCTGGAGTCTATGCTGAGATTGCTTAAAGGGCATAAAGATTTCCTGTTTTGTTTTGGTTTTGGATTGTTGTTTTATTTTACAGAATCAAAGATTAAAGAATAAGACCCTTCACATTAAGCTTCTGGATAAGTTGAAGTACTAAAAAATGTTTTCCTGTACTTGTTTTCTTATTTTTAAAATAACCGTGCTTTCTTCCCTTACTCTTCTTTTTTCTTTCTGTGGCAGTCCTAGTATCACTTTGATGTTCTTTTGTGTTTCCTTCTGCATTTTTTGGACTGCCTGTTTCTTTCTTTCCATTTATACTCTGAACACTACAGATTGCACAGAGCAGTTGTACTGTCTGTATCATCAGTGGTTTTCAAAATCTGGATCGGTAAAGAGCTGAGTAAGCTGATGTGAGATAGCTGTCCCAGATACAGGAGGTAGGATGAGAGACCTGAGGTCCTGTCTGCTGGAAATATTCTTGGAGCTTATGATGTGACACTTTTGTCTGTTTTGTACTTTATTACTGTCATTTTCTATACGTGCTCTTCTTTGTTGTGCTACATTTGTTGTACTTATTTATCAATTTATATACCAGGTTACACATTTTGGTGAATCTCTCATATGTACTGGATCTATTAACTGGGACTCTTTCAAAAGGCAGGGATCTTAATTCTCGTAATAGCTAATTCCCTAATTCTGAATCTACTTACTTTGATGCTGTTAAATGTGCTGATGGTTTGAAGATTATCATTTCTGTCAACTCAGGTTAATAAATACTTAGTAAATTTTGAGATGGAATAATGCTGCTTGAAAGCAGGAGCAGAAAAGTATTTCCTCTTTTGAAGCCTTCTGTCTGATTTTAGAATCTTTTTAAGAGAACTTGTAGAAATTCTTGTAGTTTTTTCCCCAAATCTGAACTCTGCAGATAGGATAATTCTTTTCCTCTTGAAATGAGCAATGAATTTTTAAATGGCAAAACTACTTTTGTTGGTAAGCCCCAGGTAGTGATAAATAGCATACATATAGACCTAGGACATCCCTAATTTTGGCCTAATGAGAGCTCTGGCCTGCCAAATCTCTTGCAGTACACATCCTCTTGTAACTCACAGCCCACTTTTCTCCTCTCATATTAATCCCAGGATAACACTAAACTGCCAGTAAGTTACAGCCCTCAAATGTTGACATTCCTTGAAAAAGTAACTGGGTGTAACATCAGCCATGAACGTACTATAACTAACCAGATGTAACCAAGGTGTGTTTAAAGAGACTCTTTTAAATCACACCTCATGGTCAACATTAGCGTTTTCCTAGCACCTAATATAGGCTAGATGAAAAGAATTTTGGTGCTTTCAGGGTATTGACAGAAACAACTGTGTCTTCTACTTACATCTGTAGTTAGGAAAATATTTGCTAGAAACAGACTGTACTTTTTAATAGATTTTAGTATTACTGTAAAGCACTAAGCTGAGCTCTCTGCAAACCATAGTCTCTTTCCTCTTGTCCTTGGACTGTTGAAGACAAGCAGTGGTGACATGAGCTGTTCTATTGGCTTATCAGTGTATTTCAGCTTTGATCTGGAGACTCCACATCCCATCACTCAGCATGGAAGCACAAGCTCTCATTTAGTCCTTTGCTGAATGTCTAAAGTTGTGAGGGTCATTGATGATGTAGATCCTGCAGTATGCAGTTAAACTGGTGAGTTGGCAAATTCATTTTGCATCAGGCTGTAAACAACTGTCTGATGGTACTGACCTGTACTGGATGCAAACCAGTGACCTAAAGGTGAAACCTTTCTCCTACAGCCAGTCATTTTCTTGACTTAGACCAAACTAATGGCCCCACAGTGAGACTTATATTGCACTCCATGGCCAAAAATGGAGTCAGAAATTCTAGGTAGCTACAGTCGACAGACCACACTTTTTTGAACTTCAAGCACTTGGGCACAAAAAGCTTGGAGAAGTTGTAGCCATAAGTTGGCAGATAGACCTGATTTTCTGACTGTCTCTTACTAACAGTTTCCACCAGCAGCTTCCTTGTGGTTCTAGGCTTAAGGGCTTGTGTCTGATATGTGTGTGTGTATGTATAGATATATATATGTGTGCATGGATGTGTTTATAGCAAGCAATCCTGATACTTACGTTAGTTTGAGTTATTTCCTTGGTAGTGAAGAAGGAATGTATATGTAAGCAAAGGCTTTTGCTCCCTGTCCAGACTGTTCTCCCAGAAGGCTTACTGATAGGGTAATCCAGTATCTGTGAAGTCAGTCAGTGATGATGCTGGGGAACCTACTTCTGGCCTCTGGATAAATCTTGGAGGAGACAGGTCACTGATAAGGAAGCATCATGCTGTTTATACCTTCATGCTTGTGCAACAAATGTTGCAAAATGAAACAAATAAAAGATAATGTAACATAGTTCTTAAAAGTTTGGCCTTTGGTCCTTTGGCTTTACAGATAAAACGATAGACCATAGGGGGACAGGGTAGGTCCGTGTGTTACACTCCTCTTGAGTGTTTTCATTTCTCCTCTTGAGTGTTGCCCTAAAATGAAAGTTTCAATCTGTAATGAAGACATCTGTAAATGCATATGACTAAAACCAGTTAATAAAATGGGTGTCCATGTTCCCGAAAATGTCCAAATTATTTGAAGTAATAGTGCACGTAAGAACACTGGGATGTTAGAATGAAGGGACAATTTCCTTCTAACTACCAGCAGCAACTAGTAGCTAGTTTGAAGATTAATTTTCAGTTGTGAATTTAATTCTGTTGAATGCTGCCAAATCCATTTCATCAATGTGATGGTTTCCCAGGCAATTTCCAAGATGGACAATGGGACAGAAGGCTTTCACCTTTTTGACTCACAGCATATTTGCACACAACTTTTATAGGACATGTTCATGATTTAATAGGTTATTCAGTTTCTCTCCTTGTCTGGTTTTTACCTCCATTTTCAAGATTAGCCATCATTCTGTGTAGTTCTTCTATAGCCAAGTAAAGACAATGTAAATCAGGGGAAAGAATGGAAGTTTGTGCACACAGCATAAGAAACAGCCTTAAGCCATGATCCAGAGATTATCCCAGGGTGGGAAAGTAGTTGAAACTTCCTCAGCAGAAGCTGTCTTTCTAATCAGCTCTGGCCAAGAGCCCCTTGATGGGATCCTGATATGCTTTAACAGGATTTCCATATAGAAAGGAGGAATGCTGCTTATTTCTGTACCCAGGACTGGTAGAATTCTGCTGGAATTTGTGTTTAATTTTGAATCTCAGAATTTAAGCAAGATATAGAGATACTGCAGGAGACCACAAAACCCAGGCCATTGTAGAAGTCTTTTCCAACCCAAGCCAGTTGTAGAAGTCTTTTCCATAAAAGGCTTTAGGAGCCTGGTGGCAGTGTGAGACTACAGTGCTACTTATGCTTAGAATTGTTATTTGGCAATTCAGTCTTCTTGCTTGTGTGGGCAAATGTGTATGAGTGTGCAGTGGCTGGAACAAGTGGTAAAACTTCTGCCTTAAAAAGATACAGCTTCCTAGCAGTATGGGTGACAACTTTGGAGCAGCTCACCTGTGAAGCTGATATGCAAGTTATTGATGTGTTTGAGACCATATGGAACATCTGGATAGAAAGAGTCCTCAACCCATCTTCTTGAGGTTTAGACTAGGGTAGATGCTCTCAGGCAACTCTTCTGACTGTATGTGCAGCCATGAAAGGGGAAGGGAAAATGAGACTGGAAAATGAAAGACCAGCTGAATGCAGTCTATTTGTTATGTTTTATAGACGAAGGCATAAAACTTTTTTTGCAGTGTAATCATTGAGTTTCTGAACAGTTTTGTCAGAACCTGGCAAAGAAATGCATCTGTGGAAGAAATGAAGATCTGAAATCATCCTAAGGCATGAAGTAAAGTGCATACTTATAACTCTGCACTTCACTAATAATATTTATATGTTTTTCTAGAAGTTTTTATAGAATATTTTCATGGAAAACTCTTCTTTCATTTTTCTAGGCATTATGCCTAAGGAGTAACTTATTCCTTCTCACTGATAGCATGTGTGTATGCTGTTATTTCAGTATACACATGAAGTTTTCTTCATGCATGTTTCTGCATGCAGTGACATGTGAGCTTGATGAGGTGTTCTTTTGAAACATGCACTCATGGAATTTCTGGGTTTCTGAGAAAGGATGGATGGGTGCAAATTACAGTTTCTGAATATATAAAGTAGAAATTTTATATAAATAGTTGTTGTGGAAGAGCTTCCCTTCCTTTTTTACTGACTCTCCAGGCAGAAGTTTTCATAGCCTCTTGCTGGATGCAGGTTTTCCTGGCCACATGCTGCTCAGTCCTTTGCGTTTGTAGTGGAGATCAAAAAGCATAGAAAAGCTCCTTTGAGCTGTGGCCGGTAGTATTTACAAAACAAACAATCATTCACTGAGAGCTGGATGGCTCAGGAAGTTCTGCATGTTTGCCAGTGTGCTGGATGCATAGAGCTCAGATGAAAACCACAGGTCAGATTTGCAAGATGTGTGGTAAAGGTGTGACTGCTCCCCTGTTTTAAGGGGGATACTCAAGTGGTTGAATGCTGCCACTGCCATGATAAAAGTTGTTCATTTGTGATCTATAGGCATGAAAAATATTTCCAAAATAATACCTGCCTCTAACCAAGTGGGATTTCTGTATTGAGGCCATCAATGACTTCCACAGCTATAAGTGAGTTTCCCTTTGCTGTCTGGTTCTGTATAGTTTTCTCTATAAGCAGATGTAGATTATTGGTGTGAAAAGTGATGATCCAGTACAGAAACAGGTCCTGATGAGATTAGCCATTTACATAAAGTGGGATTTTATTCTTTTTTATCACTTTATATATCACAGAACTATGTTAAAATACATCAGTAGATATTTTGTGAATAATGAGCATGGCCCAGCATCCCTCATCAGCCTCAAGAACCTGATCAGTTACAGGAGCAGGAGGACAAAGAATGCATAGTCTGGGTTTCCCTATAGAAAACTTTTCTTTGCAGAAATTGTTGTCACTGTAAATATCTTGACAATAAAAGCAGTAATGATGAAAACAGCTGTTGTAGCCATGGCTCTTGAAATATTTACTGATGTTTGAGTCCGCAGTGCCCTAGTGTGGTCAGCTGGCAGCCTAGAAACACCAGGACTGGGATGGCAGCCTGGAAGTTGATATTCAGGGGGGAAAAAAAAACATAGTAAAGTAATATCCAGTTACTTTCATATGTTATGGACAGAGGATAGATTGAAGACCTGTTGCTGCCAGGAATGGTGGTCTGTGGAAATGGTTGTGTAGGCCAATTTCCCTCAGTGGGCTAGAGAGTAACTACACTGTAAACTGGTAAAGAAAGGGAAGCAACTTGAGTAGTATGTACTCAAAAGACTGTAGGTTCCCAGCTTAAGGTGAAGAGCGTTAGGTCTAGGTGAAGCTCTTCTAGTCAAAGAACATAGCCCAAATGCTCAAACTTCTCTCAGAACAGGTAAACTCTGCTTTGCACCTATAGATGAATGTGTTGTGATACATTTCACAAATTGGCCTCTTCTTTGAAGTCTCCATTTAGGACTTGGCTCTGGTTGTTTGAAAGTCGAACATTAGGTTGGTTTCTGGATGAAGACATTTGATGGAATTTGGAGGTATCTAATAGAAATCTGTGTGTTCTCCCATATTATGTCAGTTAGGACAAGGAATGTTTTTACCATGGAACCATTGAAAGCAACAGGAATGAGCTTTGAATCCTGGTTTGTTAGCTGAAGAAGTACTCAGGATATCACTTGCCAATCCATAGCTCATAGAAACTTTAGCTAAGATTATTTACAGAAGTGAAACTTTCAAATGAAGCACTGAAGTCCCTAAATTAAAAGATGGCAAGGATAAACCACAGGAGAGACCCTCTGGATTTGTCTGTCTTTTGGGTGACCAAATTTCATGTGTTTGGATTAATGAGATGATGCCTAATGGAAAGTACTAAAAGGGACTGGAAATTTTTGAAGCTGCTTTATTCAGTTTACTCAGAAAGCACAGCTCAGTCCTTATGGTCTCTGTGCAAGTATTTATACATTCTCACTTGTGTAAGAACAGCTTTCTGCTTGAGCATTTTTTACCTTCTGAATCAAAAACCAGCTACAGTATTGTAACCTTTAAAATGTTCTGTGAATAAAGATTTTGGGGAGGCAGGTTTCTTATTTATCAAGCCTTATGGTATTGTAGGTTGTTCTTTTTTTCCCAAAAAGTACTTCATACTTATGCTTCATATTCTAGATCAAGCTTGCTCAGTGGGAGGAATTGAAGGATCACAAATGAAGTGAAGCAGTTCTCTTCTGTCCACTGAAGAGGAACTGGGTACTTCTTTCTCAGCACTTCTTTCCCCAACATACCCAAGGCCTGCTATGTTTGGAAATGGGATTTAGATTAAAAGTGACCTTGCTTTGTGATGTTTGTGTGATCAGAAAGAAGTTATCGTTCTTGCAAATGGCATGTTCTTGCTACATCTGGCAAGAAAGCAGGAGAGTCAGCAAACAGAGGCTGTTGCTTGTGTCTTATTGTGAATTAACATCTCATTTTTCTATTGGCTTCCTGTTATCTGTCAGAACTCTTGTGTAACTTCACTTCCTCAGGAATAACTGTCTCTTCTGAATAGCTCATGGTGAAGTGGTGGTTCCAACCTCCTTTTGACTGAGTTCCAACTTAAAGGATAATGGATCTTTCTGTTCTATTTGGTTGCTGCGCTCCATGGTCATCTTCACATTATTACTGAAATTGCTGATTTTTTTTCCCAATGCATGCAGTGGTCTCCTCCATGTATGTAAGGATAGTTTAAAATGTTCAGTTACTAGCTTGCCTGGGCTACAGATTGCAATGCAAGTGCTGTCCAGTTCTATTATTATTTCACCTTTGTTTATACCTGATCCTGCCATAAACAATTTCATATAGAAATTAATCATTATCTTTGTCCTGAGGGATTGTTTCAGGAAGTCAAGGAGGTGAAGTTGCAGAGGATAAAGCCATACAGCACAGAAAGGTATATAAATATACTTTCAGAGAAGATGCTTAGTAGAGATAGTTTCTCCAAATATGATTTTTTTACTGTTCTGAGGATGTTGAAGATTGAAAAAAAAAAGAATAGGGAAGTTATTTAGTAAAATTATAGGAAACTCTCAGCTTACATTTGTAAAGCCCTTTTATTTAGCTGCCTCAGCTGATCTAAAGACATTTTAAATACCATTTCCATACTTGCTCAAGCTAGGCTTCTTCAAAAGACAGGAATATCAAATTCTAGTTGTAGTTAGAATTGTGTGTAGAAACAGTAGAAACTACTGTGTAGTTTCCTTTCAGAGTACCTATTCTTCAGGCGATGAATGTCTGAACCAGCTGTGACTTTCACATTCCACCCACCTCTCCTAAATAAACACAAAGCTGGTTTAGTATATAATAGAAGAGATAGATATCTATGTGCCTGTGCATGTGTGTATACATGTAGATATATTAGTTGATAACCACACAGAAGTCTGCAAGTGAAGTCTTTTGCAATTGATCTATTGGGGCAATTTGGATGAATGGTCTTTCCTTTTATGTTTTTCTTTGGAGTTGTTATGATTATCAAATCTTTTTCCATCTAATAGTGAAATACTTTACTCTGGGAAATTGCAGACTATTCTGTGGTCAACCAGTCATTGATTTAAAACAACAACAACAAAACACTCAACAAAACCACAGAAAACCCCACAATGGTCTTTAGAGCCAAAAGCTAAGCACCAGTAGATTCAGGTGCATTTGTCCAAGATAGAATTTGAAGATGGAGACACTAGTCATAATTCTGAGAGAATATGTGTAAAAAATTTTCCTTATGTAAGTGTTATCAATTAGGAAATTTCAGTCATTATCAATTCTTTAGCTGAACACATCTTACACTTCACATTTTGCCTCTTGTGATATTTACAATTCTAGCATTAAAACGTATAACTTTCTATTGAGATCATAAAAAAAATTCCTAGACCGTGGTTCTCAAAAAACATGATAACTTTGAAATTTATTTTTATAGATTAAGTGTCAGGAACAGTGTCCTCCTAAAAGACAACAAAAAAAGATCAAGATTGTGGTTGGTGGTAAATTATACGTGGTAAATGTTACTGGAGGAGTAACTTGTGTACCTTAAGGAATACAAGGAGGGTGGATAATTTTCCTTATTTTATGAAGCCTTCTCTTTAAAAAAAGAAATAATATTAAATGATAGGCCAATCAAAATAAACCTTCTAAAGGAACATTCTGCTATGACTAGGTCTGTTTTTTTACTACCATGTGTAGTCTCAGGACTAATGACAAAGCTAGAATTACATTAGCACAAAACTGTTCAAGAGATGTAAAGCTGCATCCCGTACAAACCTTTATCACTAGCAAAATTAGTCCTTTGTATATGCAGGGTACTCTTTTGCTCTCTTGGGTTGTAAATGTTGGTAATAATAACCCTGCTGCCACTTTACACTGCCTAAAGCTTGCATACAAATGCTAGCTTGTATAAGCACTCCTCTGTTCTTCCCAGATTTGCCATTTTCATCCTTTTTTTTCCCCTGCGTGCTTTTGTTTAATTTTGTGTGCTTAAGTTTGTTTATTGTGGGGACTATTTAAATATGGATTTTTTCTATTGAGACACAATTGTCTGAAACCATAGATCTCAGATGATGGAAAGAAATTTTATTCTGTATGATTATAACAGATTCAGCGTGTCCAATCACAAAAAACACCATATCATAGTATCTTCAAATAGATAATAAATGTATTCTGTTTCAGCACTGTTTCATGTGCTGTTTCAGCGCTGAATGTTAGCAATGTTTAGAAACAGTGTCTTTGAAATAAAGACAAACCAACAAAAGTGACTGACCTTTAGGGGTCTAAACTTCAGTTTTGAAATAAGTCAATACCAGTGCAAAATGACTGGAAGTTTTCTGTTGCATGTAAATCTGGTCTTGTGTTTTTATGAGAGGTGATTAGGTCAAACCTTCAAATAGTAATGGTTGCCATATAATGTCTTCATAGGTATTTTTGTCAGAGGACTAAGAAGTCAGAGGGAAAAAATATTATGTTCATAAATACAGTTTTTTTCTAGCACTAGCATTGGATTTCTCTCTGTAAAGCACTTTCGGTTCTGACTCTGCTTGACATCTTGTCATATACAAAATCAGGGTTTATATTACATTAATCACGAGAAAGAAAAAACCTGAAGAATCTTTGATACTGGAGATACTACACGTCTTCTTTTTTTCCTCACAGTTTAAGAACTTCAATTTAGCTAATAAGTTAGTCAAAATTCTACAGTCCATCTTCTGAAAATGTAAAGGATAATTTAAAATGCTCACAGACAGATGCTGGTAATTATTCTGGTTCTGCTTATGATTTACCCATTATAACAACTGTAGATTCTCTATTCCAGCCAGAGTTGTTGTGTGAGGGGGAAAATGAGACAAAGCTCAGTAAGGTCTCAGAAAGTGATTTCTTTAATAGACACGATCTTCTGAGCACAAAGGGCAGAAAAGTCAGCAGAAAAGAATATATATATTGTGAACTGGAAAGAAATGGGTGTCTTTGAAATTTAATCCCTTGCTTTGCCCTAAATCTAACTGAAGCTTTTAGCTTCCACCACATGTTTACGTTGGAAATCTCTCTTTGTGCATATAGAGTTTGTTCTCTTATGAAATTACGTCTCAAGGGAAGGATAATTTAAAGCCATTTCCATTTGTTATGTCTATGCTGAACTAGGCTATTAGGGGCTGTTAATGCTGGATAAAATCAAAACCTACAACTGCCTTCATCTGTGGATTAGAGAATCTGTCCAACAAATTGCATGCTGATATTACCAAAATAAGGTACTACAGGCAGTTCCATGTTGGAGCCAGAAGTGGCATAATTTTATAATGTAGCTAATATCAATGTTGTGCTGGTGATCAATGACGTGCAGATGTGCCTCTGACTTTACTTTATGGAGGCTGTTTTTAAAGTTCAGGTCTGATGATAGCCAATGTAGGTTTAAGTTTCTCAGTTAGGAGCTCTTGCTGGACATCCTTGGAGAAAAGATGGGTTGTGGGTTTTGTAATTCTAGACCTAGCATCAAGTTATTTTGCATAATTACATGTTCAAGAACAGCCCTAAGCAGAGGACAAGTTGTACACTGTTCTTGAGAAGTAGCTGCAGATAGCACTGGAAGCTGGAGGCATATCACTAAGCTGAAGTTTTTCTTTCTTCTCTGCTTGGGCAAGAGAATGATCGTGTAACAGTATAACATTGGCTTATTTTATCTATGAATTACCATTTTTTCATCATTTCAGACCATAGCTTAATTAATTATGTCTGGGAGCCAAGAATCAGCACATTCATCGTTTATCTTTATCTGCTCCTCATTCTCTCTCTGACCAAGAGTTTTAGCTTATTATGAATAATCAGTATTTGAATAATTATGGAAGTTTTATGAGTTTACATTGGTTTTAAGGTGCTTCAATTTCAACTTACCCAAATAGAGGTCAGAAGTTTCTTGGCTCTTTCAGAGAGATTACCTGTGAGTAGAGCACGTAAAACCTGGTCCTGTATCCTCTAGATGAAGTATAGTATGGAAGAAGGAGAGGGAAGGGTTTCATGTGCATGACAAGCTTTTTTGTCAGAATGATGAGGAAAAAGAAATCTACCAATTTCCAATCAGTACTAAGTCGGTGATTACCACTGATAATGGGGAACTGATTTTTAATGGCCCAGTATGGCTGTTGGCTCTTTACTAAATGCTCTTTTTTACTACACATTTGAGTTTGCTGTGGGGTTCTCTTTCACCTCGGAGAGCTCTGTCCTAACCTTCAGCTGAATGTCCACAGGAGAAAGAGGGAGCTGCTCCAAAGTTAGCATAGCTCCAGTGGGGCAGCTGCAGGGTGTCACAGGGAGCATGTGTATGAAGAGGACCAGGAGCCATAAAGTCAGGTACATCTCTAGCTGTCAGCCACTTGATGAGACGAAGAACTGAATGAAGTCACCTATGTCTCCATCAGAACAAGGAGAATACTGGTTAGGAACTGTCATCATGAGTCTCAGTTTACTCAGCTGCTCAGTGGGAAAAAAACATTTGTACAGTGCAGGTATTATCTAGGCCTTTATGTCATGAGGCAGAAATTATTCATTAAAATATCTGCAAATCCTTCAAAGACCTGTGCTTTGTATTAATTCTGTGGTTTAATCCTTCTGATTTTGAGCATATCCTTTCAATAACATTCAGAGGAGGGATAACTTTATCTCAGCTATGCTATGTTTGTGTTTCTTGTTTGTAGATGTTGGTTAATGACACTGAACAAAATTCTTGAATTTGCATCTTCATAATTTTGAACGGATAACTGACATTCAAAGGAGAAACTGTTTCTGTGTTTTATTAATCAATTTTCTTTTAGTTAATTTCTTTTTCTTTTATAATTACTGTGTGATTAAATTTACTTCTTGTTGCATGGATTTCTTCATTTTTTGAAGGTGAAGGCAATTTGGACAGTAAAGTTCAGTGTTGACTGTACTGGCACCTGATCAGGAGGCATTGTCATGCATTCCTTATTCTACATCAATAACTATTGCAACATTCACTTCAACAGAAGTGAGGCTATTTTAGTTAT
Organism: Rhabdornis inornatus; assembly: GCA_013397075.1. NCBI lineage: Eukaryota > Metazoa > Chordata > Aves > Passeriformes > Rhabdornithidae > Rhabdornis > Rhabdornis inornatus. The sequence goes on along the minus strand of VWZS01010571.1, from coordinate 511,251 downwards.
TTCAGTTGTATATTGAACCTTTATAAGTTGGATTAAACAAAATATAGACATCAGTATCACTGTGATACTTTCCTGTAAGAAAAATTTGAAAAATTAATGGGAGACAGGTATTTAAAATGGAATATAACTTGCACATAAAGTTCAGCTGGAATGTTTTATCCAATTGTCTTACTCATTGCTGCTCATTTGTAAGTTTTGAAAATAATCACGCATTCAACTCCTGAAAGTGTGTCTATATAGAAACTAAAATTACAAATATATGAAGAATGCTCTGTTCTTAGATTTTTTTCTTTATTGTTTTCATTTGCTGGGCTTTTAATCAATCCAATACAAATAGTGTGGTATGTCTGTATAAACTTGCACACTTAACTTTTGGCGTTCCTCCATATAATAAACTGCATTTGCCTGGGAAGGATAACCTAGATTATGAAACCCAGGGACTGCTTGTTGTATAAGGGTGCTGTGTGCAATTTTGAACTTCTGTTCAAGGCAAAAGACCCAAGAAGTTAATGAAGAGGGAATTAATCTTCCCTCATGCTCACTCAATAGGGATCATAGACTTGAGGTTTTGAGGAGATAGAATAAAAAAGATATTTTGCTGATAGTGGCTGTAAGGTTGAAATGCTTTTATCCTCTAGAGAGCCAGAACTTATTTGCAACTTCCCCTCATTTAAACTCAAGACACTTTGGTTTCCTGTTTAGTTTGTATCTAAGTGGATTTTTCTTTTATATTGTAGGTAGTTGTTTGTGTATTTTTTTGCTAAGGGTTATTATTTTTTCCTTTAGCTGCTGTCTTGGGAATTGCCTGAACAGTGTTGCTTTATTGAAAAGGATTATGCAGTGCCTTGGCTAGGGAATCCCAGAGGAAGCAGATACCATATAAAATGAAAACACAGTATCTCCAGGTTACCACTTGCTGAGTCTTTTAGCAGTCATCTACTTGAAGTAACCTTGTAAGTTCTAGTGGTTCTTGATATCTGCAACACCACTTGCAATGACAGAACATGGAGAATCCCTATTCCTGTTAGTGGGACAATCATAGGGAATCTCAGCTGCTCATGGTGATACAATTTTTTTTGTTTGTTGCATTGATGTCCTCCATCAATCTGTAGACCAGAGCAAATTTGTTTACATTCCCTTTGAGGCCTTCACTAGTTTTTTGTTTGGCGAAATGCCTGTGAGACTATCTAAAATTTTTCTGAAGACATGTCTTCAAATTTTTCCTGGAATTCCTGGTGGAATGAGGAAGACTTCATTAACTAAACTACCTCATGTTACCTGTCTTCAAGATAAAAGCCTGTGCTCCTTTCAAGTCAACTAAGAGCCTGCAGTGCCTGCTGCTGTATCGCTTCCAGTGGGTTTTTCTAATGTATTAGCTCTTTTAAGCTCTGGTTTTTCCTAGAAGAGAAAAAACTTTCTGGCAGAATTCTGTTTTCATAGATCACATAGCCATTTCTTAGGGAAGCTTCATGGACAGGAATGGCAAAGATTGCTCAGTGTATCATAAGTGTTTCTTTCTGTGAAGGAAAAAAGCTGAACTGGCTCAGAGGTTTCTGTTTCAAAATACAACAGGTGAGTATGCTGCTAGGCAATGATTGAGAGGAGGAGCTACTTGGTAGTTGCTTCTCACTAAGATGCATGTTTTTGCCAAGTCTAGAGCTGCAGCATTTAAACTCACCTGCTTCTCCTTTAAAAGTTGATGTACATAGCAGTGCAAGAAACTGAAATCTTGGCCAGTATACATTTCATTTTCACTCCTTATGGGGCACACCACTGGTATATTTGTGTTTAACTCACTTCTAGAGAAATGAGAAACTGGTCTTGTCTTGACAAACTAACAGTTGCATGTATTGCTTATGTACATGCCTTGTAGTTGTGAGGAACAGCTCCAAGCAGGCCAACAGTAGGGAAAGGTTGCTACAAAGCTAAAGTGAAATATGGAAGGAGCTCACATATTCTCTTCAAGCTCAAAGCAAGTGCCATCATGCAAATGTTCATATAGGAAAAGTGGTCCTATATGTGCATACTGGAAAAATGTAGTCTATTGCTGGCGAAACATCATCCTCTCTGGATTGCCCTACTTAGTTTTACAGTAGAGCTGAACTAGTATTTTGTTATGTTTCTGCAAATGCAGTGGGGAAGAGAGCTAGAGGATGTAGGCACATGAGACAGAACGTAATTTGGAGAGAGAAGAAGAAAGAAAACTGACCCTGGGGCCATTTTGAGTTTGAAGTTTGTTACTGAGCTCAGTATATTGACCCAGCATGGAGAATGCTGCAAACTATAAATCTGGTTTCCTCAAAAAGCATGCCTCTCAAATCCCCTGCATCCGCTGAGGGCCTCTTAGTAATGTTGTAAAAGATCTGTTTTCCAGAGTGATTTGATTCCCATAGCCATGGGCAAAGGCACCCAAGCAGCTCTTGTTTGATTAAAAACTGAATTGTTTGCTGGTAACTGTAAACATAAACAGCTGTTTCCTGGAACACAAAAATGAGAGCCAGATTGGTACTTCTGCTGTAGGACAGAATTTTAAACAACCTACTGGCTGTCTGGGAATATTTTCTTTGGGAAAATAATGGGGATGCATGTTAATAAATGCTGAATATAATATGTATGTATTTAGCTCACCTTCACTCTGCCCTGATTATTTTTGATGCAAGCTGATCCATCAGTCTTAGAGCAAAACAAAAGTGTCTTAGTCTGTTTCACAGGACTTGAAAATACAATTAAAAAGAAAAACCTTACAGAATCAGTCAGCGCTGCCTATTTTCCATTTTGTAGTGACTTTGTTTGCTTTGGGCTGGGGAAAGAGGAAAACAGTATTGGGGACCTTATGCTGGCCTCAGTTCACTTAAATGATTCTCCTTAGACTGGTTTTGTTGATTTTTATGATCATGCTTTTCTACCTGCAGAGTACATAAGTAGTGTGTAAGTGTACTCAGGGATGTGGTCTCCTGTGTTTCAATGTTTATATTTAATCTGTTTTAGTGTTCTTTGGCACTGGTTAATCTGAAGGTTATGGACTGTCTTTCACATGTCATCGTGTAGCTACTGTGCTTAGCAAATATTATTCCATAGATTGCGCAATCATTTTAATTAATTTTGTTGTGTATAGGTGCTTATTGAAATGACCATCAGCAAGATAAATAGCAAACATTAGACAGTTCCCTGAGACTACTAAAGGCTGTTTTTAATCCTATTTAGTAGTTTACTACTACTAGTTACTACTCTCTGTTCATTTGATTTTTTTCCTTTCATTCTGAATGGATAGTGAAAACCACTTGTGTAGTTGTTGTTTGTCAAGAATAAAGAACATGAAAAGCAGTATGTAAGGCCCAGTTTTATTACCAAGGTTTAACTTCCTATTTCTCAGATGCTAACTCATACCTCTGTACTGTGGTTAGGTTCCTAATTCTCAGATGCAGTCCATGTATGTAGTGACACTTAGGCATTTATTATATATCAGCATTGCTTTCAAATGCACACAAGTCTTTTCAGAAGTATTCGGAAGTTACAGGACTAGGCATCTGGAGACCTGGCTTCTGTACATGGCTTTACCATCAACTTCCTGAAGGACTTAAGCCAAGTTAGAAAGTGGGGCTTTTTTACACAATTACATTGGACAGTGCATAATCCTGTTCTGGGGAATAACAAATGTCAGTACAAATCTGTGCTGCTTTGTGGATTCTGCTCTCCCCTGGTGGATTGTGAGCTAGGGCTGTTGAGGGCTCTTCCAGCTTTTCACTTTCCTTGCTACATGACTCTGTACATGACTCTGGATACATTTTATTACTTTTAATTCAAGTTTTGTTGGTTTGAATGTGTTCAGCTGTTGACCTGTTACTAGGGCAGTGCTTCTCTCCCATCTCTATTTTTCTCTCTGCAGTGAAACTTGTGGGTTATAACTATCCCAAAGCTGTCTTTCTGCTGATTTCCCTTTTATGTGCACTGTGGATAATGCAGCTTTTCTAGAGAGACCACAAGACTTGATTCATTGATGTTGTAAGAACTGTCAAAATCTTGTGACAGAAGCGGAAAATTTTGTTGACGTTGGAAAGAGAGGTGGCTAGAGGTGTAGTCCGGGTTCCAGCTGTAGGGGTACTTCTATTAACTAAAAAGGGATTCAGAACCGTATACAGAGCTGTTTTTATGAATTTAAAATAATTAAGAACAGTTTTGTTTAGCCCTGGGTATTTCCTGAATGCCTATGCAAGTCAGACAGTGTAGTGTTGGGCTTAAAAGTCTGTCTTCAGCTTGAGTTGTATTAAACAAAAATAGCCAAAGAGAATTTTTCATGGAAAAGTATATTAACATTTTTTTAAAGTATGTTACAGTTAGTGTTGCTGTCAGTAAAGCAGCTGTATGCTTTTAAATTACAAATATTGTGTATTTTATGGATCTCTATGAAAGAAACCCCTTGCATTAAGCAGTTTTCTCCATGCACTACCCAAGTGTCCGAGCATCTCCTAAATCTTTAAATACAGAAATAAGGTTAGTGATAATACTCTTTTCTTTTTCAGCCTGTAAAGAAGATGGTTATTTCAAAGGTAATTTACTGCATGAACTTTCTAGTATTGTGGTTAGAGGTTTTGAAGAAATTCCATGAAAGCTAAGTTGAATGTTGTCTTCAGTTCTGAACAGAGTTTTATCCATGCTGTTATTTCTTTGTCCAAGAGATAGTTTCCTCCATGGTGCAGCCAGGAGCACCCTCTTTAGCTCTGGCAGCCTGGTCTGACTTGTGGCTCTGCAGAGATGATTACTCCCATAGTGTGGACTGATATCAAAGATCAAGGCAGAAATCTTGAATCAGATGCTGAGTGGAAAACTGAGTTAGGAGAAATTTAGATTCCTGAACCAATGGACTTCACAAAGGTGCTGGACTTCACAACTTGGTAGAATTTAGCCTGATCAAAAATAATAGTCTTGTTCTTTAGAGCAGAGTTGAATATAATACAGGATGATAGAGGATGATGTTCTGTTTAGATGTAAAAGACTAAAGATTGATGAAATGACTGGAAGGAAGGTTATGAGGAGCAAGCAAAAAAAACCAAAAAACGAAAAAGAAGAGACCAGAAAGAATAAATAAATGTGTTTTGTATTCAGAATAGTACGGTGAGTACAGGTGCTATCTCTCATAACCAAAAACTCAGTAAAGGACATGGGATAAGCACTGGCTATAGATACTCATCTTCTACACAGTCCTTTCTGTCCTTTTTTCATTCACTTGTTTGTTTTCTCTTTTGTTTGTTCCTGTCTACCCTTTTTCCGAGTGAAGCAGGACTTTTTTTGTTCCTTATTAATGGTATGAAAAAGTACAAGTGAAAAGCAGAAGGTCTGAAGCACACCTTCAACCATTAAGCTTGAGTAACCATTTGGGCAGCCAGATGGAAAACCCCTTGTGCTGGTGGGGAAGGGTGTCTTGCTCTCTCTGCTGAGATTTCAGTTTTATTGCTGACTGGGCATGGAGGCATGCGAAACACCTTCATGTTGTGTACTGGGGTGGCATGGTGAGGATGTTGTTGCACGACTGGAGAGTGAGGATGCTGTCCTGGCCCTCTCATGGAACCCCCTCCCTCTCCCCCTTCCTTTTCTTTTGCACTTGCACACAGCGCTGTGGCTCGGAGGTCATTTGTTTCCCACAGCTTCACAGACCACTGTAGCAGAAAGGGAGACAATGGTGCCTTACAAGGGATGATGTGAGGCCTTCTTTCATCTCTAATAAGCCCCTTCATTTGCACTGTGAGGCCTGTTGTGTGTTTGTGTGCGTGCATGGTTCCAGTGTGAACTACTCTGCAGCTTCCACTAATATAAAGCAACCAGGTTTTTTGTTTTGTTTCTTGAACAGACGACTCTTGGCATGTTACATCCTGAGGTGGGTTTTCTGTTCAGTGCAAGCACATCAGGAGATATCCCTTCTTCTTTTCACATAGCTTTTAAAATCTAGGGCCCATCTGGTCAACATCAGTTGTCAGTAAGACCAAACCCAGAAAGCAAGGAAAGGAGGGGGGCAGCTGTCTTTAGCTCCCCTATGCCGAACACAAGCTCTGCCTGTGCTGTGCTTGGGCATGGTTGCTGACTGAGCATGTCACAAGAGCTCTGTGAGAACAACCACCTTGGCAAAGCAATGGACTCTCCCATCACAGAATCTGCAAGCAGAGGGGCAATTTGAGACCTTTTTCTTCTATATCATTCTGCTGTAATGAGGAGAAAAGAGAAGGGAACAAACAATATGATGAAATTTTAAGGAGCAGGAGCAGTGGTCCTTCTAGTCTGAGATACCATTTTTACCATGTCATCTGCCTGATCCCTTAAGATCCCACTCTTTGAGCCACTCTTCTCAGTCTGGAGAGCTTTCCTGCTATATGAAATAGGAAATTTTTAGCTACCTTTTGTGTAGCAGAAAGTTTGTTCTCCAGTGGTTCTCTCTTGTCTAAGCCTTGTGTTCTTGGATTAGGAAGATAGGTTCATGCTGGTCATGAAGTTTTTCCTATGCTCCATCCCCTTGCTTAGCCTGGACAGCTTCTTGCTATGGTTGATTCAAAGGGCTGTCTCTGAGGCCCTGTTCAAATTCAGTGCAGGCTTATCTTAGGAAATAGCTTTGGTAGTCCAGGTCTGCTAAGGCTTTGTGTATTTCTTGTACGGTATTACTTCAGCCAAGGGAAAGCAAGTCCATCTTTCACTTGTCTCTTTGGCTGTTGCAGTTATTGGCTACTTAACATCATGCAGCCTCATGTTTCACCCCAGCATCCGTTGTTGTAATGGTCCTAGTGTGAACCTTCTGCTTAACCCTGAGACCTGGTTCCTTAGCTTGCTCAGGTTATCTGTTTAACATAGCACAGCCTGGGGAAGTCGTTGAAGTACACACTAAGAAACAGTTATGCAAAACTCAGATTTCAGCTATGCACTAATGCATGCTTTTTTCCACAGAACAAGTATCTTATACTACAGCAGGTATTTGACTGAGTCTGACTCTGAACAATTTTCAGCAAAGTTTGAGACCAATTCCTCAAAAATGTGAGACAAAGAAACAGTAAATCAGATGATTCCAGGCAAGGCAACTGGACTTTCAGAGACTACTTGGCATTTATAAGCTGGACAGCTGAGGGGTCAGTATGCAAACCTATTTTCTATCACTATCCAGATAAAAATGAACCACTTTTTTTGGAACTTTCAAATACATGAAACAGGGCAAGTGTTAAATTGCCTTCAGAACAATAGTTTATTTTAGTGGCCAATGCATTGCTTTTGGCAACTGGCAGACACTCCACAGTAATACACAGTTTGGTCTCTGAGATACAGGGAATTTAGGGAAAAATACAGGTTAAACTTAGTTGTACAGGAAGGAATGGACAGTCTTTGGAAAAAGTGTGTCTTCCTACTGTCTCATAAAAATGAGTGTCCATCATTAGTTACTCTCAGACAAGTACAGAACACTGATAGATACATGCAGCATTAAGCATAAATGTGTTTGTATGTCTTCAGTTTTGGTAGATAATGTGCAACATTTGAATGTTTGATCTGGAGGAGAGGTGGTATCTCTAAGACAAATAACATTTTTCTGAGTTCTTCAAACACTCATATTTTCATCTTCCCTGGACTCACAAGGAAGACGCCACAGTAATGGAATTGTAACTTGTCTAATTTCACCATGATATCTGTAGATATGTCCCTATCTTCTGCTGAAGTGCTGCTGCATAACTTTGTGCAACAGGTATTGTCTTTTAGAATATATCACTTAACCTTTTTGCTTTCCTGAGCAGAAGAACGCCAAATGCACTTTTTTTCATATGATGGAAATACAGTAGCTTCATTAAGTGATGCTGCCATGGCAAGGATCTAGTTATTTCATTACTTTTGAAATTAATTAAAATGTGAATTAATTAAACTGCTTGTGAACACGAATGCTATACCTCTCTAACAGAAGTAAAGTGGAAAAAAAGGGCAAGAAACCACAATTATTTTAAATTCATTTCTAGCTGGACTTACAGAGCTCAGCTAATAGGGGTTTCAAATTGCTATGGCTATATTATCTGTCTTTCAGTAAAGTCTTGTGCACTCTATCTGAGAAGAAAGGTTTTATTGTTTGCTTTTAAGGTGAAGTAAAGTCTTGACACTTGAGGATTGCCTGTGAGTATGAAGAGGTGTTTCTGAGAATATGAAGAGATATTTAGTAACAGTATTTCCAGTTTATCTCCCCAGCCCTGTTAAAGCATGAAAATATCCTCCTAAAGAATTCAGAGCTGATAAAGGAAGACTACAAAAACTTCCACAGTGAATTTTACAGAATATGATCAACACAGTGTAATAAAAAAAATCAGAAACTTTTAAAAAATTAGCGTGGTTCGTGGAGTACGGGTGCAGTACATAAACACATCTTTGCTCTGTGAAGTTCCAAGGAGCCTTGAAAAAGTCTTGTGGAGTCTTTACTTGTGCTTTTCAGCTAGCATGCAAGCATAAGGAAACCATTAGAGTTGCTTAGAGCTGCCTATAAATTACACAGTCTCACCTGAGAGACCTCTGGACTTTGAGCAGATGAGAGGTAAGAGCTGTGATGCCTTGTGGATCAGTACTTGGTTCATTATTTGCAACACTGTTATTAAATCTGAGTCAAGTTTTCACATATTTAAAATACACTGTTTTAATAGCACTAGGAAGTCTTTCCCATGGCTTCCTCACATGACCTGGAGTGCAGTATGCTCATTGCTTTATGCTGCCCTGTGTCCTCATGATGCTTTGCCAGCTCCAGCCAGTTAACCATTCCCTGCTGTCGCAGGCTCAGCCATCCCCACCCCACTCCATTTCCTGCCACTGACCCTGTTTCATTCTTGGCTCCCCACTCTAATTTTTGTTCTCTCTCCTGCCTCCCCTTTCCACTGGCGTATCTTCTTCCTTAAGCCATCCAAAAGTAAAGTAAGAGGAATATTTTGCAAAATACTCATTCCTAGGTAGTAACTGGCTATTAGCTATACCTTAGAGAACAATGAGATGTTCACAGTGCAAAGTTGAATGGTAATCTCAATACTTTTAAAACTGGATTACAAAGGGGGGGAAAAAGAACCTGCTTTTAGTGAGATGGCCTGAGACAGACTTGAGACAGTAACTTGTCTTTTCTCTTTGTGCGTTGGAGTGGCATCTACAGACAAACAAAATCCTCCCGTTAGGGTGTTTTCCGTTTAATCCATCCAACAGTCCCCTTCGACGAGGACGTGTTTATTCTGAGCAGGGTGCATGATTCATCACCCGTGGGAGATGAGGCAAGGTTTGGTGCTGACCTCAGACAATTTATCTCCCCTTGCACCCCACCCTCCCCCTCTTCCCCCCAGATGTCTGAAGCAGTTTTGTACTAGGAAACTGCATCACTGATAAAATCTTTTAAGGGCAATATCCACCACGTTGTTACTTTCCATGTCATAGAGAACTTCTGCTGTTGTGTAATAGTGAAGACAATTTATTAGAAGTTTGATTGGACAAAGCAGAGGGCTCAAGTAGATGCTGAGAAGTGTTACTTTATTGTGGAATCTTACTGAAGCTAACAAAAACTAGACTTGTCCTGGGTGGAAGTGGGAGAAATGCAGAAGAGGGGGGAAACAAAGGAAAGATACTACTACAAATGTCAGAAAATTCAGAGTCATGCTTCAGATCCCTTGAGACTGCAATTTCTTTACCTCTGGGAATCAGCTGCAGAAGAAGAATCTAAATCATAATTTCTGAAAGAAATTTAGATCTTTATCTTGCAGAGAGGGTGGGATGTAATGTTCTGCTTGGAAGGTTAACACATGCAACAGATTTCCTTACTGTACTGGAGCAGGTGGGATTTTACAAGTCCCACACACATATGCTTGATGTGATTTTAATCAATTAAATGAGGCATATAAAAAGAATGAATAGTCAGGTAATTAACATTCAATCTGTAGTCCAGTACTGTCCCGTATGAAAGGGAAATAGTTATAGCTGAGTTGATAAATATTTATTTCAGTGTTACTTATTCTGGTGGTTGCTCAAATGGAGAACTTGTACATCCCAAGCAATGCATTCCTCTGAGCCAATACTGAAATGGTGCACATCCTCCAAAGTGAGCCACTGCTGCTGGATACACCAGCTTTAACACGGAAAGCAGAACTGAAATACAAGAACGTTTAAAATCATTTAAGAACTCATGCTAGCTAAAGAAAAGCAGCATGTTAATTTCATTAATGTGGCAAAACTCCCATATGGGTAATAGCCAAGACTGTGCGATGTGGTTGCCAGAAAACCCAAAAGGTACACAGAATTTATTTGTGTGTTAAAATTCATTGCAGTTAATCTGAGGGATCATTACAGTGAACTTAGAGCAGTCTCTGACTTTATGGCTTTATTTGGTATGGTTCTATTTGGATGAAATGACTTTCAAAAAGAACTTTGGTTTAGGCTTTCCATGATGGTTTTGCATCTGTAACTTTAAAAGTGAAATCCAGTAAACAGCAGCATTGTAGGGCAAGTACATTGCCTTGCATTGTAGTTACACACTTAATAAAAAATCAAACAAACAAAAAAAAACAACCCTCAAAAAACCCCCAGAAAGACCAAACCTAACTCACCCCCCAAACCCTCCAAATTTCTGATTGTTATAGCAGATGTCTAATAATCACACTATGTTGTTATGAATGTCTTGCTATAACAAAGTTTTTGCTCATTTTTAGGATAGGTACTTGTTGTAATGAGTCACGCTTGGGACAGAGTTGACTGCATTGTTCTCCACATATATATATTCTGGGCTTTTTTCTGGCTTGTAGACATGAGTTGTTGAATACAGTTTGATTCACTTACTAGCCCAAGCTGCTAAACAGTACAGCTGTGGAGTTCCTAAGCAGGTATTGAATCACAGCCTCAAGTACAGCAATTAAAAGAAGTGACTTGTGTGCTGTAGAGAGTGTAATGGAACTTTATGCATGGACTGTTCCAGCAAATATGGTCAGACTTGCTTTATGCTCATCATTCTTTTTTTTTAAATAAAGTTTGAGTCAGAGTACGTAAAAATCTGAAATATTTATCTGCTTACAGATGAGATTAAAGGTAGAGCTGTGAAAGACACAGCTTTTTTTTTTAAAAAAAAAACCTTAATGTTTAAAGCAGTAAAACATTAACACATTTACAGAGAAACATCTTTTTTGGCTGATATTTTTTTAGAAAATAATTATTAAGATTCAAGAACACTGATGGAAATACCAGTGCTATGTTGTGGGAGCAAAGAAGAGTTGATATTTTCCATTGATGTACCTAATTTATGTATATGGTTTTTAAGCCAACACCAAATTTAGGATGGAAAGGAACTGAATTCTTCCATTCTGAAGTCATTATCAACACTGATATAAATATTAGCACTAAGTGTTTGATGTGTTCTAAGTTTGATATGTTGCTGTGTTTGGCCTGGAAAGAACTCAGTTTTACAAGAGAATGGGTAAGTTTCTACATATATATTTCACTGCAGAGTTCTGTGCAGTAAGTGAACCTGAGTTCATTTCTCCTTGCCTGTTCCTGAACGTGATGAACTTGAAGTTGTAGACAATGAAACGATGGCCCAAGAGCACGAGGGTAGTGCTAGAAATACTCTGCCTCTTTGTTTTCTTTCTTTTTTTCAATGGATGTTTTTCTCTAGGGAAAAGAGCTCAGACAGTATAATGACTAGGATGTGAACAATTTGGCTCTTTTGCAGCCAATACATACCTTAGTTTTTAATATTATATTCCAAATTGATTCATATACTGTATGCATTTTGCTTTGGATATGACAAGACACTTATGATATGACAAATTCCTTTACAGTGCCTTATTTACTCTTCCCTCTCTGTTTGAACTGACAAGATACCACCCAGCTGTGTTAGCCAAACTCAGCACTACTGCTCTGTGTTGGTTGTTAAGGGGAAGACTAAAGCTGGGGTGTGTTGCACTGATGGCAGCCTCCTGCCACTGACCATGGCTTTCAATTCCAGCTTCCATTCTGTGAAGAGACTGCCACTAATAAACTCAAAGCAAAAAAATTTGTATCATTGTAGGTTTAACCCCACAGTAATGCCTTTGGAAAGCATACTAATACAATTAAATGTTACTGGTGTTTGAAAACTGTTTCTGTACCTTCTGTACCTTCACCAAAGGTGCAATGGTTATTGCTTAAATAAGTCACTACATCTGAAGAGCAAGTCTAGAGAAGCCAATGGATAATGACTAATTTCAATTTTTCATGAATGTGTTCTTCCTATAGCCGGCTGTGAGTGTTAACTGACAAATGACTGTGCTGCCTCTAGCTCTTATCTTGCTGTGTCTTGTAAATAAAGTAGGATTGGGCTGAAATGATCATGATAAGCTTTTGTTGGGCACAGAATAATAATGCTGGTTGTTCAGTAAGCATCCTATTTTCTCCTTGATTAGCATTGAGATAGTCACCTGGAGTGACATAAAGAGGCACTCTTTTTGCTGAAACACTATATTTCACATGAAGCACAAGTCTGTTATTTTCACCATTTGAACTCATTGAAATTCCTGTGGCGCTTCTTACAAGAGATAGGATATAACGTGTCTTGGCTAAATTAAAAAACCTGATCATGCAAGCCTAGCCAAGTAATTTGTTTTTCTTTGGCAGTGCTTGCCTTTAAAAGAAGGATTATATTAGCATTGACTAGGGACATGCTAGGAGAAGTGGTAAAGTTTATTAGTATCCCTATGAATTTGGGCACCTCTTCCCAAGCTTTATGCTGTTTCTGCCACTGTAACCTCTGAATGGCAACAAATGTGTTTGAGCCATAGCTGCCCCCATATATCATGTACAAAATATGTCCACATTTAAGGTTAAGTATCATGGAAGTTGGTACCAGTTCATCAGTAGTAATTACCAGTTCTTTCTAAGAACTCTAGGGGTACCTTATGTCTGCATATAAGCAAAGGTAAGGGTTGATAATTTATCAGAGATGAACCCCTGTTCCCTAATTTCTGTCAGACCTTCGATAATGTAAATTGATCTTGCAAATTACCTCTTCCTTCTTTAAAGTCATTTGGTTATAGTCTGAAACAGTCTTTGTGCACTGTCCCAGCCACCAATGACCAGGATGTTAGAGTAGGAGACTGGCCAGATCACCTGGATTACAGTATGGCTCCAGGTAAGAATGAAAATTTCAGTGTGGAGCGAAGAGAGGGAAAAGGGAAGGGCAATTGGAAGGCTGTTGATCTGCTTTCCAGTAAAGGATTAAGACTGTTGTTATTTGTAATAGGAGTGGCTAGTAAATGATATTCCTTGTTATGCAGTAATTCCTGAGTTTTCAGAGAATACTTTTAATTTGAATGACAAGTATTTAAGTGTCTACTCAAAGTTGCAACATATTTTTTGAAAAAATTGTGAATGTGGATGCCCTCTCCTATTCTTGCACTGCCTAAGCTGTTTCCTTGGAAGTCCTAGATCCTTGGTCCAAAGCTGTTGTTTGGACAGGCTGCCAGAGAGTGGACTGGAAAGCAGCAAGGTTCAGCAGGAAATCTGCTTGTCAGGTATCAACATTGCCTGTGTCTATCAGAAGATTTACTAGCATGTACAGGTTTTTACAAAGCATTTATTCTTTAGCAGATTGATTGATTTTAAAAATCGGGGTGGGGGTGTTTATTTTTTTTTACTGGCTCTGGTCAGGAAATATTGCCAGCATAGTCAGCGCTGGAGTGTAGAATATACAAGCTGTTCAGTGATTGATCCAGTGGGCATGAATGTAGGCTAGCCATGGCTGCAAGCTGTTGATATGCTTCTGTTCACCAGCAAAGAGTGGAAACTACAGGTATAAAACTAGGCCCAAATTTGCCATCAAAGGTGTTCCTGCAAGTCCTGCTGCCTGCAGGAGCAGCTGAGTGAATGTAGCTATCCACAGGGGGAAATTAGAAAGCTGTACTGTAAGTCTGCATTTAGTAACAAAGCTTTGAATCCAGGTACCTCCCATTTATAAAGTAAGCAAGTACAAGAGAGCACTTCCATTTTCTGGCTTTTGGTGCATGAGCTGTCATTTTAACAACAAAACATACTTCACTAAGTTGAAAAGGTGAATATCTTAAAGGTGAACCTCTTATCAAATCCTTCTGTATTTCCAAAGTAGCTTGATATTGACTGACTTCAGAACTACATGATGATATAGTTACATGGCCTCAGTTTTGAACTGACCACATACTATAAGCTTAATTTTACCTAAGTTGATACTAGCAAGATCAACATTTATACCTGCATATTGCTCCAAAATAAATTATGGAAATCCTATTACTCTTTTACAGAACCAGTTACTTAATTTCATGTGATTCATTTTCATTCAGGATTTTTTACAAGTTGTTTTGAGGATTAGTTTTCCTTACTGGAAGAAAAAGTTAGAAGTAAGGGAAAGAACAGTCTAGTCTGGTTACCTAGTTTGAGCAATTGTAAATCTCTTCCAGTAATTACTTTGCTGGATGAACTAAGGCACATTTGTTAGAACCAACATAAAAGACTTTCAAGAATTGCTGATCTCCAGTAGGTACCAAATATCTAGACATTACTTATTTCTGGCTGAAAGCTTTGCATGTCTAAATAGATAGTAACATGCAAGGTGCCTCACATCATGTGCACCCCCATTGACTCTAAAGGAGGTTACAGAGTGTTGTGATGATCAACAGTATCCACGAGGCACTTTCCTAACTACTACTTTCCAAACAGTTTTCTTTTTATTGTGATTATAGCATGATAATTAAATGAAGAATCTTGTTCCATTTAGAATTATTGACTATGTAATATATAGGGCAAATGAATGTGTAGAGCACACTCATGTCATATCTGAGTGATACCAAACTAGGCTCCCTAAACTGTCACTAAGTTGCATCCATCCAGCATCTATAAAATGTTTTCTTCTAAGAAAATCCAGTGTCACGGTCACTATGTACTTTCCAGGTCTCCTGTGCCTTGATGGCAAGCTAGTTGTATTTTGTCACGCAGCATTCTCAAAGAGCAATTCTGCATACGCTTTTTGTCCTTTTCTCCTGTCTTGAAAATGTGCAGATAATAAAAAGATTTTTCCACTTCCCCAAACCCTATTTTAGCAAGGAAATCAGTCTTTCCACATTATTAGGGTCTCCGGCTTTCTGCTGACATTTTACTTTATGCATGAGTTTGGCTGTAAGGATCTGTGAGATGACTGCGCTCTTGTGGGTTAGCTCTGAATGTCACATTCCATTCACCTAGGCCACCTGTAGCCTTCTGTCAGTTACAGAAACTTTCTACCAGTGCAGAGCTTTTATGGGAGCTTATGTAAGGGCAAAATTCAAAGTTGGCTTCGCATGAAGGTCAAGTTGTTTAACTACATTCACTAACACACTACTTAGTCTGTATTTAGTCCTTGTGTATGACAAGTACATTATCTTTAATCGTGTTGTTACTTGGCAACAAAGTTGATCTCATAATTATTCTACTTTTTAATTACTGTTTTTGTTCATTTGCGTTTTAATTGCTGTTCTTGTTCATTTGCTTTTCAAAGTCAAGGGCTCCATGGTATGGGTTCTGCTTGAGAAACACATGTAGCGTTCCCCAGGGATTGTATTCCATCATAGCACTCAAGTTATCTGTTTTACATACTCCTAGCCTAAGTGTGAAGAAATTTGAATTGTTTCAGAGTGTAATGTAATCAAATCATGGAGTTTATGCCTAAGGTATGATAGGCAGCTCCAGAACAGAGGCAAAACCAGCAGTTGCTTAGTTTTGCTATGTGGAATAGATGGTCTTCCTATTTGTCACATCAGGCTGAATGAACTTGCTTTCTAGAAGCAGAAGTCAGTTGGCTTCATTGATTCCAAGACAGATAGTGAAATCACAGTGCTGCTTTTTGGAGAGGATGGGTTAAAGGTACGAAGTAGAAATGCCTGGAATTACCTAGTTGGTCAATGACTAAAGTTGCTTTACTTTCTGGCAATTAGGTTATGCTGGAAAACAGACACATGCTTTGTATCACTGGATGTGCAGCTCAGCAATTCACCCCTAATTCTGTGGGTGAATCTTCAGAAGTTCAGAGCAACAGTAGTATAGAAAGGATGGAAATGTGTCACAGCACAGGAAACAGTCCTTGCAGGGAGCAACTGGCATAGTCATCAGCCAAGTAGCCATTCCTTGGTGAAAGTAAAAAACCAGGTTATTGTTTTTCTCACGTGGCACATGGTCTATTTTTATGTCTTTAAATAGGACTGTTTATTTCCAGGCTAGGATGGTGTGACATAGTACTTCCTGCAAATCTTTGTTACCATCTTTCATTTACATGAACACAGCAGGTTTTGAATGCAACTTTACTGTGAGTTTTCGGTGGTCTTTCAGCCATTGGCAGCCTCTTGTTTTGCAGAGTTAAGCATGCTAACATCTCTGCTTCAGAAATGTTTTTCAAAAGGTAGGATTTAAAAGTTAAGTGGAACTCCCACAGTTCTCATCTCTCTGGCTTCTGCTGTGGTACCCAGTGATGATCCTCAGCATGCTTGTCCCTCTTTCTTTTATCTTGTCTTTCCAGTTATTTTGGTGGTAAGAGGATGTCAGAGCCTGTGTGGAGTTTGTGATGAGTGAGTCTGAGATTTTTTGCTTTTACAGAAACCCCTAAAATCCTCCTCTTTATAGGTCTGTCTCAGTTACTATATATCCAGTTGTGTTTTTGGTGAAGGTGTCTATATCCTCATTCATAACCAGCACCATGTTGCCATTACGCACTATTGAGAAACTGTGCTTTGCAGTCAGTGTTGGTTTAGGGCTGGAGAAAAGGCAGCCTCTCTTCCAAAGCTAATTGGGGCAAGTTTGGTTAAATTCATAACTTTCAGTCCTGGCTCCATGTGAAGTTCTAAGACATCTACTCTGTGTCCTAGTATTTGAACATGGTTGCACAGTGGCATCTTTTGCCCTGAGGCATGGTCTTGGGGTCTGTCACACAGGGATCCCCCATAACATTTTAGTGTAGCTCAGGCTAGAAGGTTTCTTTTTAACTGACAAAGTAAAACAGCAGCAACAAAAGACTGTGCAGTTGTTTCTGTTGCATGGTTTTGGAGATCATGTTTGTACTGCTAGGATCTCATATGATGAGACATTAGGTTTCCTAACTGATGTGTGTGGTTGTGCTGGCAAAGTACTTGAAGGAATGCCATTACCTTGTTGGAAATGGCATTGGCCATGCAGCAGGGGCCAGTCTCCTATTACAGTCTGTAATGGGCCAGTGCCCAGTGAAGCTCCAGTGCTGGTTCAGCGAGATGTGCCAGCTTCTGCCCAAGATGCAAACCAGACTCACAGCTGCAGGTAGCTGCTGCCATCTCCCAGCACCTTGAGCGGGAGCAGAAATGCCAACCCTCACCACCTCTCCCAAGCACAGCTCAGGCACTTATTTTGTGCCTTGTATGAGTAGCCTACTGGTTGCAATTAGTGCTTTGAATTTCCTGGCCTCAAATGTTGACCACTGGCTCTGTTTAGCGAGAAGAAATGCTTGCAGCCATATGTTTTTAAAGTACATTGATTAGATTAATTCTTGTAGGGGAAAAGAAAAGCGTGTTTCTAGTGTTTCCATACCTGCTGTAGGCCAACAGTAAACTCCTATAAAAATCCCACCAAGATTGCTCATACATACATGGGAGATGTTTTGATGAATTTTTAAGCAGATAGAGGGGTTTGTATGGTGAGAAAATGTGTGAATCATCTTAATTCTTTAATTTTTAAAAATTTCCTGTAGATCAGCAGATTCTTGGGGGGGAAGTCATCCCTAGATTCAGTTTTATCGTCTGGGCTATTACAGCTGTCATAAGTTAATTCTCAAGTTGTCTTCTCTGCAAGATAGCTGTATAGTATAACAAATTAAGATCGAGCTCTTTTTTGAAATTTAAAATCTTGTTGAAATGACAGAGAGCTTATGTGGCATACAAGGTCAGTTGCTACATTATATATAACTTCTTGTTTTCATCTCCTACTGTTCTCGCAGGGAACTAAAAATGTTTTAGACAACAGATGTGGAACACTTAAAATATTTGGAATGTGTGGGAATATACTGAGGGACCACCTGTCCTGCAATGTGAAAGGCAGAATTGGTTTGTGAGCATTATTGGTTAGTCCTGCACTGGACAGGAGGACTCATATTAAAAGTAAAGCAGAATGGAAACTATGGGGTACTAGGTTGACTTTACTCGAGGAAACATGGGGAAGAAAGTAGAATCCGCAAGTTAAATACTTAATACTTAGCCAATAATCCTAATTTCATTTTCCCTTAATAAGTATAGCCTGGAGCAGTTACTCAGCCTTAGGAAGCTCATGGTTAAGAAGAAAAGAAACAGAATTTATCTGATTTAGCCTAAAATAAGGTATTTTATTTATTGTTTGACTACTTCCACTAGTCAGATCCTATCTATTTAGTTACTAATTAATGATTACAACTAGTAATGACTGCTTTGGCTATCCTTTGTGAAACCAACAAAACCCCACAAATTATTTACGCATTGTAGAAAACTATGGTTTTAATAATAATTGGATTGCTAAGGATGTTGAGGTGGTTTGTTCTGGTGTCTATTTTTCTACACTTTTACTACTTATTGACTAAAGTAAACAAATGCTATTTCACAGATGAGGGAACAAAGGCACAGATAGGATCAGTATGTAGCATTTGCATTTCTTCATTTGGAGTTCTGGCATGTGAGCACCCACAGTTCCTTATTATCTTCTTCCTTCAATGATTTTTAAAAAGGAGGGTATTAAAATGGAGATGATAGCCATTTCCCTGCCTCAGGGAAGGATTGTGAAGATAGTTAATGTTTATACCATCTACCCCTTCTTTCTCTCCCTGCAACTGTAGCATGAAACTGCCATTGCTCTGGTCCCCGCTACAATGAAAGGGGAAGGTATGGCTTGGTGCTTCTGCCCATAGGTGAGCTCTGGCTGCGAAACAGGCACTACCTCAAGCTCTGCCTCAAGCATAAAAATTGTACAGGAAATCAGAGAGAAATTCACAAACTGAGATTCATCCCTTTTTCTGTGACTTTGGAAACAGTGAAGTCTGGTTACAGTTTGTGGCTCAGGTTCCTCTTTAAATTTTGGGTGTGGATGTGAAATTGTCCTTCAGAATTGAAATGTCCATGTGATAGCACATATCCAGAGCTGGTGAATGAAACAGCTGTTGATGCACTCTCTTGGTAAGATGAATAGAAAAGTCAGGAAACACATTAGCAGTGATTCCCACAGCAGGTACAATTTTCCCTGCCCTCAGATATAATGGCTTTCTGCTGTATTCTATGCAAACAAATTACAGATACTGTGAGAGCCACAACTTTAAATTTCTCAGCCTTTTTGCATGCAAAAATCCAGCATTAATTATGCGTTTTTATATTTAGAGTTCTTCATAGTTTGCTGGAGGGAGGTCTTTGTGATTAAAGGAAGCAGGTTTCATTGAGCCAGACTTGAGCTCTGGTCTGTCCTCTTTTTCACCTCCCCTCAGGGCAAAGACCAACAGCTTGAGGGTGACCCCTTCAAGAAGTTTTTACCGAAAAGGAAGATGAGAAAGGCTGGACAAGCTCTTTCTAACGCTCTGTGCTGGAGCCAGGAAAAGGCAGCTGTTTCTAGCCTTTCTGATGTTTGGGGTTTTTTTGGTTTTTGGTTTTGTTTTTTTTTTTCCCCCTTTCCTGGTGGCTGGGATCTGGGCTTGCTGCCATATCTGTTTGTCTGTCTCGTGTTGTTTTTCTCAGAGGGCTTCAGAGGCCAGTTGCCCATAGTCAGTTGCTGGGAACAGAGGTTGTTCCTTGTATCGTCTTAACTCTCCATGCCAGAGTGTTCATGCTTGAATAGGAAACAGCGAGATCTGTCAAAATAGCCCTTTTCTTTAGGGCTTTGAGGCTGCATTCTCCATGGCCATCTGTTCCCTTTCACCCTTTTGGACAATGTTGCTATTTGAAACGAACCACTCTTTGCTCTCTCCCTTTCCCTTTGCCCTCCCCCTGCCCCCCCAGATCTGGGAAGAAAAATTGTTTCTGGCCCTGACTGGCCTCTGGAGGATTCAACCATTTTGTAGTCCAAGGATTGAAAGTGGTATTTTGCAATTTTTAATTTTTCACTGACTTTAAAAAATGTAATACATCTCAGGAGAGAAAAGTCACTGCAGTCAAAAGATCATTTTGGATTTATGCATTAGTCTCCACAGAGCACTTCAGCATCTTGTCGCTGCCTGATGCAGACTACCGTGAAAATTTGGCACATCTTGCAATATTTTGCATTATAGCAGGAACGGAAGGAACCTCCTATAGTTAAGGCTGTATAACTGTTTCCCTTCTAACCCCCTGTCTTCAGTCAGAAAAGCTTATCAGGATGAAATTTTCCAGTCTTGGTTGTTGTCCAAAATTGAATTTATTTGCTTAATTCAGATAAAGTAATTTTGAGAATGAGATGAAGAAAAAAGCATATACCTCCTTTGCTTCAGGATGAGTGACTGTGCTTGAAGAGAAGGACTGACTAGCTCGGAAACTCCTGGAGAGTCTGCATCAGTTAGAGAGTGAAGCCAGACCCCTGTGATCGTCACTCATTTTGACATCCTGCCTGTTTTATACTGCCTGCGTGTGTGTGTGCCTGAGTACATAAATATATATGTATTTTCAGCTTTGGAGATGAGTCAGTTCTGAACAACGAGCCCTGTGGTGTCTGCATGTACTAAAATGTTTTGTCATACATCTTACAGTGAGAGGGAACACGTTTTCTATACACGGGTATATTGGCTGTGCAATAAAAAAAGTGAAAGTGCCCAATTAATTTATGTTCAGAAGCTACTCCAAGCTGTGTTTTGAAGGTGCTCTTAGTACTCAGATGCATCTGCTAGGTCTATATGTAGGGTTTGCTGGGCCAGCACAAAAGATACTTTCTCAGAGAAGAGGTTGCATCCTTCATCTTGTGTCACAAGCCGCTTTGTGCTGAGAAATAGATACAGCCAGAGAAACCTATATTGGCAAGAGCAGCCTTGTGGTTAAATACCAGTTAAGAAATACCACAGTCAAGTGTGATGATACTCATTGTGAGAAATAAAATTGAGTCCATTGTTCTGTGTTTAAAAGGTAGAGTTGAAATTGCACATAGCAGTTTTTTACATTTAATATTTTCTAACTTTTATGTTTTTAGTCATACAACCAAAACATTCTTCCAGTTCTGCTTTTGTGATTGATAGTATTAAGCATTTGGCCAAATCTGAACTCCAGATGTGAACACCTGTAATTTGCAAACAGTCATCTCTAGCCCCCAAATGTTTGGCTGACCTCTGTTTCCATGTTGCAGGCTGAAGGAGAATTGCTTCCTTCTGGAATTTCAGTTTTGATAACTCTGGCTCATGATCCAAGCTTTAGAGCTCTAAGATTGTTGTTTTTATTTAGAGGGAATTCTTGCAACTGTAATGTATGGGACCAGTGTTAAGAATGCTGAAGGTTAAATTTTCAAAGAAATTATGATGGTCATCATGCAAAGTAAAGCAGTTTGCTCAATTTGAATTGCAATTTCAACCTGAAGTACTAGTTAACACTATTTTTAAACATAGTCCTTGTGGTTATCAGCCCCACTGTGGAGTTGTAATTATTGCATTTTTCAACCTTCTGTGTTAAGAAATTGTCACTCACTAAATTTGAAAATTATTTGGAAGGATACTGCTAAAAGTAAAAGATACTACTAAAATAATCCTGTGCTCAGGAATGAAAAGGACCTATAACTTAATTCACCATGTTACTAGGCTGTGATCAGAAATTGTTACTCACTTAGATATTTTATGCTGAGTATATTGAGAAAATCCACCCCAGTGTAGGCTGATGGTCAGCACTATCAGGTGCTAGCAGTGACTGTAACAGCACAATGCTCTCTGTGGCTTCTTAGCAGAATATATTTACCAAGGAAGAGGTTAGTGCTGTTGAAAACTAGCTTCCATACACCTACTGTCCTTTTCTGTCTGCCATGTAGGCACATGCCATCAGCCCACTCCTCGGGAGATGGGCAGCCAGCCGTGTGAGAAACACCCTGGGTAAGTTAGTACTAATTGGTGCTTTTATTGGCCACTTTGCTGGAGAACTCATTGTGCAACAGAAACTGGACTCTCCCTCCTACCCCCATCATCCTTCTGCACCGGGACTCTCATTTTAAGGTTCATTTGCAGACTGAAGTCCTGCTGCTTTTGCTTGCACTGTGACAGTTTCTTGGGTATGAGAGCTAAATTGCCATGATACTGTTTCTTTATGGAGACATTTTTTATGGAAAAAAAATGTAGACTGTGGGAATAATCTGCCTGTCAGATCAGAGCATCCTAACACAACCATATTGCTGTGAACTGCCTTCTGAAACTCACTGCAGTTTCAGAGCTGTATCTCACTCTCCTCCCCTCAGCTGTATTAGCTTTTGTTCTGCCTTTCTGGGATTCAGCCATTTAGGCTTCCAGACTTCAGGCTGTTATGTTGGAGGGGTGAGTGTGACAGCGGGCTTATTCAGTTCTAGTCTGGAAAGTTCCAAAGTGGCAAATCCAGATGATGGGTAAACACTAGCAGAGACTGACAAAGTTTAACAGCTGAGTTTAACCATCCTGGGAAAATCAGATATGATAATGCCATGGCTGTGTAAGTCAGAGGGCTGTGGCTTGCAGTGTGCAAGGCTTCAGTTGTTCTGACAGTGGGATTCTAAATCTCATTTCTTTATTCAAGCCTTAAGGGACCTACATACATGTAATTCTAGCATTCTACCCCCTCCATCCTATATACCTTCTGATTAATATCATGATCTGTTTAATTCCCTGAGGGAACTTAAGCAAAAAAATTACAGCAACTTGTAGCATGATTGGTGAGGTGATAATTAAAAGCGTTTTCTGGATCACAGGGCCCTAGCATTGCCAGATGCCATGACTGGGCCACCTTTGTTTTTCAACCTATGCATTCTTTCTTTCTATGTGCAGGCACGCAAAATTTCAGATCTGGGTTGTTCGGGTGGTTTTTTTCCTTCCTTAGCTCAATGGTTTGTGATTTTATTTTCTAGTCTTGGAGAGACAGGAAGAAGTGACTGCATAGGAGATGTTCAAAAGAAGAAGCTGCTTTAAGTTTTAATGGCAAGCAATGTGGGAAAGAAGTCTGGATACCAAGAGAGTGGTGTGAATTAGTATAATTTTAGATTTTAGAAAAGGAGGGAATTTCTCAGACCATTATTGGGGCAAGGAGGTTTAGCTGAGGGGTAAAAAACCTGTCCTCAGTCACAGAAAGGAATTGACTTAACTGCTTTCTTCTACTTGTTCTTCACCATCCCTCCCACCAAATCACTACTTGATCTGTCATTTGCAGTAGCACTGCAGCAATGATAGAGAGCTGAAAACTCATCACTTTGTGATGTGGTGTCAGGTGACAGAGGCAGAACATTTTCACCGATAAAAAGAAATATCTGTTCCCAAAGCTCTCAACTCCAGAATTCCCTGATTTGGGCTCTGTTTCAGGTGCTGTAAACCACCAGCTGTCTTCCCACCTCCACAGATCTCCTGAGACCTGATTGTTTTGGTCATGGCTGGTAGATTGTCTGGCAAGAAATCAGACCAGCTGGATTTCTTCATTTCTTAATGTCAGTTCCTTTTTTAGGTCATCAGGCAGGAGTCTCAGTACTAGCATATGTATGTTTCTCTTTCTCAACTCAGAAGAGAATTGACATGAACTCACCAATGAGTTCAATCAGGGAATGAGATCTTCTGGGGTAAAACACACTGGTAACAGTAGGCATGCTGGTGTGGGATTAAGAGTAAACCAGCATCTCTCCAGTTCTCTGGTGGACCCTTCCTAAATTTTGAGCTGTATAAAGACCCCTGCTGATTTTTTGGGGGTAGAATAATGGTTAACATTACTTATTTGATAAAGCTTCTAATGTTTTATGGAGAATACTCAAAGTCCTTATTTATATACAGTTTTGCTGGCCTGTCACATATTTTGGTGTATTTTCTCTCATGCCTTAGGGAAGATTTTTTGTGAGTTGGGAATAAGCAGCAGCTAAGAGACTAGTAATCTGCAACTCTTATGAAAAGAAGATCTTTAGGTCAGGAACTATCTTTTTGTTCTCTATTTGTCTAGTGGTTTGCATCTTGAAGATGAGAGCTTTAGGAGTTGTCGCAATGGAAATAATGAGTGACTGGAAAAAAGACAGCAAAAAGGACCTTAATCTTAATCTGATATCAGATTAACCATGTAAAAACCACCCAGAGTGTGTACACATAAAGACATAAATATGATAAACAAAAAAGTGTGAAAACTCACCTGTTTGGGGCATATGAGATAAATAAACTCTGTTGCCCAAAATGAAAAGTGAGCTCATTCCCTTTCTATCTTCTTCACTGCTGACTCCATCAGAACTTTGCACCTGGAGTCTATAACTGGCTGTTTTTGGTCTCTTGATGATGACGACTGAATCAAACAGCCCGTTTAGTGTAATCTCAAGTGGGCACATTTTTAAACTGAGGATTAGTAGGAGTTTATGCTTAATTGCTTTGTTTGCTAAGTATATTTTAATGAACTGTGCTATAAAAAAAAGGAAAATTAAATTACATGTCATTGATTACTGAACAACTCCAACTTCCAGATAAAANGTAAAGATTTAGAACTAGGAGATTTTTAGAAGGAAAACTATCAGGTTCCCTCTCATAATAAAAGGGAGAGCATAAGTATTTTAAAAGTTAGAATTTTCACGTGGCTAGTTTTGTGCCCAAGTTTGGTTTCTTACAGCAGCAACTGTTTTTCCTGCCATATGTCCTAAATAATAAAAGACTGTATGAAGTCAATAATGTGTTTTGAAACATACCTTAGCTGGGTAGTGCAGAGAATGAGATGGTCACCACTGGAGGGTAAGAGAATCAGAATCACCCTTTGAGTTAAGAAAAGGCTGTGGAGAAGGGCTGAAAATGGCAGAAGCCAGCAGTGGGAGTTTGAAGAGCACTGTGGTTAGTTACTTCACAGATGAGTTTGTCCTGTGGGTTGTTTTTTATTGTGCGATGGGTTTTTCCACCATTGCATATTTTTATACTTGTACTTTCTGAGTAGGTGGCAATGGAAAAATAGATTAGGGGTTGAAGGGGATTTTTTTCTTCTTTTCTTCTCGTCTCCGTGGTAGAGATCTGCACCAAAAATACAGACTAAATGCAATGCAGGTGAAAAGTAGTGGTCTTTGAGCTCTGCCAGTGAACCGGAAAGCTGCACAGCCTGAGTGAGAGGCAAAGTACTTTCATTCTTATTGCATGGAGTGCTGTTTTTGTTAAGCTGAGTAGTTTAATTCTTTATAAATATTTTCTTTGTACTTTCAGAGAGTTTTTTCCTTCTTTTTGATATGCCAGGCTTTTATCAAAATGGTTTGATGTTAAGATTTGAAAGATTTGCGGACTTTTTGCTTCACTATTTCGTTATTTTACTGTCATTTAGTTCATCAATCCATTTTTAACATTTGGTGAGAAAAGGTTTTCAAATTACCAATTGATAGAGGCTGCAAAGGGCCCAGTGTTGGGGATGAACCTGCCCAAAGGCAATGATACATCCATCTGGGAAGAAAAACATCAGTATGTGAGAATATGGAAAAGGTGGAACTAATTATTCTGTGCAGTTATACCAACAAGGAAAATGTTGGGTTTTTTTAATCAAGAGTATAGCTGCTGCTGGCAAGGACTTCTTGCATTTAAAAAAGACTCTTTTAAGAAGTTTGTTTCATTTTATTCAAGATACTGGTCTAGTTATCAAAACTTTCATAGGATAAGAAACTAATAGAACTGAAGTGTCTTTATAATTAAATCACCTTCCAACATACTTGCAACAATTGGGACTTGTTTACATGAGGATTTAGTCTCTAAAATGTACCACCTTATACACAGAAGACAAGAAAGTCTTGGAGACTGGATCTGTACTTGCAATACTCTGGATGGACATAACAGAATCATTCCTGAAGCAGTATTGAGCTGAATAGCTTTAATCCTGCTGTTCCCTCCAGTGAAAAATGGAAGGTGAAATAAAACCACTTCCTCTGTCCTGCCTATATGTGTCATTCCTCTCAGCGACAGGGAAGTTACTTATAGAAAGTTTGTTTTGATTGCATTAATAGGAAGAAACAAAACTAACCTAGTTCTCATGTATAGGTAGGGCCAAGTGTTGTGGCCAAGTTCTACTGACAGCTCCCTCCTGGGCATTGGAGCCTATTGCAAGCAAGCCTCTTCTGCTTGGAAGCAGCATTGTGGGACTCAGCTGAAGTCACCCTTTCTTCTTTGTTTTTCCCCTGGTTGTGGAGAGGCATTTACTTTGCATTTGACTCAGACCACAAGCAGCTTTATTTTCACTTGTGACAGCTGTTCAGTGAGAGTGAAGCAGCCAGTTCCTCCTCTGTGTTTGCAGTCCAGAACAGATACGGTGTCTGCTGGTGTCTCTGCCAGTGCTCTCAAAAGTTCAGTTTCATAGGAGACAGTGGAACAGGCATCTCATACAGTCCTTGGCCTGTGTGCTTTGAAGATTAGTTTCATGCTATTTTTTGTGTGTGAGGAAGGAGGGAGTGTTTACAGGAATTGAAATCACCCATTTTACTAGAGGTGGACCTGATACAGAAAGCAGGGAGTCGTTCAGACATCTTCCAGCCTTATAACATTCACCTTCACCTCCCCATGCTAGGATCCCATCTCTGCGCTTCTGGACACCCACTCCCTTACTGCATACATATACTGAGATGTCAGCTTTCTCTCATCGGTATGTCAGCTCTATTTTCTTACTTTCCCTAATCCCTGCACTCCCTGCATCACCTGTGTCTTGAACAGAAAGCATGATGCCAGCAGTGACTGGAATAAGAGCTGGCTTTAAGGGCACTGGAGACATTGGAACTGCTGCCCATCAGGTGACTGCACATTGCAGGTGCTGTGGAAGCATCCACCCCACAACATCAGTAAGCACTCCATACCACTCTGCAGTGGTTCAGGTTGGAGAGTTTGGGGAACTCTGAGCAGAGACAAAAGTCTTATAATTCTGTTTTCTTCTTAAGCCAGTGTTGATGTGATACTCGCATCTCTAAGCATGAAAGTATCAGGGTTTGGAAGCACAAGGCAATGCATGCTGGAAAAAAATTGCTCTCTCTGAACAGTATTATTTATCCACTTCCTTTGTCCAGTTCATTAATGTCTAAGTAGTGGTTGAAATAACAGAAAAGATAAGTCCAAGGTTTTTTTAAGGCCATGTTTCAACATAAATCTGTTTTCTTAACATATCCTCTTTCCTTCCTCTGAGACATTTACTATCTTTTTGTGTTTAGAGCAAGAAGAAGGAATGCAGCATATGTTGACACTGCCCTTGAACTTCTTTGGAAAGCTGGCACTGCTTCCTCCTGTTTGCTTCACTTGTTTTACCTCTCTATCTGCCTAATGCATCAGTTCACAGGAGGATCCCTTATAAAATGAAAATGCCAGTGAGGCATTACTTTCCACCTTGCAAAAAGTCTTTGCTGTAAATTTGCTGCAGGTTTACTAACTACTTTGCACCAAAGTCATAAATTTTAATAACTTCACAGAAGAGGCTCTGCCCTCTTCAGATAGGAGCTGACACAGTATGGTACAGTGTGCTTTCTCCTGTATAAGAAAATAAAATAAATTACAGTAACTACCTTGTTCTGCCACAAACCTTACACATACAGCATTTCTGTTCACTTTGGGACAGGTTTTAGGCCTGAAGGAATGCAGAATTAGGAACTGCTGTGGAGTGATATCTCCACAGTGTAATAGCAGCAGGTTCCAGATAGTTAACCATTTAAATGCCTGGCTCAGGATTGCAACAGCAAGGCGCTACTCCTTCCATCGCCTAATAGCCGATACATGATTTGAGGGAAGTGTGGGTGTGAATTTTATGGCTGTTTTATGCCAACACTAGCTACATCTGGAATGTCTGGACCCTTTGTAGTGAGGGGGCACAAGCAGGGGTGCATGAATTGCTTCTTGGTAGTGTGGAATGGTGGCTCCCAGCTCTAAACAGGGGTACAGTTACATCAGCTGTGAGAGGAACACCTCCACACCCACCAGAACTCACATTTAGTGGTCTCACTTGCATTTTGTAATTCTTACCCATTTCTAACAAGGTAGGGAAAGAAGGACTGTGTTGACTGCAGCTTATTCCACGTGAAAGATTTGCAAAACTTTGAAGCTGCTTCAGTGTCTTATATTCTCCATTATCCTGTTTGTACAGTAATGGCATTTTACTTTTGCGGTGTTAGCGCAAACCCAGAAATTTGTAGAACTTAGTGAACTTAATTAAGTAACTTGATTTGAGTAATTTTAAGGGAATGGAACACAAACCTCCTAGCACCTGTTTTAACACTTGAGCATGTTCACTCCTTCAGCTGGAAAATTCAATCCAAAACATAGATGGATAAATTATTCTTGTTAGCACATCCACCTTCCCAGCAGAGATGGGCTAGACTAATTAACAGAGTGGCATTCCTAATACTGAAGGTTCCAGTTAAATGCTTTTCTGGTGAGTTATTCAGGTGGAAGTTTGCTGCTTATCAAGATATTTTAAGTACAAAAAAGCAGCCATCCTTGCTGGATGGCACAACTGATGAGACTAGAACAGGTGCTCTGGAGAAGCAGTGTTGTGCAAGTCCCAGTGATCCTGTGATGTGGGAAGTAATTCAGACAAGTACAGAGTCCAGACTCTTGTCAAAGTATTGGTTGAACCTGGTGCTTCACTCATTCCTTTTGTAGATCTTAAACGTTTAAAGACCTAATCCAAATCCAGTTGATGTTAATTGAACCTTTTATTACTTGAGGAAGGTTTGAGGCCTTCAGATGGATCCTGTAGTGCACTGCAATCATTCCAGGCACTTCCCTCCTGCCTGCTGCTCTCTTCCACCTGATGCAGTCTAATAGTGTCCTTCTCATTGCTTTCAAAATACCAGCAGTAATATGAACAATGACTATCATTACATGCCAACACTTTTAGTCTTATTCTTTACTGAGTATTTTTCCAAAATAAAAGCTTTAGTGAATCAAGAAACTATGCTTTTGCTCTGACTAGGTAGAAGGGCAGGTGGGGGGCAAGTAACAAAGCCCACTTCCTTGCAAATGTAAAAGTAATGAAGTGTTTTGAATCTGAATCTTCCAGAAGCTCTGCTGGGCTACAAGATGTCATCTCAGTACAGTTTTGCTAGTACTTATAGTTTAGATTTCAACATTAACTCTTGCATTACAGACCATTTTGACAGAAATCTAAGATAGCTTTATTGCAGTGTCTGGTCTAACTTTCATTGACATATTTGACAAGGATTTCACAACTGTCTTGGGGAAGCCATTTTGTTTGTTGCCTGATAGATTACAGGAAGTTACCTGACTTCAAATCTAACTGTGTCTCATTCACTCATGTCTTTTTAACAGTATGGACTGTCTACCTCAAACAGTTCGATTTTCAAATTGCACGTGCTCATTTATACCCACATAACAACTAGGATTTTGTTTCTGAATTTCAGGGGTTAGTCTGTCTTGCTCTGTTCTTGAAGTGTCATTTGAAGTGCAAACAAGTTACCCAGCAATCTGTTCACCTTACACAAAACTTAGGATGAGTAAAGATGAAGGTCTTAGGCACCTACCCACCTGTATATTTGTATATGTGCATGTGTGGGTCTCTGGTTTCAGTCTGAGCAAGCTTGGGTGCAATGGCAGTTAAGCAAGCTGCATCATGTGGCATTATTGGAAACACTTCTTTATTTTAGCATTGCTGATTCCAGCAAAGTCAATTTTCCTTCAGGGTTATATAAAGTTCAAATGATTTCAGAGACAGCAGAATGGTAATTACAGCTAAGGGACTCTCTTCTTTGCAAATCTTAGGAAAAGTGTGGATGTCTGATGGCATGAATCAGAATTCTGATTTTTAGGTCAGAGTATTGTGGTCGCACATTCTGCTCCTTTAGATTCCCTTTTTGTTATATCATTATACGCTGTGACTCAGCTGGCCTGCTTCCCTCTCCTCTGTGCCCAGAGAAAGCTGGTTTGCATGGGGATAGAGTAGCTAAAGAGGAATAGGCAAGTGTCCCACAGGTATGGTGCACCCCTAAATATTCAGAAAATATACTGGTCTCTCTGAGAAAGTAGGTAATACTTTGCAACATCTCCTTAATTCTTGGCATGTTTTATTGATATCAGAGGGTGAGATGGAGAACACACTCCAGTTGTATAAATAAATCAGAAAGGTAGGAAATTAATGCAGCAATGCCATCTCTTAAGTGCTATTTGTAATTACCTAGCTTAGGGAATAATCTGAGATGACTGACAAAGTTTCAATGCTGAACCCTTTCCTGTGCCACAGTCCTGATGCAGTTTCTATCATATGTATCTTCAGGATCTTCTATGAGTGGGAAGAGGGATTCTGGTTGTGTGACAGCAGCCCTTGGCAACACGTGGAGTCACAGCGTCAACACCAGGCTCATACTACAATACCATGACTTGCCAACAAGACAGGTGAGAACTTAACAGCAAAGGGAATTTAAATAAAGCTACACCAGCAGTGCTTGGTCAGATGGGCTGTGTTCTTCAGCCTCTCTGGTTATACTACATGTGTTGAGAGCTTGACACTCAAGAGCCCAAATGCTTATGGGGGGGGGGGTGTCAGTATCCTTTGTTTTTAAGGGATGACCACACTCCAGTGTCTCCATGTGTTAGGATGGGCCTTTCTGGGTCACAGTTTGTACAGACGTGCAAGTTTATTGATCCTTTAGTGCATTCTACACTGTGGAGATGAAAGGTAATCCTTGAAGTGCTTTCCTGCACAGGAATTTTAGGACAGGAACAGAAACCTAGTCTTTTCACTGCCATGATTGTTTTGGTGTCATATTGTCCACTCTTTGTGCCCGATTTCAGCTGTGACTGTTAGGACAGGGAGCACTCTGTTTCCTGTGACTGCTGTTTGTGAGTAGAAGCTTGCTGCCTGCAACAGCAAGGTTAATATTGAGCAATAAGTATGGTACCAATTTCCCAGAAGTCTACCTGCAAGTAGAATAGTTACCCTTTTCACTGAGAGACTTTATGCTTTTAAGTGGAACACAGTAGCATCTTTTGCTGCAATCTTCACCTCTTCATTTAAAAAACTGTGGAAAACTAGGAGACAAGACATTTGGGGTATGAGGGAATTACTTTTTTTTTTGTTTTTAAAAACATCATAATGCATGATTTCATCTGTCCCTTGGGATATCTGTGGTTATAATCTCTTTTGGCTTTGTCTGTTCTGTTTTTGCATTGATGTAACTCTTTCCAAAGGCTGTGACCCTTAGTCTTAATGTTATTGATTTTCTGCCAGTTAAAGTAGAGAGCTGTCAGAAAAATTGCTACATGATATTTTTACCATCTTACTCCTATACCATTACTACCCATGTATGTTCAAATTGGTGCTCCTCGATTTACTGCCACAACACAAAGTTTCTCGCTTTTAGATTGCACGCTTTAGAGCCAGAAAAGAGGAAGTCATCCAGTTTTATTAGAAAATTATTTATTAGAAATAAAATTATAATGATGGCACTCCTGTTTCTTCAAGTAGCGGGCACTTCAAAGCAGCAGTAATCCTCTGGACTTTGAGGTAGAAGGTTAAGTGTGTCAAATGCAGATAGAAAAGGCATCTTCTGGTACTCACTTCTAAAGGCTATGCATAGAAATATACTTTAACTGCTGTTGGTCTTGGAAATTTTGTTATGTACTGCTTCTTATTCTGCTCTGTGATGAGTTCTCCTTTTTTACAAAAATACTAAGTTCTGCAAAATACAAAGCTGTTCATAAAGTTCCTGGATCACTTCAGAGTTACATGAGAGGTGAAGTTGGCAGAGGGTAAAGGGCAGAAACTGGGCTCTGTGCTACTTCATGATGCACAAAGTCAGCTAAAACAGATTAAGAACATTCCTCTGGTAGTGGAAAAAGGGAGACAGCTTTTCTAAAGAACATTCAGATATTACATGTAGTTTTTCCTGATTTTGTTTGAGAAGGAATAGATCGCAAATGTATGAAAAGTTGTGTTCAAGCCTTTGAAATTATGGTCTACTTAGTACGAGTTTTCCTCTCTTCCTGACTGCATTTGTCAGGTGCACCACCTTGCTTACAAGTGAAGCTATGTGTTCATTCTGTTTTAATTAAGCAAAGGAACTAAAGCTACAGTGAAGAAAAACAACCTCAAAGTAAATGTTAGTATATATTATTAAAACCAGAGTAATTTGAAACAGAAGTGTGATATAAATAGCAATGAGCTTGTGACATCCATGACTGAAGTGGGATATGTCCATGATGTCCTGCAGGTATTTTCCTGTTGCTGATACCTGTGTCCTTTTTTCAGATAAATTCTCATTTCTTAAACCCATAGAAATCTTTCAGCTAGACATGCAGTTTCCAGTCAGAAGAAGGCTTCTAGAGTTACCCTACCTGTCACAGCACTGTATTGATCAAATTACTATCATTTTACACAAATGATCCTTTATAATTGCTTTATACCCACTTTCAGAAATGAACTGTGAATAAAAGTGCCTCAGTT
This sequence comes from Rhabdornis inornatus, assembly GCA_013397075.1. NCBI lineage: Eukaryota > Metazoa > Chordata > Aves > Passeriformes > Rhabdornithidae > Rhabdornis > Rhabdornis inornatus. The sequence continues at coordinate 478,738 of VWZS01010571.1, read as the reverse complement.
CTTGGGATGCCATTTCAGTCATCGTAAAGTGGCTCTGCCAGGAGGTATTAGATATCAGTGCTTTGAAAGCCAGCACTTTTTAAGGAAGCTTAGTGTGAAGATTCAAAAATTACCAAGTCAGTAATCACAGTTACAATCTCTTATACTGTATTTAAAAAAAAAAAAAAACCACAAATACCAAAACCAACCAAAAAACCAACCAAACAAAAAACAAACAAACAAACAAAACAACCCCAACAAAACCCCCCAAAACCTGTGATTATCTGTAGTCTTGGTTTTAAAGTGAAATTGTGCCTCAGGAAATTACTGAAAACACACAGTTGGTCCAGAGATTTGGGTGAAAAGCAGTTTCAAAACCAAGTTTTTCCTGCTTTTCCACATTTGTAACCTTACAGAATCAGTACTGTATTAGGAATAAACTGTGTTTCCATAAAATCATAGACACTTCATATGGTTGGTGATTGCCCATCTCTGTAGTTTGTCACAGTCTCTCTGCAGGGCCTCCCTGCCTTCGAGGGAGTCAACAGCTCCTCCCAATTTAGTGCCATCGGCAAACTTACTCAGTATCCCTTAGAATCCTGTGTCCCTGTCACTAATGAAGATGTTGAAGAGCACAGGGCCAAGGATGGAGCCCTGCAGAATCCCACTAGTGACAGGTCCCCACTCTGATGTTACTCCATTCCCTACAACTCTGTGTGCCTGACCTGCAAGCCAGTTGCTCACCCAGCACATGATGTGTCTATCCATCTGTGGCCTGGACAATTTGTCCAAAAGGATACTGAAAGCTTTGCAGAAGTCCAAGAAGATCACATCTGCAGGCTTTCCTAGGTCTTTTAGGTGGGTTACCCTGTTGCAGAAGGAAATCAGGTTCAAGGAGCAGGACTTTCCCCCTATGGAGCCATGCTGGCTGTGATCAACGACTGCATTGTCTTCCAGGTGTTTTCCAATACTTCCCAGAATAATCTTTTCTGTGATTTTACCAGACACTGAATTGAGACTGACAGGCCTGTAGTTTCTGAGGTCCTCCTTGGCCTTCTTGAAAATCAGGATAATGTTTGCCAGCTTCCTGTCAGGTGGGACCTCTTAGGATTCCCAAGACTGCTGAAAATCATTGAGAGGCATTGTGGTGACATCAGCTAGCTCCTCAGATGAGTCCCATCAGGCCCCATAGATCTGTAGGGATCCAGCTGAAGCAGCAGATCCCACACAATTTCAGGGTCAGCTGGGAATTGATCATTCTGGCAGTCATGGTCCTCTAGCCCAGGGTTAGGGGCCCCCATGGCAAATCATCCATGTTGAAGACAGAGGCAAAGAATGCATTGAAACACCTTTGCCTTGTCCACGTCCCTGTTTGTGAAGTTGGCAATCTTCATCCTGTGATGGGATGATGTTATTTCTACTCTGCATTTTGCTGTTAATATGTTTGAAAAAACCTCTTTTTATTGTCCCCCACAGTTCTGACCTGCTTAATCTCCAACTGAGCTATGACCACACAAATTTTCCTCCTGCCATGGCCAACAGCATTTCTGTGTTCTTCCCATGCACTTGACCTTGCTTCCACCAGACATACGCCTCTCTTTTCCTTCCACAGTGGATACATTTTGTTTTTTCAAAAGGTACAATTCATTCTTCAGTCAGTCGCTTGTTCTCCACAACATTCTGCTTCTGGATCTACTTTCTTTCTTTCCCTGGGGAAGCTGGAGTGGTGGTGATGGTCTGAAAGACTTTCCCTCATTATATTTGACTTCCAAGGTAGTAGAAACAGTGTGCCAATCCTCACTGCAGAATGCCACCCATCAAGAGAAAAAGCACCTCTTGAGCAGCACTGGGTCAAGGGTGGTGTCCTTCAAAATACGGAGTGATAATGTGATTGTTCAGGAAGATTCAAGCAAACAGTTTTCCAGAGCTATGGTATCTCCTGGGCAGCCCACTGGGCTGCTAGATGCTTGTTCTTAGTCATGCAGTATTTGTTTCTGGGAAAACTCACAGACAGTTCCTGTTCTGAAACCTTGGGGAATGCCAGGGCAGTAGATGGCAGAGCAAGTACGTAACAAACCTTAGGAAACTGAATGTAGAATTCCTACACAGTTGGGATTTTTTTATTTATTAAATTAAAAAACTATTTTGTTTGTTCAGTAGATATTTTCCAGCCAACTATCCCTTTTTCCACCCCACCCTTCCTATGTCTGGTGAACATTAATAAGACAGCAGCCAGTTCAGCAAAGTAATGAAATTTCTGGATGTCATGCCTGCCTGAAAATCAGTTAGGTTTGCTTTATTGCTAGGATAGGAGCAGATTTCTGAACAAACAGATGAACTTTGCTCTTTTGCTTCCTTCTAGAAGCCAGGGCTCTGTTTTTTGTTTCCTCCAGGACAGAAGCCACACCACTGAGGGGAGGGCCAAAAGAGATTTCCAGTCTGCATTTAAATTCATTATGTCACCAAAACCCACAAGCATGGACAACAGCAGGAGTCTTTTAGCTGCTGAGGTGGGACTGAGCTGTACAATTTCAACATCAGCACGGTGGCATGAGAACATGGGAAAAGTTATTTGTTTCACACAAATACCTTCATTAAGGGAATTGTCTTTACTGATACTTCATTCTCCCTTAGCACTCTTATAAGCAGTTAACCATGGTTAACAATTATTTTCCTGAAATGCATACATTTCAGGAAATATGCAGTCTCGTTGAGTTTGGGCCAAAATCAGTGGGCCTGCACTAGAAACTATCAGATTCCTCAGTTACCCCTATGTATATAATTATCCTTCTTTCCTGAACCGGAGTCAGCACACTTTAAGGTTACTGTTTTTGGTGTGTTCTCAGCTGTCTTTGGTAGGGTTAAATACACTGCCATGCTATATTTAATGTTTTGTTCTTGTCCATTGGAGGCAGGGTGCTGGATTAAATGAGACATTGCCCAGATCTACTATGGCAGCTTCTGTGGGCCTGGTTTATTTTATCATTTTCAAGGGATTTGTGGGACTCATAGTATTGTGTTAATCTCTGTAACATGTTTTAAAATTCTCAGAGGAAAAATGCATATAGAAGTGTTATTTTATAACAAGTCAGTGTTTTCCTGTGGTATTTTCAAGAAAGAGCATTTAGAATCACAGAATCATACAGGTTGGAATCTTTAGGATCATCGAGTGCAACCATTAACCCAGCACGGCCAAGTCCACCACTAAACCATGTCCCCAAGGGTCACATCTACATGTCTTTTAAATACCTCCAGCGATGGAAACTCCATCACTTCCCTAAGCAGCCTGTCCCAATGCTTGACAACCCTTTCATTATTTTTCCCAGTATCCAATCTAAACCTCCCTTGGCACAACTTGAGGCCATTTCCTCTTGTTCTGTCACGTTACCTGGGAGAAGAGGCCAACCTCTACCCACCAACAACCTCCTTTCAGGGAGTTCAAGAGAGCAATGAGGTCTGCTCTGAATCTTCTCCAGGCTGAACAAGTCCAGCTCCCTCAGACACTCTTCATCAGACGTGTGCTCCAGACCCTTCACAGCCTTGTTGGCCCTTCTCTGGACATGTGTCAGCACCTCAATGTCCTCCTTGTATGGAGGAGCCCAGAAGAGGACACAGGATTTGAGGTGTAACCTCACTAGTGCAGAGTACAGGGAGACAGTCACTTTCCTGCTCCTGCTGGCCACAGTGTTTTTGATACAGGCCAGGATGCCACTGGCCTTCTTGGCCACCTGGACTGCTGGATCTTACTCAGCTAGTTGTCAACCAGCGTTCCCAGCCACTCTTCCTCCAGCCTGTAGCATTGCCTGGAGTTGTTGTGATGCAAGTGCAGAACCCAGCACTTTGCCTTATTGAATGCCATTTAACTGGCCCATTGATCCAGCCTCCAGGTCCCTCTGCAGAGCATTCCTACCTTCCAGTAGATCAACACCCCTGCCCAACTTGCTGTCACCTGCAAATTGACTGGTGGTGCGCTTGATCCTCTTGTCCAGACAATTGATGAAGACATTAAATAGGTCTGGCCCTAATACTGAACCCTGGGGAGCAGCACTGGTGGCTGGTCACCAACTGGCACCATTCACCACCACTCTCTGGGCCTGGCTGCCCAGACAGTGTTTCACCTAGCAACCAGTACACCCATCTGCACCATGGGAAGCCAATTTCTCCATGAGAATGCTGTGGGAAACAGTGTCAAAAGCTCTACTAAAGTCTGGGTAGATGACATCCACAGACGTTCCTTCATCCACAAAGTGGGTCACTTTGTCACAGAAGGAAATGAGGGTGGTCAAGCAGGACCTGCTTTCACAAACCCATGCTGTGTGGGGCCTGGTCCCCTGGTTGTGCTGCATGTGTTGTGTGATGGCACTCAGGATGCTCTGCTCCATGAGCTTCCCCAGCACCAAGGTCAGGATGACAGGCCTGTAGTTCCCAGATCCTCCTCTGGCCCTTGCAGATGGTGCCACGTTTACCAGGTTCCTGTCACCTGGGACCTCCCTGGGTGACCAGGGCTGCAGGTAACTGATGGGCAGTGGCTCAGGGAGCTCTTCTGATGGCTCCCTCAGTACCCTTGGGTGGATCTCACCTGGCCCTGCACACCTGTGTGTGTCTAAGTGTGGCAGAGCAGGTCATTGGGCATTTCCCCTTGGGTTCTGGGGGGCTTCATTCTGCTCCCCATCCATGTCTTCCAGATCAGGGATCTGAGTATCTGGAGAAAAACTGTTTAGGATTGAGATATGGGCTGAAGCTTTCAAGCTGTGCTAAGTGAGCTGTTGGGCAGGAATTTTCCTGGTAAAATGATAAAGTGTGCAGGTAAAGTGTTTCAAGTGCATAAGTACATGGTGACTCATTCTCAATAAAACAAAACAGAACAAAACACCCTTATCTTTTTCAGACTAATGCCAGACATAGCTTTTGTTGTCTCCTTGGTTACAGACCAGCTGTTTAATTTTGCTCTGCTTACTATCATATGACTAAGCCCTGAATAAGCATTCCAAAATTACGATGGTGAAGTAACACTGGTACTTGCTGGATGGGGGAAGGGCTGGAAGAGAGCCAAGGGGGGTGAGGACAATGTTTTACATTTATGAGATTTGTAATTATTTGCCTTACGTTTTTTATCATAACAGTAAAGCAGTTCTTTCAAAATGTACAGGTATTTGGCTGTAACTTCACCTAGAGATGGCTATTGGAAGTGTTGTAAAGTGTGTATCTGTTCTGAGCCATCTTCTTATATAATATGCTTATCATATGGATAGTCAATTCTGTAAAAACACAAAGAGATATTTTTATAATTTTTTAGGATAAAAGTGATGGTGTGGAGTCATGCAAGGAAGAAAAATAATAGGAAATTTTACAGGAAAGTAGATTTTTTTCAGGTGAGATTAATTTTTTACAGTTCTCCATTATATTTCTTTTGAAAAAAATAGCCGTGAAAAGACTGCAGAAGCACATATTCAACTTCTGCAATCCCTTCCATTTAAATATATATTTTTTCCTTAGGATGCATAGCTTACTTCAGAGACTTTTGCCTCACGTCAACTATTGATTGAATATTTTGAATCAGGACATAATGTTGTTATGGCTTCACATTTCCATGCATGTTTACAAACCACATCCTTAAAAATACACAAATAAGCTTATGGGGTTTTTTTCTGATTAAAATGGTGCCAACTGATAACCCTTATGACAGAAGTCTTTTGCTTATCCATAGATCATATGCAAGCATAAGCAACAATATAATCTTGAATAGCATGAGAACAGTATGAAATTTGATACAAGGCACAACAGTAGCATAGACTAGTAGTTATCAACATAGTATGATACTGACTTAATCCAGCAAAGTGCCAAATGAAAAGATGCCAGAAAAATAGCGAAAAATAGGTTCATTAACAAGTGTTTGGAGCTCACCAAGCTCACCAACCATCACCAGGTGACTTATTTGCCTGATTTGAGTGTTTGTTCATGTCTCTCTTTGCAGAAAGCTCCCTCTTAATGAACTTTTGGGGGGCAGCCATACAATATAGCCATCCCTGGAGCCCTGTCTACATTAGATGGATCTGGATTTATGGCCCTCTCCTCTTAAGGGGACATTTTTAGAGAGAAATGTTTCTATCGTTTTTGAACAAGAATTTATTTACTCAGGTGCTTATAAAGCACTAATCAATTTGTTTTATCTAGGAATCTAAATAGAAATGAAAAGGCTCTAGGTCTAATGAAAAGACCAGAAGAAACCTTGAAACGGTTAATCTTGTTCTCTTCTCTGTCATTTCTTTAATAACTAGTGCAGGTTTTCCTAATGAGGATTATTCTACTGTCAGATAGACAAAATATATGAGCAGCTGTACAAGCTTCAAACTCATTCACCTGTAGTTCAAAGCATCCTAAACAGAGAAGCAGGGACATCTCTGAGGCAGAGAGGCAAATTCAGTCATTAAGTTACACTGAGTCTTACTGCTGAGGCTGGTGGCACAGGTAGGTTCTTTCTGGTAGCTATCTTTTACTGACAGACAAGCCCACTCTCAGAAGAGGCTGCTCCTTGGCTGCTGCTAACCTACACCAGTTACAAGTTAACCATCTCCTATTACCTTATATTTTCAAATTATTATGCAAAAGCGTTTGCAGACTGATCTCGGCAGTGCCCTTGCGAGGTGCTCATAACCAAGGAAACTGAATCATAAGTAAATGACTGAGTAAATCTTTTGCAGCTGAGAGCAGAGCTGGAATCTCTTCACTGCCATTGAGTGCCAATAAGCTTGATCTTGTTCAACATTTATTGCCTTTGTTTCAGGCACTTACAATTTTTTGTATCTCCTGGTACTATGTAGTGAAGGTACTCCTGCTTCCTGCTCCAGCTTGCTCAGTAGATTAACTCACCTGCTGAACTGATGTTCAGCAGGGTCACTGAGTTCAGTCTTGAATCTCTCTTCTCAGCATGCCATAAACTTTAATTCATAAGTAAAGGTTAATGAAACTGGGACTGTGACTGGAGCTTTATGGTGGAACTTTCCTCTAATTCCTTGTTTCCAGTTTCTATTGATACCAGAGGTGATTTTTCTAAGCCTCAGCTCTAGAAGTCACCTTGCATTCCTCTGTCTCTCCTCTTTGCAGACATCAAAACTGTTCTAAACTGCAAGTACCCAGCAAAGATGGTAGCTAGCACATAAATTTTTAAATTATTAAAATGCTTGTCTGGCCTCTTATCTCTAATAGTGGTTAATGCAACATTTCTAGTATTATCAATACCGTCTTTTTCCCCCCTCTTTCAAACACATCACAGAAGATAGAATTGTTACCTTGATGAGACCTACTTAGTCAGAGAGGTGCTCTTGTTTTAATTTTTACATATTTTCTCAGTTCTGTAACTGAGGAAATGGGCTTTTGCCTTGGTCTCATTGATAACTGTGCACCTTCATGTTAATCAGATAGAAATTTTGAGAAATTTGGGTTATACCTCCTGTTCTTTATTGGGAGCCACTTAAAGGTCAGGATGGGAGGGGTAAGATTACTGTAAAAAAATCTGTTCTGGATACAAAAGAAAATTCTGTCTGTGATGCTATTAATCCAACACCCTTTACAAACATTGTACTTACAGTTAAGTAAAACAGCATAAAAATGGGAAACAGAACTAGACAGGACTTTTAGGCTCTGGTCTGAATTGTCTGAACAATGTTCTGTTTGAAAGCTTAAGTCCCTTTGCAACGAGGGAGTTAATGCAGACTCCCATCCTGTTTATACAGAATCACTTTTCTGATTTTGATTTGACTTCTGTGTGAGTTTTCCCCTCAAAACAGAGAGGAATCAACCTAGGGCAGATTCTATCATCAATGGCTGAAATGTCATCACTCCTAAAGAGTGGCAACAACCAAAGTTGTTTATTCTTGGAATGACGTGGCAAATCCCTTTGCCTTCTGTCTCCTACCAGATTCTCCTTTTTCCTTTCTTTTCCTTTCTTTTTTTTTTCTTTTTAAATTTGAAAACACAGGGAAGCAATGCCTAGCTCAACTTTAAGTGTTAATTATTCAGAAAAGATCTGCTGAGTCTATCTTGGAATATAGTATACTTAAAGACATTCTTAATAGTGAAAAATATCAGAAAATCATTGTGAGTGAACTGGACAACCTCAGGTAATGAAAGTATAGTGGAATATAAGATTGCTAATAGAAATAATTTGCAAAATAGTATTGGGCATTACAAATGAGTTTCTGTTTTACTTAAGGAGCAGACAAGTTCAAAGTGAAGCTAATACTAGAGTGGTTTAGTTTATCACAGACTAATTCAACACTGTGATGTAACCATGAAAAGGGTGTGGGCTATCTAGAAAAGATCAGGCAAGGTGTTTTTAAATTAAAAGTATTTGTACCCTTGTGGAAAGGCATCAGGGACATCTCTGGAATACTGTATATGGCCTGGAAATGTTTGTTCAAGCTTCTTTCTTTCTTCTCTATCTACTTTCTTCCCAGCCAAGGTCTGTGCTAGATAGAATATCTACTGTGGGTAGGATCAATTTATCTAGAGGAGTTTGCTCTACTAGACTTTTTAATCTTTGATCTCTGTAATTCCTGTGCCTTTAGCTGTGATGTAAAAACAGGCTGAAAAAGAACAAAACCTTTTTAACTGCTTAGGAACTGAATGCAGACTACTGACCCACTTTAAGGGTCACCCATTTTGACACACTGCTGCCTGAGATGGACTGCACTTTAAAACACAGGGGGTTTTGATTATCTCCAATGTTGCAGACTTAATGGGAGCTGCCTGGCCGAGTTTATCATATCTACCCATCGTAATGCATCAAGAAGGTAATAAAATATACAATTTTCACAATATTACCTTCCCTTGGACTGATTGTTGTAACTGTTGGAAAAATACCATGGATTTTGGGATATCTGCTCAATCAGGAATGGAAAGGATGTATGCAGGAGGTGATAGTGTATTCTACATACGTGGTGGAGACATTGGAAGATACCTGGGACTAAAAGGTGAAAGGCATTACAAATAGCTGCCTGAGCCATCCTGCTTCCAGCTCTCACAGGTACTTTGATTAGGGAGAGATATGTCCTTTGGCTGCATATTAACAGAAAGCCATAAATTCCTCAATTCATATTGAAGTTTAGTGTTTCTGACAGACTTGCCATTGATGGGTGGCTTCAACTTTTTGAATACTGGTAAGAAGTACTGTAAAGCACAGCTGAGTTAATGGATTACTTCTTCCTTGAGTATTCATATTGGAGCAACACCAACTTGGAAATGACTAATGAGGTAACTTGTCAATAAATCCGCCTGTCTCATCAAAGAAAGGAACTTATGTTGCAGAGTGGTGTGTGAGTCACTGCTGAAGGTCTGCACTGGAAAGAGCTCATTAGGCTTATCTTGGGTTTGCAAGGCCCTTTCACATTTGTGTAACAGTGATGGTTCATGGTCTCTCTTATCAGTCATTTCCTACAAGTGAGTCCAGAATCTCTGGCAGAAGTTCTTGCACTAGTCCTGAGTGAACAACTAGTCTGATTTTTTTTCTGCCATTGGATTTAATTTATCTGTGCAGATATCTTCTGCAGTTCAGGGTATTTACATGCTGCATGGCATTGAAGTGGAAGTTATGGACTTCAGGACACTTGAGCTGGCCTTGTGCAGAGCTGACAGTGGTTGATGAGGTTTGGTTTGGAGTCTGAGCCAGTGAGACCTTATCATGTCTGAGCCAGCACTGACTTTTTTTTCAGCACATTGATGGTTCTGGTCCAAGTGATATGTTTGTTTTTCACCGTACGTCACTGAACTTGTTTCTTTTAACATCAGTCTTTATTTATCTATCTAATAGTAATATAAAACTCTGTACCCACAGTCATCTCAAGCTACAGCTAAAAAAAATCACCTAATCTTCTCTTATGTTGATATTTACAGCTGGATGTGGTACTTTTCATATCAGAAACAAGAGGAAACTACTTTTTTCTCCTTTTTTCTTACGTTTTTGTCTTGCTTCTTGCTTGTGATCTTATAATGGCCATTTTATTTGAAATAACAGAGCAAGAGGAAAAGAGAAAATAAAGTGTAAATAAGCACAAAAAATCAAAGAGTTTCTTACTAATCTTACTAAGATAATACCAGATAGACTTAATTGGTATTAAATATATAAAAGAAAGATAAAAACTTACTGTAAGTCATGTAATAAAAGTTGCCATTTGGGTGCCACTGCAGGAAAGAATAGGTTGAGATTTTTTTTCCCTACAGTTTTTTTGGATTTTCTTTGTAACGGCTACATTTTTGTCCTTTGAACATGACTAAACTTTTCTAAAGTTCACATGTAGTTAGGATCCCTAAAGTCTGAATTTCTTAAGCATAATGCCCATGCAAGAGAACATCAAAGAGCTATAAATGCTGCTCCCAGAAATTTTGTGAAAACAATGATCATTACACATGATCTTTGCTTCTGTTTCTTCTCCAAACACAAAAAGATTTCTTAACCTATTGATCATTGTTTGTGGCATGTTGTCATCAAAAATTTCAGACCTGATGGGTTATAAAGCAATATTTCAGGTCTTAAAGGGCTGACCAGTCTTTAGTGTGTCTGTGCCATGCACTGGAACAAGAATGTTTGCCTTTGCCTGCTGGGGCTTCTTGGGTATCCACTGCCCTGTAGATATGTAAATGAAGCCTTCCAGAACAGTTCATGTTTGTTAGAGAAAAGTTTTTCTAGGATTTTGTTATTCAGTGGTTGTACGTTCAGCAATACAGATGATGTTTATAAGGCCAATGGTTTCCGATTCATTAGTAAATTCTCTCCCAATTATGTTCTTGCTAGAGAAAGTCTGACTCTTGTAGAAAGGTTGAAATTAAATTTTAAGTTAACTCTATCACCTTCTTTTTAACATCAGTAGAGTGTGACAGTACTCCAAAAGCACACATATTGCATCTGTATATATTAGCTCACAGGTCTGTTAGCATGACTCTTTTTCTTGTCCTTGTTGTGTGATGCCCAGTGGACTCTAAAATACACTCTGCTGAGACTTTGCATAAGATAATATTGCTGCCTTTCATGTGTGAAATCAGCAGTGTTATGTTAGCTTGTCTCCAGGGACTTTGCTTTTAGGAACGGAACAAAGTGAACACACGAAAAGAGTTGGAAAGGGGTTTTGTTTGTTTCATGTCAAAGGCATTTTGCAGTCACTAGTGAGAGTAAAAAATATTTATGCTATGATCTAGGACTTTAACTTGGTTGAATCCTAAGCTTTTTGGCCCAGGTCTGGGATTTTAGGATTATGCCTTTACCTCAAGGAAGGACACTTACTTTTACTGATGTTCAGAACCTACGAGTGGAGAACAGGAAGAGCCCACTTCTGATGTTATTTTATAATGGATTAATTTTCTTTCAATCTATATATAATAATGGTGTTTTTCACCATTTAGAAAACCAAAAGAAATTTAAAGAAGGAATAAGTATTGTTTAAATAAAGATTTGAGAGACAGTAGAAACAGGCATTGAAGTTGAATTTACAATGGTTGCTTTTTTATCTGTAGAAGATAAGTGTTGCTAAAATTATTATAGATATTAGAAGAATAATAGAAGTAATAAATCATGATGGCAATGCACGTGCTAATTACTTACTTAAGAATGTACATTGCTCACGTTGTGCTGCTGAATTACACCAAGCTGATTTGCTCCATGCAGTGACATGGGCAGAGGAGCCAGGGGCATCTCTGTCTGAACATGTGGCTCTCTGGAGAAGAAAGTATGCAGCTCCTGGGCTTCTGAGCTCTGCTCCCCGCTGGTCCCGTCTTTTCCAGTCATGTCTGGCAGGCTGGGTGGAAGCAGCCATGTATTCTGAGAAGAGCTGCTCTGGTGCTATTGTACTGGTACTCCCTTAGGGGTCCTTCACAATTTGGGACACAAGATCTCTGGGATAAAGCAGTGTTCCAGTATGTGTCGTAAGTAAGTGTTGTATCCTTCAGCTTTTTTCTTATTGGCAGAACTAGAGTGAAATGGGACAGTATGCAAGGCTCTGAAAAGCTACATAAACTATTTTCTGTTCTTCTCACTACTGGTGTATTGTAAATCTCATGAGTGACCACAAGTTGCCACATAAGAGAATTCCCATAGGAGTCTGTGTTTATGTTGCCCAGCTACTTTATCCAGTCACAGCACCATCCTCAGATCCCTTTTCTTGGCACTATTTTATTGTGGTAAGCAGGACACTCTTGCTGTCTGGCTGTTTTCCTGCTTAATGAAAGCTACAAGCATTTTCTCCTGAATTACCCTTCATATTGGACAACTATCAGGGCTTTGAGCCTCAAAAGTATTATAGCATAGGATATCACCATGGCCAAGTTCTTGTGAAGTTTCCTGGCCTATAGAGACACTCAGAAACAGAAAAGGTGACAAAGTCCATTTTACAAAATAGGGAATAAGGCATGTGGCAGGGAGACGGAAAATGCTTCTGGGGAAAGGAATTTCATAGGATTTCATGACCTGAAGGGAGCTGACTCCCCTGCATACCCTCCCTGTATTTCACCCTGGGGAACTTTCACCAGAAGTCTGACTTCAGCGAGGTAAACTGGAGGCAGCCTGTTTTTGTGCAGTTCCCTGGCCATGCTGCTGCAGTTCAGACACCATCTGAATACACATGTGGGATTTCATTTTCTTTTCCAATTAAAACTTGCTGTTTGCCTGGGTAGTGCAGTTCCCTGCCACTGAAGTTATTGTTAAGTACATCAGGCAAGAAAAGGCTCTCTGGATATAAAAGCTCAGGAATGTGCTGGCAGTCTGGGAAAGGACAGCTAAGTAAAAGCAGCATTTTGTTAGCTTTGGACTATTGCATTCAGGACAGTTGTTGCTCTGGAGCACATCAGGACAGTTCACCTTGACAAGTTTTGGTTTTGTTGTCTCTGTTTATTTTTGATACTCATTTGAGGTTTTGATTATTTTCTTGCATTGAAGTTATATTTACTCAGTCCAAGGATACTCACAGCTCCTTATTATAGTACCTGATGCTAAAACCATGCCTAAATGGCACTACACATTTAATGCTGACCTCTCTCACTCACAATCCAATGTTTGGCACACCACAAAAACTGAAACAATTTGCAGACTGGTCATCTGTTGCTAGCAACTGCCTGAATAGGCTCAGCCAAAGCACATGCCTTTGTTCTGGTTTTATGAGAGGGGGAGGAATTGACCCCACTGAAAAGAGGTAGCAGAGCTGTTGCTTATTGATCCTTCTGGATTGTAGCCTCTGGTTACAGGAAAGTAGGGTACCTCTGGAGCTGTGCATACCTGGCAGAAAATTAATACAGTAAAGTTGCTACAGAGGTCTTATGTCCATATATGATTTTCATGTAGTTGCTCAAAAAGCAGTGACAAGGTTAGGAAGAATACTCATGAATCCTGATTCCCAGTTCCTGGCATTGTGCACTGTGAATAAGTGCTCTATACATACATTTTTATAAGGAACACCTGAAGCCAGGCAGGTATAGCAGGCTTGAGATTTGCAGTGTCCTATTTCCTGGACTTGTCCTCTCTGTTTCTCTTCTGTTCTTAAAAGATTCTTGGTTTTCATTTCTGTCTCCTCCTTTTGTTTGTTTTCCTTCCATTTCTTTCCTTTGCAAGTATTGAATGTCTCCTATGGGAGTAAGCCCAGCCACATGTGCATGCAGTGATGGTTTATTTTTATTGGAGTCATTGCCTGTGACTGTTATTCATTACTATAGGAAGAACTGCACTAACAAACTGCTCTGAGAGCATTTTTTTCTTTTGTAAAAAGTTCTGTCTTGTCCACAGCTATTGAGAGTATCTACTGCCATCATTAAGACGTTGAGAGTTGAGAGCTTAGACACTAGAACTGCCTCCTGAATGTCCTGTTGTGTCTGGTGCTGCAAAGCAGAATCTCAGCACCTCAGCTTCTTTGCATGGTGTCTCCTCAGGTCAGCTTTTCAACCATCTGTCCACCTCTCTGCCACCTAAGCATCCCAATTGACCTCTGCTTGGGGAAGAATTTGTGGTTGCACAAAGTGCAAGCACAGTCACTGGCTAGTATTATGTACTCTTAGGATAATAGAGTGTACAGCCAGAACATCACCAATCCAGGTCTGCCTGAGGTGAAATGCTGATTCAGAAAAGGCAAGTAAAAAGTACTATAAAGTGCTACTATCTCACTTGCACTAGATAAGTAATCCTCACTTTTTTTTTCATTATCACATGTTTGTGTTACCATGGGCAAGACTGTGATGTCCCGGAATTCCTGGTACTTCTTTAAGATGAATATCTGGCCTAAATAATAAAACTATTGGTAATTGAATTAGGAACATATGCTTAACATAAATGTAAGCTGGGACTCAGGTATATAAGCAGCCTAAATAATTTCACATAAGAAATAAAGAGGTGTAGAATTAATTTTTATTAATTAACCACTTCTGAGAGTGGAGCACAGAGAAGAAAGTGAAGTGGTCTGCCTAGGCTTACACAAAAGTAATATGATCATGTCCTAGAAGTTATTGCCAGGATGAAACAAAAAGACAAGAAGTGATTTATCTGAAATTTGGCTCTTCTTACACAGCTTCATGATTTCTAGAGATTTGTTTTAAATATTTCAAAAGCTCTGCTTCACACTAGCACTACCACTGACTCTTATAATCAAATGTAATCTGTTGGAATTTGGCTGAGAAAGTTTGATCTCTTTGATATTAATTTACATTTGTTAATGTGTTATGCTGATATTTCAGGATAGAGATTTCTTTGAATTCTTTCTTCCATGCTGAATCCATTTCATGCTTTCCCTTGAGCTTTTGAAAACTCTCTTCATTAATTTTCTTACTCAAATCAGCACCCATGGTTGCTGTTTTCCCTGTAAAAATGTCTGAAGTGCATCTGCATTTCTCCCTCCCTTACTTTTTCTTAAGATGATAAACGGGGAATTCCTGGCTTTGTACTCTTAGCGATGTTTTTAATATATTAAATTTGTACGCATTGTAATAAAAGAAAATAAACAGATGTTCTGCTGCATTTTGAGGGATTGAGATGACAACAGGCTGGTCAGTTGCTTTTTGAGTCCATTCACTCTGCTGTTTTTTCCAGATGTGTGCTAATGGACATTTTTAGGATGTACACAAACTCTGTTTGCCTACTTTTCTGCACTAATTGGTTTGGATTTATGGAATGCCTCTCATAAACTGTCTCTAGCTGCCGTTATTGCTTTTCCATAAAATACTAGAAAGGAAACTTGTTCCTGAACAGTTTCCTCTGGGTGGGATTTTCTTGTGGGGAAAGAGGAGATACAATCCATTTGAACTGCTCTGTAAAGAATTTTACTGAGATGTAGCCCATTAGCCTGGCCTTGATGAAAGCTTTTTCAAGCAGATGGACTTCAAAGAACCACATCTCCCAGGTGCTATGTGTGGCACAAATTAAATTATTGTTTCATAAGAAATAATTTTAATCCAAATGATGATTGGTTTTAATTTTTTTTTCTTTTTTTTGCATTTATGAAAGCAGTAGGGACTCCACATGTACTCACAGCACTGGGACATGTTTGTAGCCACTCTAGTGCTCAGGACATCTTAAGCATGCCCTGTTTCAATCCACCTGTTTTTTGTTTTTAAAACAGGGATAATACAAGTGTGGGGTCTAGATGTTTGGGAAGACTGAAGAATGACTGCATATATCTTTTTCCTCAGCCTGTCTGGTTTACGTCATTTTTCCCAATGATTGCACAGCCTGCCCAGCCTGTAGCCTTTCCTACTGACAAGTGTACAGGTACAGACAGTACAGCTGGAGTGGCTGAGCTTCCTTCTGCTTGAAAGGTGAAAATCTGTGCATAGAGAGCTTTTGCTGGCAGTGGGGTTTGGAGGAAGATACAAAGCAAGGCATAATTGTTTCCGTAAGAAAACACAAGGTCCTGATAAAGTCAAATTAGGAAGGTAATAGGATTTAATAACATTATTCAGATTTTGGTGCTGATATCAGGTATGAAATCTTTAGAACTGTATTTAATTTCTGAGCTTCAATTTACCCAAGTACATAATGGGGTTATTTTTTCCCCACCCTTCTAAGACCTTTCTAAAATCTATTCATTAAGTACCGTATAAGTGCAAAATGTTGTTATCTGAAGAATCATTTGCCATCAGAGATCAGTTTATTGTTTATAGGTATATCTCATGAGCTTAGTAAATGATTGCAGGAGACCTAAACTACTTTTTTTTTTCCACCATAACAGTGGAAAGGTGTTAGGGTCACTCTTTGTTTCTGCAACAAGGGGCAGTTATCTCCCAAGTCAAATCAGAACCCATGGTGGGTCTGAAGCCTCAGAGAGCTCCAAGGTCCAACAAGCATTGGTGTTTAGTAAGGCTTGGCAGGAAACACAACCGTTTTTTCTCTTAAGTTGTAAAAAGCCATCCTATTGCCCTGAAGGATGCTTCAGTGTAAAGGGGGAGTGGGGAACAACTCTATGAAGCCTTAATGCCACCATGGTGTTGGTGCCCTTTAGGGAACTCTTGGTTCTCTCCTTGGGTACCTTTCCGGTGGGCTGGAGGTGGTGGGAGCTGTGAGACTGAGAGACAGAGCTGGCCCTGGGAACTGGGCTGCAGCTCCTGCTCAAAAGTAAACCATCTGCAGAATAAGGACTGCTGCTTTCATTTCTAGAATATATCAAATTCCGGCACACTGGGCCTAAGAAGAAGCAGAAGGGAGGGCAGTAAAAACAGTTACGAAGTCTGCTGGGATATCTGATGCAAAATCAACTTTGTTGTTTTCCTTACTGGCTTTTTCCTGGGCTCTATTGCAGCTGAAAAAACAACCCTTCTGATCTACAATAAGAAGGGAAATTCTGGCGTGAAGATTGTCCACCCAGTCAATTTGGCACAATTATGGGAAAGATTTGTTTAGCTTAGCACTGATTTTATTAGTACATGAGTCTAATCAAACCTTGAGAGATAGTATTCTCCCTGTTGAGTGACCCTGTCAATGATGTAGGCTGCCTTCTCAATTCTCATGCTCTTTCAAGTGAATGTGGTGTTACTGAAGAGTTCTCCTGAAATGCAGCAGCTATTAGTGGAGCTTGTTCACTGCAATAGGACAGCAACATGAATTAGCAAAATGTCGCAGCAAGCCAGCATTGTTTCAGTAAGGGCTACAAGTGTAATGACAGCCAGACTCTGGTATTCAGTCAGTAGACCTGAATTCCAAAATATTTATTGACTGTAAATGTGGATTTGCTTTTCATTCAGTCCCTAGTGCAGGCATATGCATTTTGTCAGTACAATAGACAAGAATAATATGAGTCTATGAGAAAAGGTAGTGTAAGAAAAAGCTTGACATAGAATAAAATAAAAAGAGAAGAATTTGCTCATTGATAAGAAACTGACATGCTTTAAAGGAGGCTTCAAACAGTTTTATTTATGTTCCTCAGTCATTGCTAAAAACCAGTTTCTTGTAATAGTTTCCATAAAAAATAGGGACAAGAGTGGTTGTCTTTCCAGTCTAAATGGAAATGATGTATTAAATGTTAATACAGCTGATTTTCCCAAGTATTTAACTGAAATATCTTATTCCATTAGTTTTGTGAAAATAATTAGTTTTCCATTATAAAATCAGAATTTTCAATCATATGAGAACTGATAGCTCAGCCAAAATCATCTTGTTATTTCACTGTTTGGTAGTTTATCATCCTGTCATTTTGATAACTAATTTGATATAAGACTGTCCCCTTCACAATCTTTACTTTTTTTTTGTCAGGACATTGGCTTGATTTCTGGTTGTTAGAATCCTTCTGAAAGTTCATCCAATACATTTTCCAATTCATCACTTTCTTTGCTATTGACAGGAGGTCTTTTCCCAACAATTACTATTTTCTGCTGGGCTTCTGCAACCAATTCTGTGATTCATCTCTTCCATAAAGCTTATAAACAATAAAATGTAGTATTAAAAATGCTTTTCTTAACTAAAACAAATTATAATGTACACAATTTCTGCTGTCATCATCAATTCTTTCTAAGCCTTTTGTTTCTCAACTGCTCTGCTTGTCTCATATTTATCTTCCTTTATCTAATCTAATGGCATCTATCCAATTTCTATTCATTTTTCATCAAGGTGATATATTTCCTCTTACATAGTATGTTTGTGTTCTTAGCAAGCCTCATGGCAGAAATGATTTTTCAGTCATTTAATATTTATTCTACATTGTTGTCAAATAATAAATATTTATTACAAACCTCTTGACAGGGAAATGTGATGCTAGAGAGAAAAGAAAGGAAACTAAGATTTGACCATTTTATAGAGGTTTATAGAGGACTTGGCAAAACTCTGAATTGCTTTCATTTTTACTTCCCTCATTTATCTCTATTATTTGCATTTTATAGGGACAGAAGCATAAGAATAACTACAGATGGATTTTACATTCCATTCCAGAAGCTTATGGGTAGCTCATGGAAAGCATTTTGGATATATCATAGGCTGAATTAGAAAGACTCAGTACTATTTCATAATTTTTCTATGTCTGTTTTCTATTAATTTGACTATTTTAAAAATAATGTTTGTAATTGAAATCCCTGTTAATTTATTTAGGCTATTACTTACCATTACTGTTTAATCATCTCAAAATCTGTACTACTTTTGGTGCAACTTTAACTGCACTGAAATGCTAATAGGAAAAAAAAATGATGGGGCCTGAGTTAATTTTTGATTCAATGATTAAAATTTGATTCAACGATTAAAAATGATTAAGACACACCTTATCACTAAAGGTGTGTCTTTCACTTACCTGGCTCGGAAACAGTTCAATAAATTCCTTTACATAAATCAGGAACATTAGTGGAGTTCTATTTTCCTTTCTTTTCCTGAAGTGAAAAAGGGACTGAGGAAACTTTTTATGTTGGACTGAAAATTTAGGTTCATGATCTTGAGTTTTATAAAGAGAGATTCTGGAAAGAGGTCTGTGTTTCAGCTTCTTATTAAATAATTCTGAATTCAGATCCAGGTTCAGGTAATACATCTCTCTGTACTCTTCCCAGTTTTCAGCCAGGAGCGATTTAGAATTGAAACAAGACATATACTTGAATATATGTGAGTTTTATAAATTCCTATTCTGCTTATGCAGTCTGCTTCTGAGTTATTCTGGAAGATCCTATGTGTTCTCCACATCCTCAGGTGGCTGTTAGGAATCTTATGGAGAGGAGCAGATGCTCACCAGAAGATAGAGATGAGAAGACTTTAAATTACAGATTCTGTATTTGAAAACCAGCAACTTTTTTTTGGTTTATTCACCACAAAGATCCTTAGTTGCATGTCGGCCATCAAAGGATGTTATTGGTTTGCATTGTTCTGGCTCTGTCAGTTCTATCAGCATAAAATATGGGTTGGCAGGGCTTCGATGGTGTCGTGAAGCCCATAGGACTTGAAGAGACTTAAAAGGTCATGAAGTGCTCCCTAGGCACTGCTTCATATCCCTTTCATAAATATTTTAATCTGAATCCTAAAAACAAAGATTAACTTTTTGACTTTGCCTCTTTGAGTTGAAGGCTCTTCCACAGTCTCACTTTATTGGTAGTTATGAACTTTAAAATATCCAGCCAAAATATCTTCATGGCTAAAAATCTGTTCTTCTGCCAGTGTTGTCAGTTGGATAAGTTCTTCTCTTTCTTCCTGCTTCATCCTCTCATTTCCTCTCTCCCCATTCTTACACACACAGACCCTGTCAGCCTTCATTTTTGCCAGATTCACTGAGCTAACGCTTTTCTAGTGCCATCTCAGATGAGCACTTTTGGTTTTGCTTGAAAAACAAATCTAAATACATATTTACTTTTTTTTTAATGTTATGTTAAATACTATAGTTTGGTGTTATAAAAATGAATTCTATGTACTCTATCTGGTTGTGAAATATGCAGTTGTACTTTAAAGGTCCTTTTTCTCAGTGGGCAAACATTCAAAATGAAGCAATACCTTTGAATATTCGGAGCTGTTTCCATTTCACTGAAAAGGAAACCAGTTCGGAATCTCAGATGTAGCTGTGCAGCATCCGCCTTTCAGAGGGGCCCTGTGATGTGCTGCTGAAAGGATGTGATTTATTATATTTTTTCATTGCTATGCATAGCTATGCACATATTGTAAGTTAATAAAAATGCAGTAACAGAATGTACATAGAGTTATTTGAGTGTCTATCCATGTGCACGTATAACTGTGTCTAGTGCACATGCATATATAGGTTAGCATTTATGTGCATAGTAGTGCACGGAATCCCAAAAATTTGACTTTAGATGTCAGAATTGTAACTGTTTCACTTCCAATTCAACAGACAGCTGTTGTGGGAGACTACCTGAGTGCACAGTTTTCCCACCCCATCGTCTCCCTTGTATTTTCAGAGCTGAAGGAGAGTGTGAAGCACCTGGAGGCAACTCCTCTTCACTCTACTTTCCTCCTGCTGTCTCTGTGGTAAACAGTGATAGGACCTAAGGAAATGGCCTGAAGTTGTGCCAGGGAGGATTTAGGTTAGCTGTTGGAATAAAGTTCTTCATGCAGAGGATGACTGGGCACTGGAACAGGCTCCCCAGGGCAATGGTCACAGAATCAAGCCTGTTCAAGAAGTGTTTAGGACAATGCCCTCAGGCACATGGTGTGACTCTTGGGGATGGTCCTGTGCAGAGCTAGGAGTTGGATTTGTGATCTTGTGCATCCCTTCCAACTCAGCTTATTCTGTGATTCTGTGATAATGACAGGTAAGGGAATTCAGGTTTTGTTAGAGTACATTGGGCATGTGGGATGTGACTTGCTCCTCTTTTTTTCCAGAAGATAATCCCAGAGAGAATGGTAATTAACATGGAAGAGGGGAAATTGCTACTACAGCAGTTTTCTTATTTGGATTATTTGCAAAGTATTCACAGTATCATATCCTGAGGTGGTTTTGCCAGCTTCATAAAACAGAAAGAAAAACATTGACATTTAGACTGGTCTGATGTTCTCAAACTGTATTTGTGATCTTTATGTGCCTGCCTTTATTTTTCACTTTCAAAGAAGAAGGGAGATTATGTTTGGTTTAAATGCTGAAGCCCATAAAAATGTTTGCTAGCTATAGGAAATGATGTTTTTGTTTGGAGAACCAGATACAGGGACATTTTAAATTCAGCCAGATAAGAATCAGATGAGAAAGAGTTGCAAGACTAAGCATCTAAGCATGGTCCTGTCTGCACATTACATACAAATACAAATGAAACTACCTGCTCTACAAACACCCTTAGCATTTAAAGTGCGACAGGAAAATCACATGAGCCTTGATGCTGCAGCAGATTTTGCTGTCAAATCTTTTGGATACTCAAAGACACTGCAGAGCTCAAACTTCTGCTGCTTGATATTGCTATTCTTACACTTAGGAATAAATGTCCCAGTTCTGTATGTCCATATGTTATTCAATTCTGTCTGACTTTGCAGGGCAATGTGAGCAGTTTTGGTGAACACGAACTTCCTTGTTTCCCTTGTAGTCTCTCTTGGACTTTGTAAAATCTGCTCACTGCTTCCCCACTGACTGATAGGCACCACCAACCAGAATTCATATGCAGTGACTCTTACAAGTGCTCAAATGTTTGGCAGAATTAGGACATGCCCTTTGGAAGTAATGGGATTTTTATCTGTATTTGGATGTATCTGACAGAAGGCTGCCTATCATGGTCTGTGAGGTGCAGTATCTGACAGGACTTTGGGAATTTGGGCACTGAGGTGTGTGAGGTTCCACAGCATGCTCAACAAGCCTCACAGAGGGCTTGGATGGAATCAGTGCACTGAAAGGAAGGTGGCAGGTGGGCTCTGTGTCCTCAGCCCTCACAGCTCAGGCTCTGCCAGACTGCTGTGCTGGGAGCACAGCCCTGCTGAAGCTCAGCAGGAGCTGAAGGAAAACCATCCACCCAAACCATGTTCCCAGGGAATGGGAAGGCAGGAAGGCTCTCCCAGAGTACAGGGCCACCACTGGGAGGGCTGGTTTCCAGATCCCAGCCTTTGCTAGCTGTGGAAGAGGTGAGCAAGAGCCATGTTTCAGGTTTGTTCAGCAGACATGTTGGAGGCAGAGCAGCAGCACACTCTCTGCTTCAGCCACTGCTGTCACTGCCGTCTGCAGGGCCACGTGGGCACCATCAGATCAATGTTTGTGCTGATCACATTTTGGGCAGAGCTTATTAAATTTGTCAGTAAAATGTCATTTTCACGCAGGTGACAGAATGAAGGTTATTTTAGGCAAGCTGTTGAGGAACAGTCCTTGGCACTGAGCAAAAGTCAAACAGGCAAGCAATAAAACTTGGCACATTTGCGTGAGTTTGCCACCTGCAGGTGCCACATTCCCTACTCTGCTAACAAGCCCATTTCTGTCTCTCCATTTCTGCTGCAGCTTATCTTCCACAGAGGATGGTTCTACCATAGTGGAGCCAGGGAGCTTGGTTTATTTCTGGTGTCACCCTAATGCCAAGCTAAATTCAATTGCACTATACACTCACCCCAAGAGAATTCCAGTTCCTATTTTGATATTTCAAGGACAAGATCCTTGAATAAAGCTTGACATGGTCATTACCCATTTTTCAGAAGGGAACATCTAGATACTTGCAATGGCGTGTTATCATCCCCAGTGTGATGACCCATGGATGGACATGGTGCTTCCAGGGGCTGGATAAAGACAGTGGGTGGAGTTCTTGGAGAAACCAAGGGGGCATATCTGTGGAATGGTTAATGGTAATTAAAAATTGCCTGTATATGGCAAGATCTGTTCAAAACCATCTCTGAGTGCAAAACCCTGAACCAGCAGGAATGGTTAAGCTTAACAGGATGCCAGTAAGACAAGCAAAAGTTACTGCTTTCATGATGGTGTGTTTTTAGGACCTGTAAATCCTTTTAAAATTGCAGCATGATCTATATATGTGTATGAGAATATCTCAACTACTTAGAAGTGACAGGGCTAGATCAATAACTACATATTTCTGAAGTATGCTTTACTACTTCTGGAAGTTAAATCTGGTGAAATGTTTTTGCAGGTTTGAGCTTTGATCAGTATGTTATAAAGATGCATACTTACATTATACATTTGCTTTGCAGCTCCTGGTTGCTAAATCCCCTGTTGCTCCATTCTCTACTTTTTTCTACACCATTGAGAAATCGGGCTTGGTTCTTCGGGGTAAGACCAGAGCATTGGTTGTTTTGCCTTTTCAATTAGTATTTTAAGCAGACTGAATGTAGATAACAACTCTTGTTGAAAATGGTGCTGTTTATACAGAATTAAAACTCGACACATTTAAACATTCCGGTTAAAAAGGGGAGCATTCTGCTGAATTTACTGTTTTTTTTGGATTACACTAAACTGGTCCTTGCATATTGCCATGTCTAGAAATGGGCCTTGAAATTATTAACCAGGGCTCCCTGTTTCCCTCCAAGGTGAAGTGGAATGGTTCAGGTAACATGGGGGTCTATAGGATAGGTTTCTTCAGGAGAAATATACCCATCTATCATTGATAACCTGCTGTAATAAATGGTTCTTCTTTGTCAAATAACTTGGCATCGGTAAAATACAGGAAATTCATGTCTGTTTTCTATTTTTGTGATTATTTTAATGCTAATGCCCTATGGTCTTAAATTATGCTCAGATTCTCTAGGATATGAAGTGGTATACTGAAAAGTTGTATATTTTTACCATGATGACAGGGAACTAGGATTCCTCGTGGCTGTGTCCTGAATCATGTACTTTTAGGCACACCAAAGAGGGAAGTTCAACTCTTCCCTTCTTTTCCCACGTATCCAAACAAACATCCTTACTTCTTGACAAACATTCAATTTTGTTGAGTTGATGTTTTTTGATATGCAGCCTAGCTCCTTATCACTGCATCAGTTTACCAGACTGAATAAAACTAGTCAATGCCTGTCACTTTCTGTTCAGGGAGGACACTGTGATACACAGCCAGGGCAATAAGACAAGTGAGTGTAGCTGGTTCTCAGTTTCCAGTGATGGAGAATCAGTGATCCCATGAGGCACTATGGACATTTTAAGGGATGTGAACAGTTCTTCTCCTTCTGATTGCACATTTCTCACATTCAAACAGTCTGTACCAGACTAATGACATATTTATATTTCCTAGTGACTCAATATGCTTACATCTCAGGCAAAATGTCAGAAAACAAAAGAAATGAAAATGTTTTATGGTGCATTTTTGCTTCCATTTGATACATCTACATAATTGTAATGGGGAGGGGGGAGGTGTCTATACAGTCCTAAGCCTTTGGATACTATTTTCAGTATGTTCTTAGATAGCATTTTGGGCACTTGATCTGCTTTATTTAGTACCAGTAATTCTAAAAGGCTACAGGAACTAGAAACAATCTTTATT
This sequence comes from Rhabdornis inornatus, assembly GCA_013397075.1. Lineage (NCBI taxonomy): Eukaryota > Metazoa > Chordata > Aves > Passeriformes > Rhabdornithidae > Rhabdornis > Rhabdornis inornatus. The sequence goes on along the minus strand of VWZS01010571.1, from coordinate 454,438 downwards.
AGTTTAAACTGAGGTTACTTGCAGGAGTTGGTCTTGACGTGTTTTATTTCAGTATAGGGCAGATGATAAGCTACTTTTCTATCTTGGATATCTTGAGTTACATAGATGTTTCTGGTCATTATTAAAAAAGGCAGACAATTTCCTGTTCTGTCCTCAGGCACTAATATAGTGAAACTTTCTGAAACTTTCTCATTTCAGAAACAGGGAGTATTTTTTCAGAGACAATCTTAATTTTTTGAGCTCTTTTCTGTGAGCCATGAATATAGCTTTCCCAGGACTGAGCCATACCTTTAAAGAACAAATGGGCCTGGTTACACATAATGATGATGGAGCAGCACTCTGATAGGAGGATATCACTGTACTAAAAGTGTGGCAATTGCTCTTTTCCCTATACCCATATGTTGCTGGGGTGTACATTTAAAACATCGCTTGCCATTTTGCTACAAACAGATAAAATATCAGTTTGGATTTCTTTAACTAATTGATGTTTTGATATCAGGCACTCTTTGTGCATCTTGAAAGGCAACTAGAATGTCCTCTCTGTGTGAGCCTTTTATTACTTTCTGACTACATAATTATGTTTCTATTTTAGATATTTTTCTCCGAGATGGGTAGCAAGGAAGGGCATGGTTCCCCTGATAATGGGCCCCAGACTCTTTTACAGAGACTTGTAAGCACTTACAAATGAACTGTCTCACTGATTTGTAAACGTAAATATTGTATGGTCTCATCCCACATTTTAGTGATCGTTATTTCTGTGGAAAAAGGAAGTGAGCAAATCACCAGGAAATGTCTGGTTTGGATAAGATGCAGAAAGTGGCACCAGGCTGCCTTGTTCAAGACGGGCTAGAGTTTTTCTGAGAGTTGTTCTTGGTGCTTCTTTCTGAGGGGAAGCTGGATGCAAGGTAAGATGATAGTAAGGCAACTAGGCAGTGACTGCTCAAGGAACATCACATAGTGCTAACGAGTGGAATCTGTCCTGCAGCCTGATTGCAGAGGCAACTCTCCCATTCAGGCTTTGTTGTTTAATTCCCTTGGTGTCAGGAGGTGAGCACATTCAGGGTGGCTGATGGGAACAAGTGGATGGATGTGGGAACTGGTGAGAAGCAGCAGCTGGCTGAAGTGCCCAGGATTCTTTCTTTTTACTCAGGGGGTCCCATCCCGGGACCATTAACCAATAGGCCATAAACAAATTGATATCGGAAAATGTGGCTGGAAGCTCCCTGATTAGCGAGGGTGAATGGGGAATGAAAGACAAAGTGAAAGTGTGATTTAACAGTTCCACAAGCAATTTCCATTGCCACCTCTGAGGGATTAGGATGTGTGGAATAGGCTAAAAAAAAAAAAAAAAAAAAAGAGGAGGAGCTCCCCCCCGCTTTGTTCTGTGGGCTGGAGGATAATAAAACGGCAGGAGAGGCAGTGCGGCTAGTTAGGGATTTCACAGACTGCTATTTGATGCAGTTTAAGGAGCCCTTCTGCTATTGTTGCAGTTAAAATGGGAAGCGGAACTGTTCTCCATTTGCAAAAATCTCCAGCGTCCTCAGGAAGAGGACTGAGAGCAAAAGGCTATTAAGATGGTAATGCTGCCCCATTTGGAGGAGTGTATCAAAATCCTCTTTGTCAATGTAAATTGCTGCTCTGTTTCCCTGGTATCTTTGCATCTCATGGCCTCAGTGCAAGCACAGAAATTTTTGGAGGAGACCCTAGTGAAGGCAGAGCTGCTTCTCTTTTATTGTCAGAGGAGATCTCGAGGCTGCCCAAGGGTCCCTTGGAGAAAACTTCTTTGCTTTTATAAACTTGAAGTGTTCAGGGATGAAGAGAATCCATTTATGCACTCACTCTTTTATTTCCACTCTCAGACTAGAGAAATGAAATGTGATGATTGAAAAGCAAGATTGGACAGTCAGATATTTAGCAAGAAAAGTCTTCAGCCTCCTCTTTTCATTGCTTCAGGTTGCTTTGTGCTATAGAGGGAGTGGACTGCAACCCCCAAAATACCCTCAATTGCCTTTACATTGCAATGCAATGTCATGTTATGTTCAGCCGTGCTGTACAGTGTCATTCTTTGATGAACATGAATTGTGAGTGCAGAATCCAGTCTGACTGCCAATCTCTATTTTGTAGAGATCTTAGACAAAAAGGCAGAAACCTGGATCTAAGCACTGCAAAATATGGGAAGGTTCACTGTAAGCTTGTGTTTGCTGTTCTAAGAACTTGCTGTCGCTTCCCTGTTTTGAGATACCAGTTGCAGTGAGTGAAGTCACACCATTAAAAAGAGTAAAATTAGAAGAGCTCCACATCTACTTGATTAAGATTGCAAGTTGTAAGATGATTTTTCTCATTGGCTATGATATAATTTCTGTTTTGACTGGAAATTGCTAGCTGGTAATTCTGTTCTGGTATAACAGAAGAAATGTTGACCTGCTCTTGCCCAATTGTAGTTTCATGGAGGTTGAATGTAGCACATACTGGGTTAGGCCAGCTGAACTAGCAGATGCTATTTAGTGCACACATATGCAAAAAAGATAGGCTAAATGAAGCTGATTTGAAGCTGTATTCTGTAGGTGATCACCCAAGTCTATCTTTAAAATCAGCAGTGTTCTGGGGTATAAATACAAGCTAGCAACAAGCCTAGCTGTTACCTACCAACAGCTCAGCTGTTTGTGGAAGTCTCATTCCATCTTACTTTAGCAAATGCCTTCTGTTACCAAGAGGATGGGGCTGCAAAAGGAGACAGGGACATGGCGGCTGTTTGCCAGCTGAGGAGTCTGTTGGGACTGAATGCTTTAACTAAATGATTAACATTGCTCTTCATGGAAAAAACTCAGAAGCACTGAAAACATAAGGCGAATTATATTAGGGAGCTAGGACTTGCTTTTAATTAATGATGTATTTTCAGTTTCATAGGGTTTAAAGATGGATAGAATTATCAGTTCACCCAAACCAACCTCCCATATATCATACATGTTTCCTTCAGGTACGTGATAACTTTGTTGCACTAAACAATTTCTTCTAGAAAAGTAATCACTATTATTTGCAGACATAAAGAAATGTGAGTTCCTAGTTCGCCTTGGCAGTGTTTTCAAGTTTTAGCTACCTTGCTGCAAAATCCTTGTTCTGTATGTCAGATTACAATTTGTCTGCCTTTGGCCTCAGTTCTTGTCATGACCTTCAGTGTTTAAAAAAGCACTGTTGCTGTAAAATGGTTGCCATTTTTCATGAGTGTATTTGGCATTATGATTTATCCTGCTATGCTTTACTCTTCCTTTTTGAAAGAAAGGTATCACTGACTGTAAATTTAACCTCAAAATTTTGTGTCTCCTGCTGACTGGCTCCCCCCACTACTCAAAGAAAGAATAGAATACCTTGTACTGCTAAAGGGAAGAGTTTGGGGGTTGTGCCACAGGGCTGGATAATTAGTTGATTAATCCACCCTTTCTGCTGCCCTCTTTTCCACTGCACACAACCTGTCTGAACACGAACGTGCTCACCTTGCATGTAATGTCCTATTGAAGCAGGTAACTTATTATATAAATTATATATATAGAAACAAAAGAATGTGGCACTTGTATGAGTGTCTTAAGTTTCACAGTAAGGGAAAAGATCTATTAACAGCTAAATCTAGGGAAACTTTGGTACATTACGTTTCATTTGTCACTAAGGTAATGAAAGAGGCTCATTTTGATCTCAAAATAGCATAGGGTCAGGGTTTGTAGCTGCGTGGCAAACTGTCTCCAAAGTGCTATAACTAATTTCTATGTCTGAAGCAAGTGAAAAGTGCCTCATTTTATTTTGTAAAGAAACAAGTAGTGAGGTAGAAAAGGAATTCTGAAAGAAAGGGCAGCATTATTTGTATTGTATTGTGTGGGTTTGAACAGTGAAAGACAATGATTTACTGCATCAAAAGCTTTTATTCAATTGAAGAACTGTAACTATAAAGTGACCTTTGTCTGGAGCAACATGGATATAATCTGTAAAATGAAGCAGGGTTGTACTTGATGTGTGAATGGGTGGAAGACAGATTAATGGGAATAGAGTTGTGCATTGCTATTGAAATGGTAAAAGATTTGCAGTGCCACTGGTGATTTCCAGCCCTATTGGAGGGATAAAGATGAACTGATCATTGTTAGGATCTCTGTGGGGTGGAACCGTTTTTGCTGTATTCCCCACAGGACACTGAAAGTCTCATGCTATTTCTAACAGGTTTGTAATAATGAGAGCAAAGAAGCACTATCAGTTTGTAGGTTAAGTCCATCCTGGGAGTAAGGCATGAGAAAAAATAAGATTGCCATCATCCCAGTGCCAGCAACATCACCCACACAGATAGAGCTGACATCAATGAAAATGTCCTTTTGTTCAGGCAATTCAGGCATTTTGAGGAGTGGGTTACTAAACCTGGCCCAGGAATGGTGTTTGCTTGGGTGTCCTCATTAGATGGGTTTGTGGGAATTGCTCTACTGCTCTGCAGCAGCACTACCAAAGCCTTGTTGGAGTTGCCAAACTGCACGGCTGTCAAATGAAGGAGGGCAGAGAAACAGAGCACAGATGCAAAACCAGCTACAGATGTTAATGATGAGAAATGGAAGGAAAACATTTTAATGGTGAAGGAAGACTAGAGGCATCTTGGGCTTAGATCCACTAGAAACCAAATAAACTGTCATTTCAATGCAATTAAATGTTTCTCTCTGCAAACATAACCTTTCACATAGTGGCATAGTAGATAGGCAGTAGATTGATAAAGTTTCTGGCCATAGTTTTTCCTGTGAGCTTAGCTTGTGAGAATATATGCTGGATAAATCCAGTTTAGCACAATGTTTTGAATTACCTGCTTATTTCTAAAGATGTGTGTAAAGATACTGAAGATACAAGTGCTGTCTTGCACTGAAAACCAAACATGTCCCTAAATGCTTTACTAGATTTCAGCTGAAGTGCCAGCATTTAATTTGTCTGAAGTTCTACTAAAAGTAATACAAAAAAAAGCTTTAGTGCAAGTGGTGTGCCAAATCTGTTCTCATTTACACAAGTGTGAATCAAAACTAATTTCTTTTAATCCGGTGTTGTCAAAACAATGAGCTGAAGAGTGTAAGTCTGTTCCCCTCTTTTCAAGGCTGGCATAGGCTTCCTGGGACAAAATGATCTCACTTCAGAGAAATCTTATCCTTGCCAGCCTCTCTGTAATGAATTCCTGATCAAAGTGGGCTGCTCCCCTGGGTTTTCAGCATAGTGCTAAAGCAAATGGCCTTTTTTCCAAAAGGCTTTTAACGTAAGTGTAATTGTCTGTTGATTAGAGGTAGTGTCTGTGATTTGTGACAATATATTGTTCTGGGAACTTAACATTGTCATGGAAGACTAAGACTTTGCTAGTAATGGCCTGGATTTAATGTAGATGTTACATATTTCAAGCTACTGATTTGTAAGATAAGGTCAAATGTACCTAAAATGGACTTAATGTTCTTAAGTGAACACATTCATGAGTAGGAAGCCAAATAAATGTCTGTTCAAAAAACATGTTTTCCAACCAGAGTAAAGTCTCATGCTTTTGTGTGCAGCTTATGAAAGTAAAAGACAGTTAAGTCTCACTGTGATATTTTCTCACATAGGCACAACTAAGTTTCTTTTGCTGCCAAAGGTTATGTCTGTACTGGCTTCACCACTAACATGTTTGGTGAAGCCATCACTGATGTCATTTGATCTTGTGAAAATACAGTTAGCAATAGAGGACTATGACCCAAATTACTTACCCTTGGTAATACATGCAACTTTTCTTTACCTATAGGAATTTATATGTTACTAAAATCTTGTAAAATCCCTAAGTGTACAGCCTGTTTTCCAAAGAGAAATGCTGGACATTTGATTGTTCCCTCTGCTGCGGAGATCCAAGAGCTACCTACGGTTTAAACTCTGGGAGTCTCCAGAGTGCAATTCTGTGTAGGCAAGCACACTTGAATAGCACTTCATCTAAAGTAGAAGACTTTGCCTGAAGAGAGGCTTACTAGCACAGGGATAACACTTTCCAAATAGGATTTCCACTGCTTTGACCCTAGTGCTGTTTTTCTTTGAAACTTTCTCCATGTTTTGAGAATTAACACACCACAAACAACTTCATGTATCTCCACATCTGATGTGTTGACTTGCCCTGTCACAGGTTTAAATTATCTTCTCATATAATCTTAAATCTATCTTGATAAGATGGAATAGGAATATATAGCACTTTTCTTAGAAATAGGCACATGTGATAAACCCTCTCAGCAAAGTGGTTTACTTCAAATGCTTTTTCTCATTACAGTCATTCCCTAAAATTCATAATATTGGGCTGTTACTGTAAAGTATTTTCTGCAATGTTCCTTTGAACTTGAGCACTACTCCTCAGTGTTTATGTTGTAATGAAACCAAACCTGGTCCTTTGTCATTCAGTTCTGTGAAGACCTCTGAAAGACTTTTGAGATTAAATTGCAGGGCCAGATTGAGTTAAAGAAGCATTACAGGGATAAGAGAGGCAACAAGTCAGAAGTTTGCTAGAGTGTGGTGTATCAGCTCAGGCTGTTCCTTGGTTTGCCACCTGAGTAACCCTAGAGGGTCTAGAGCACATAGGCAAGACAGCACAAGCCTGCAGGGGTGAAGAGGAAGCAAAGGCAAATGATGCTACAATTAACAGTTCAACAAAAGGTGTTGTTGAAAAGATTTTACTTTATTGTCCACTGAATCTCGTTTTCATTAAAACTTCCTAGTTTTCAAACTACAGAAACATTCCCCCATACAATCCAATGCTCTGTGAAGGTGCACTTCCCAGAAGCAGAAGCTGAGATGTGAGGAGTAACATTTCTAGAAAATGCTGGGGAATATTAGAGTCTGAATAGTCTGAACTGAGTGCTGTGTGCTATTGTGGAGACCTCAGCTGAGATATGCCTTACTATTCAGTGGATAAGCAGGCTTAGAATAAGCAGGTTGAAATCCAAAATTGTGACCACCAAGTGTTGCACTGGAGATGTTCTGAGTGAATTTAAGGATGAGATGAGATTCTTTCTTAGTAGCATATATAAATATTGCATTCCTCCTTCAGGCTGCATATGCTTGATGAAGGACTTCAGTCTTGAGGCATGACAGGTAGGAACTGCACACCACATTTTTTACTTTTCTTCATGCTGTATTTGTGCTGTGAGTGAATTACCCAAAACAAAGTATTGGGCAGCCAGGCACATACATTGCAGCTGTGAGTCCTAGCTGTGAGCTAGACCATATCCTGTCTGCTGTAGCATTTGCTGAAGTCCACAGAGGAGCAGAACATCCTGTTTGCTTAGTTTTCTTTTGTCTGCCCCATACCAGCACAGGGAGAATATTACTCTATATCTTTCCTCTTCTGCTCTGAAATTGGATCACAGCACTCATGATCATGTTCAATAGCTGGAAATGCTGAGGATATCCGATTGCTGAGGTCTCTTATTTTAAACACCACATGCCAGGAAAAGTATGTGGGATCCCACCAGCTTAGAACTGGAGGGTGCAAGATGCATCAACAGGAAAACCAAACAAAACGTGAAGTGAAATTCATCTGAAAAGGGAAGGGACTCATAGACCACCAATCAGCAGTGTTTAAACTCTTCATATCTACACAATAGGCCTTTTATTTTCCTTCAGTTCTTCTCAATATGCAAACTATCTTAAACTGATCTTTAGAGCTGCAGCTGTCACCAAAGGCAGTGGGACCTGTAGGCGCTCATTACCTTTGAAAATCAAGCTAATGTATTCTAATGTGTTAGTAAAAGCCAAAAGCACTAAATCAGGATGGTTAAAGCATAACTTTGATAGTTCTGTTATGTGATCCTGGCCACCTTCATGTTTGATGCAAAGGCAGGGCCTCATGCAGAACACACCAAAGCTCAAAGGTATGTCGTTTTTTTCCTTGCCTTCCAGCCTTCCTTCCCCTACAATTCTGTTGCCTTGCTTCATCACTGCAGTCCTTCCACCTGAGTGACACTGGATAGAACTTTGTTAGAGTTTAGCAGAGGAAATTTTTATTCATCCAGAATACTTTCTTTTCCTTGAGAAACAGGTTTTCTTCCCCTTTTTCTCTCGAATGTTTGTTAGGCTGAACTGGGGAATGAGTGGTCACACAACTGACCCATAGCCAAGTGAGCCAATTTGGCTTAGCAGTACAAGGTAGCAGCAGTAAGGATGGGCAGTCACCTGAATCACAGTTTGATTTTCTTTTGGAAGACTTGTCGTGCCCTAGGAAAAGTTCCTAAGTGATGGATAAAAGTCAGAGCAAACCCTGATTACTCTAGTGTAGAATGAACTAAATTACACTGTCACATCTGAGCACAAAGGGAGTAAGGTGTCCCTCAAGCTGGTCCCAGCTGCCTGGGCTCAGGAAGGACACCATTTACTCCCTATCACTTAAGGGCACAGGAAAACGTAATACACAAGCTGAATTTGCAAACTCAAGGCCTCTTCTGGCAGAAGGAGCAAGAAAGCTGGCCCACTGAGGGCTGCAGCCAACAGCATGGCATTAATTTTCAGGGAAAGCTCATTTAACTGGCCTTCCGTTACTGTTTGCCTCAAACTGGAAGCTTTCTCAGTTTGTTGGATGTCTTTTTTTTTTTTCTTTTCATAGTGCCACATATTGTTGGTAAAATAAGGAAACTTGAAAACAAAGGAAGTAGAGGTAATGTTGATCTTGAAACACCAGCAATTGAAAAGACCATTCACAGTTTCCTTTAAAACAAAACCGAGGGGTAAGATAATGCTAACCAGGGCTGGGTGCCCAAGAGAGCATCATAATGAAGCATCCACTGTTATTGTTCAACTCAGTGTTTGTTCTTCATGTGAACAAAAGGAAGGAAGAGCTCTGCTATCAGGCTGGAGAGGAAGGAGTCTTTGTTGCCCTTGGCTACCCTAACTTTAAATGTGAGGAAGCGCAGGGCACTGCAGCATAACCTTTCTGCAGTATTAGATGAGGAAAATTGATAGTTCAGGAGGTTAAGGGCAGACGCTCTGTTTATCTAAAGACTAGGCTTCCCTTTCATGACAGCCCCAAATCAGGTATGTCAGTGCTAGTATTTATTTAGGTCACGTGAGGGTTTTAAAACCTGGTTTTAAACCCTGGTACTTCTGCTTTGCTGCTTCTCTGCCATTTGATTCTTCCTCTGTGTTGTTGCTCACCATAGGAGCCGTAAGAGATGCCATTTCCTTATTGAATGTGACAGGCACCCAGTGTCCTGAGTGTAAAGTTCAGTCATGTTGCTGAATGTGTCTGCTAGAGACTGAGTCAGGTTTACTGTACTCTTCTGCTCCTTCTCCACCCCTAGATTTGTCTGCTGAAGTGGCAGAATTCCTGCTGTCCCTCTCCCCATCTTTCAAGTCATGAGGATGACACACTGTCAGATTAGTGATAAAGTTTACCATGCTCAGAGCCATTGTTTCAGATTTTTGGATGACTCAGGCAATGATTGTGTCATCAGCTCACCTCAGGTTGATTTAAAGACAATTTAAAGACAATTTAACAAAGACAATTTAAAGATACCCCTGCAATCATGAAATTCTGCTTAGCTTGCCTGTGTGTTAGTCCTACTCTGGCTTTGTCTAGTCCATGTACTATCTCTGCATACCAAGAGACACTGAAGAAACAGATTTGCATCCCATTAGAGGCAACACTGTGGTGTTGGGATGTTTGAAAAATGTAGGTGTGTATTTTGATTCTGATATACAGAGTTCATTCCTTGCATATGATGCTTTGAAATTTCTGGACAGAAAATAATAGCAGCCCACAAATACATATCAGATTTGTCTCCCATTCAAGGTGCATCCCTGCATTGATGTCCTGTTAATTCAAGGTTACTATGGTGCACGATGTACAAAATGACACTTCCACACATTTACGTTTCCATTATCCCAAAATCTAATTGTTCTCACAACAGTGTGTTTTGTGAAAGTTCTACCAACATTACTGCAGACAGAGAAAGAACATTAATTTGATAAAATAGTCTTGTTTTGTTTAATGCAAGTGATCTGAGGGCTTGGTGATTTGTAAGCATGAAAGCATTTGGTAAGAATGCAAAGAGAATGGGGACAATCCTATGAAACTACTGAGATGGTCAAGTGTAAGAAATAGTCTTTAAAGTGTCACAGTACACCAACTATATACCATTGAAGGCAGGACAATTAGGGACAGGCTCAAATTACATATTTGAGATATGATCAATTTGTGTATAAAACCATGTTGGATACAGGAAGAAATAAATACTATACTACATTGTTTGTATTGTGGCTCTGCACTAAGTTCAACACAGAAAATGGAAAAAAAACCCTCTGAATGTCCTGGGAAATTAAATTAAGAAATAAAATTAATTCAGACCACTCACCAAAGCAGCCTTCTAAAAACAGGTTGGTCTTTATTTTTCATAATAGATATGAAAGCTCAGTAAAATGCTGAAAATCCAGATGGGCCAGTGGGGGAATGACTCTGCCTGTACTTAGTTTTCTTACATTACTAGCATCTTGAAGTGTGGTGGTTCTTCAAAGAAAAAAATTCCAATATTAGATTTAGCACACTTTAGTCAAGCCACAGCAAGTATATTCAGTTTACAAATACAAATGTTTTATGTTTGTTTTGTTTTCCTAATTACTAACCCTAGAAATTGTTTGTTTCTTAAAAGCTAAAAGGGCTTCTTTCCTTCTCACATATCATCATGAGTGGTTTTAATAGAATAAATTGTGTCTTTGCCAGTTTAAACAGTTGTCTTCAGTTAGGCCAGTCATGGTGGCTTATGTATACAGTTACAGTTTTTGTACTTGGGTGATAAAATAAATCTGAAGAAGCATGGAAGAAGTAGAATTTACTTAGGTTTTTGGTGACCCCTTTGCTGAGCAGAGCTAGCAAGGCTGAGTGAGTAACTAACATTCCTTAGTGCGGTTGAAGACAACAGATGAGCTTCTGAGTACTGTCAGGGAACAATTATCTTCAATAAAATAGGTGCTGGTTTGATGCATTTGTAATTAGAACTGCTTAGCACTGTGGAAAGGGTTTCCTTTCCATCTTAGAGCTAGAGGGCTTGGCAAAAACTCCTTTGGGATGAAACTAGAGCATTTATCTGAAAGGCTTCTTGGGTAAAGGACAACCCCATGACTTTATTTATATAAACTGTTTTTTTGACCATCTGTATCTATCTATAATAATTTCAACCAGCAGAGGATGTAAAAAACCATGTAGCAGGTGCAAGAGGATTGGAAGCCTGCTATCAAAGCCATGTCTGATGGAATTGTTTTTTGTTGGAACAGTGTCTTTGACAGACTTAAGCAGTGGTTTGAATTGAGAGCGAGGGTCCCATTATAATAGATATGAGGGGTGGCCGTGGATAAGGCCATGATCTAACTGGAAAGAAGAGGAGAATCACAGGCAGCAGAGTTCTATGTTGCACTGCAGCAATACATGTCTTGCAGGTCATTAGTGGAAGGGGGTAGGCTAAGCTGTTGCAGCATTCCCCTTCCCTCTGCCTCACCTTTATACCTGTTTGGAAGGGGAAGGCTAATACAATACCATTTTACAACACAAATCAAAAGACAACACTGATACAATGAAATTAGGTGTGATTTCTTCCTTTTCCTTGGATAGAGACTTACTGAACCCTGGACATGAGGAGAGAGGTACAGTCCTTATGTGCCTCCTCTAATGAGTTTTCTCAGCAATGCACTAGACTGGATACCAGAACAGTTGGCTGTAGGAGAAGGCTGAATCCTGCCTGTGCACTGAAAGTCATTTATAAAAGAATCCTGTTAAAAAGAGAAAACCTGTTACCAGGAAGAAATCAAGTGAACTGATCTGACAAAAGAAACAAGAATACAGTGTTAGTAAAAAACTGTTTTTTAAAGAATCAAAATAGTTTTGTTTCTACAAGCTAGCAAGGGGGATATTGGTTGCTACAGCAGGAGTCTGGTTGCATCAGATTCACCAGCCTGGTTGTTTATTTGCAGGGATATGTTCAGTGAACATTTCAAGCACTCCAGGAAGAAAAGAGAGACTGAGGACTTAGCTATTTTTTTATTAACATTTTCTTTCCAAAAGAATCAAACTGAAGAAGACAACAGATAAATCCTGATTTCACTTTATTATTAGTTGTTGAGATATGCATTTATCAGAAGAAATGAGAAACAGATTACACCAGCAAACACATCTGGCCTTAGACTGGCCTTCAAGTGATCCAAAAAGAAGCACAAAATACGGAGCTGTTTACAGCCAGGCACTTAAAATCCCACACAGCTGCAAGGGTGAGAGGCAGCAGAATAAACTCTCAAGACAAGCTGACAACAGCTCCACTGCTGGGGTGCCCCTTTTGCAGATGAGACAACAACAGATGAAGAAATCTTGAGAATGACCCAGAGCAGTGCTCATTAGTGAATGAAGCACAGGCAGGAAATGGGACAAGATTCCTTTTGTCATAGTTTTTCAGCCAGCTGTCTGCCTGTCCCACAGCCACCCACATGCAATCAAATATAGTCACAGTCAACCTCCAGAAAAGTTATACAGATAAAACCTCCAGTGACTGCATACAGACTCCTTCTGAGTTACATTTGTCCCATTAGCAAGGAATGAAAAATTACTATGTTTAATTTAGGCACGTTTATCATTGCAATTGATACTTATTAGGAGAGGTTGTATTCAGGTAAATCTTATAGAATCATGAGATTCCTCTTACTGATGTCATCTGGACATCTGTTTCTCTGCATAGCTACTATTTATTATTGATTTACTAGCACTTTTACTGCATTTATTTTGTTTCCTTCTTATGGCAAGCTGTGATTTTTACTTTGTACAGGTATAAACTCTTCTTTGTGTCTGGTATGCAATTCCCAAAATGAGAGCATTAAGCAGAGAAAAACATTTCTGGACTTCTGAAATGGAATATGTGGAATCAAATGCTATTTTGAGATTTTTAAGTTATCATAAGGGCGTTGAGACTCCAGCTTCTTTGGGACCTTTCTTTTGTGAGTGCAGCTTACTTAACATCTTGCTCATAGGCTATAAAAAACATTTTGTTTTTCTTTTAGATTGAATGCAGTTTTTCACCTATACTTTTCACCTAGAGTTAAATAACAGGAGTCTGTTACAGAGAATTCTGTAACTCTTGTTTTTCCAAATGGCAGCCTGTTGCTCTCTGCCAGGAGACACCTGTCTGTAGGATACTGTGAGTAGTTACATTCTACTCCCATGCTGTTCGTTGTGCTCAGCTGCAGTGGCCATTTTTAAATGGAGCAGTTGTCTATGAGCTGTTCACGAGATTCTTCTAAATGGAGACTTTGAACACATCAGCACTGAGATTGAGCATCGATAAAAATGAGTGTCACATTTGTAGCCTATAGCAATTATTTTTAAAATAATGGATTCATGCAGTCTTGAGCCATCCAGTGTGTTGAGTTCCAGAGTGACATTAGGCAGATAGAGAATTCAAGTTGGCATAAAAAAAAGCCCAGCCCCTTCCCACCCAAAATTATGTCAGCAGCAATCTGAGACAACTCAGGTCAGCACCTCTGTTTAGAAATCCCACGTGAATCAGTCCATGTGAGTACCATGGCATTCTTTCACACTCTAGAGGATCTACAAGGAGCTAGTCTGAGACCAACTTATTCCACCCTAGCTACCAGAGACCTGAGATACAAAGAGGTCATAATTGCTAATCAAAGCAATTTCATGTTTAATGGGGAGGGGTTGCTGCAAACTATCAGAACAATCATTGAAGCATCTGGTTTGTTGCTTTTGGAGTCCCATTAATATCTCTTCTGTGTTGTTACTATGGTAATGGTAGCTATCAGACATTACTGCATCTCCTCTTACCACTGTGTCTGGGTGCAGTATCACTAGAGCTTTTAGTTGTGTATTTTTCTCCCCACATCTCTCATTTCTCATCTTTATTTGAATCACAGTCTTGTTCAGCAGGTCAGCTAATGGAGAGCAGATTTTTTTTACTCATTCTAGCTCTTTTTTCCCTTTTCCTTCTATTTATATAACACACAATTTGTAATCTTTTTAAAACCAAAGAAGAGAGAAGTCTTGAGTTCATCTAGATTAAAATCAGCTGCAGCCTATTAATGGACTCAGCCCAAGACTGAGACTTTAGGAAACAAAAACACTGGACTAAATTATACTGAACTGGCCTCTGTCTCCTGGTGAGGGGATTCATATAGCAAGAGGAAAGGGGAAAAGGGGGGTAAAGGGAGAGGATCTCCATGTGGTTTTAATTCATTTTGATTCTCTTCCTGAAGCTAATTTACCCAACACAAAGGCTCTGTAGTGGGCAGCCAGCTTTTTAGAAGTTTGGCTTTCACTGATAAACAACTCAGTTCCTGTTCTGAAGGTCTGAGATAGCTCAGACCTGTGTGTAATCGGCCAAGGTTTAATGTGAGTATTTTGGTACAGGGTATTTCAATTACATATTAGAGTCCTTTCATCATCTGTCAGAGTGTATCCTGAAGACTCTCAGATAATTGATCTAACTCCTCCATTCATTCTGTCCCCAGAAACAGACAGTGAATTGTCTCATTGAAGAATCAAAATAGCAGACACATGGGCCAAAACAAGTCAAGCCAAAAGTCCTTCCACTGGCATGGCACTCACAGAAGGCAGTTCTGAGCTTCTTCTGGGCATAGGAGCCTTTGCCACTGAAGTAGCAATGTACTGTTTTCTGCTAAAGGGAAAATACTCATTGATTCTATTCATCCCCTTTGACATTAAATCTTTTTTATTGCATTCTTAGTCCCATTACTGTGTGTAGTCCTCTAGCAACATGCAAGAAGTTATGTCTGTGCCCTAAAAAAGCCAGACAGTGGGTGGAGAACTGAAGCAAACAGTAAATCATTAACTGGAAATTACTTGATTAAGTATGTTAGGCCCAGACTGCCTTTGGTTACAGTTTTCATGTATTTAGTGACAATAACTTGTAATATAAACAAAACTAGAAGGCAAATGGGGAGATTAATGAAGGGACTGAGATGGAGGAGGGAGTGGAACTGGGCCTTGGAAGGAAGGGTTGGCTTGACACAATAGCTGTGCATGCATGGCTTCCCAGTGCTTCAGTCCCATGTGCAAATATTTGTTATGGGAAATGAGTATATGCCTGGCCCAAATCTATCACTGGCTACTAAGCCACAACAATCAACACCAGTTATCACTGCTCTATTAAATGTGCCCTAGGAATGAGTAACATCAAAGAAAATACAGTTTTAAGATTGAGGTCTGGGGATATCTGGCTTCAACTGCTAATTCTTGCCGGTTTTGTGTAATAATGGACAAAAGAATTTCACCATGTCCTGTTTTCAATCTTCTAATTTACAGAGATGCTGAAATGTTCAGCATTATATGAAGGACACTCCATGTCTAGTGTTTCATTCTATATACATATAATCCAGTTGCTGCATAGCTGTCCAGGAAGCCTTATAGGTCCTTATCTGGGCATATTTTTCCAAAGTGAATTTTGCATTTTCATGGCTTTCCTGCTTTATGAGTCAGTTCAAGCAAAGGTTTAAACACAGAGAGAATCCCTTATACTTTGCTTGACAAATAATTTCTCGCATTTGTAACAGGTCATCAGCAGACTAGGTTGAGCAGGATGTGGTTTTTCCATGGGATTCTCCTATAGTCCTTCCTTTTCCTAAGCACATGCTGTACTCTCCCATCAGCACCCAGTTCACCTCTTGTGTGCCACAGTGCTCTGAGAACAGGCCAGAGATGCTGCAAAGCTGTCAGGAATTAGATTTTTTTTTTAAGGATAAATCAAGTTTGAGTTGATGTACTGGAAATCTTCTTAGCATTTCCTGCCTGTATTTCTTCTTTCCAAAACTCAAGGCATGATGTAGCTGAAATAAAGTGACCCGAAGGCTTTTGGATACTGTAAAGTGTACTGCACCTCTGCATTTTTCCCCTTGGCCTCCCTCAATGCTGTTAGAAGCAAATTGGTTTGCTGTCCTTTTTGGTTACTTTGTTTTATTCTTCTGTTTTATTCTGAAAGTAAGTCTGTTATTTGTCTAATGCTCAGACAGATCACTTTCTCCCTTCACCCCAACCTGTTAGATATGGATGGCTCCAACAGAAGTGGTTAAAACTTTATTCAGAAATAACTGGAAGTAATTAGCCATCTAGGACTTGGGCAGATTTATTTAGGGCTCAAAGTAACCTAATAGTATTCTGAGAGAGTAAACTTAATTTTGGATGGCTTTGGATGACTTTTGTAAGAAGAAACCTGTTTTTGTATTCTTTACACACACACATGCACCCCAACAAAAACAAAGAGTAAAATGAACAGTTGTATGCTTTTACCATTCCACATGCTTTGAGTGACAGCTAGAAAATTACCAGAGAAATAATTACAGTAGTTTGATGTAGTAAAAATTCTGTAAGTAACATTGGCTTACAGTAAGGTTCACATGTTAGGATATGTTTCCTCTGTCGACAAAGATACCATATTCATCCCCAACACTTTAAGAAGCAGAGCTGCACTTCTCATTGCCCTAATCTCCCCATTTGTGGCATCTGTTCCCATGATTCTCTTTGTCTGGTGAGGTCCAGACCCTGCACAGCCTGTGTCTTTTTGTAGTCTTTTGTTTTTAGCAATTACTAAACAAAGCAGTATTTAACTGTAGCCTTATTTAGCTTGAAAGGAAATGCAGTGCTAGAGTGACCAGTTTCAATAGGTTTTAACCCAAGACATAACAAAAAGCCATAGTCTTTTTTATTGATTCCAACTTGAAGAAACCAGATAGTTCAAACAAAAAACTTTTGAGAAGGAATGAGGTTCAGTCATTTCAAGGCATTAAGCTATGACATAATTTTGAGAAACCTATTTTAGTGTGTTTGCAGACTTGGGCTACTTATATTACTTACTCTTGGTTTCCAACATAAAAGTAGTCATCACAACCGTAAAGCTAGAAATGCACTTTTGAAAAAGAGAGAAAAGGTTTTAGAGCACAATATTCAGTTACCATGAAAAAAGGTTTATCTTGATCTACTCTGACTGTCCAGTTTGATCCTTTGCTGTCATACAAAGTTGGTAAGGTGTTAATTCTGGAGATTCTCAGGTATCTGGTACAGCAGAAATGATGTGTTATTACCAGACTGAGCTGTAGTCACCTGTGCACTGCTAAGGGCCTGCAATATTTGCTCACATTTTACCTGTAGAGAGGAAAAATATCAATTTTTTTTTCAGTTTTCAACTACATAAAGTTCTCTGCATAGAGGAAGAAAACGGAGAGAGAGAGAGATCCTGCTTTCATGTTCTTCTCATGGTCCTGTGGCTGGCTGCACAAGCTCACGGGCAGCCACACACGCCAGGGCACCCAGAGCTCAGTGCTCTTGTGCACACGTGCACTTACGTGACTCAGACTTAGTTTCACTGCTCTGCTCTGGTGGCTGGTACAGGACAGGAAGCAGGGCCCACTGGGAAGATTTATTTTAAGTTGTTGTATGATTTTGGTTCCTTTTGGCTGCAGTGTTCATTGTAAGCATAGAGATGCTCTCTTGGGGATGCTCTGTGTGAGCTGTGTGGCTGTCATTGTTTCTCATTTGCACTGCTGTGCTCCAAACTTAGTGTGGTTTCAGAGTACTCTGCTGATGTGTCAGGTCAAGCTCCTTGGGTTCCACTTCTCAGATAACCAGGAGTAGTTCACCCTGGCTGCTGTCAAACTGGTTAAATTTCTTTAAAATATTCCTGCTAGTGTAACAGTCTACCAGTATTTCACCATGAAACATATACTCTTTGGGGAGCTTCTGCATCTGTGGTAATCTGGAGAAGCTATGAGGATAAGCTGCTATACAAGGTGTATATGTGCTCACAGTCTGAAACTAAACTTAAGAATAAAAGGCAGAATAATATACATCAGCATCCTGTAATATGATAGGGGTTTTACAATTCAGTTTGGAGGATATTTATAGTCATTGCCATACTTTGCCTGGGATCCTTTTTAATAGTTTCTGAAATGAGATGGCGTTATTGTTTAGAGAGCTCCAAGAAATAAAATTGTTCTTAGCTTAAGAGTTTTGCTGCTGGTTTCTCTTGCAGCTGTTGAGGAACAGGCCACAAGTTCTTCCTTATCACTTCTGCCTGGTGGGTGAACAATGCATTTGGAGTTCTTTCATTTTGCTTTTAGTGTGTTGGGGGACATTGGCATACAGCCTAAAGCAAAATGGTGGAGGAAGAATGAGCTAATTTGCTTTGGTAATCATCAGTTTTTAGCAAAACTCAGATGGCTCTGGTTCATTTGCCATTAATTGGATGTATTGTACATTGCTTTCAAGATTTTCATGCTGGGCAGCACTTACTTTGTGGACCTTTGGTGCACTCTAACTTCCAAGCAATATGGACTTCCCAGTGTAGGTCAAATACTCTTGCACTTTCTGTCTTCTTTCATGCAGCACTTTCCACAAAAGTATTCCAATAGAATCAGATTGTTTCTTTTCCTGAATTAAGAGTTCTAAAAAATCTTTCTCACACTGTTCAGAGAGAAACAGTCTAGTCAATAAAAGCAGAAATTGAAGAAGAGCTGACTGTTTGAGTAGAGCTTTGAGAATCCAGTCATGCTGGTTTTCTGAGTCTAGTTAGCATTTTACTTTGATGCTGTGTGTCCTGTACCTTCACCCTGTGAAGGGTGAATACAAAAGTAGAATGTTGGTGCTAGTCCAAAACTTTGTTTATCATTCGTTACCTGAATTTCACATAACTGTAAAATTGTGCTTGAGGTTCCAGAAGAGAAGTTTTCTTTTGAGCTTTTTGCTTTGATTTGGGTGGGATCTATCCAGAAAATGTCTTGTGGCATATTATTTGAATTTTTGCAAGTCTTTTTATCCACCAGGAAATAAATTTCCTGAAGTTCTGAGCCAGCGGAAGAAGGTGAAATAAGGTAGAAGATGGTCATGTGGACAACTTCGTGTTTATTCAGAGGATTAGTCTTGAGATTTTTGCCAAGTTTCGTAGAAAAGTTTGGTCTGGCTCTGATGCAATCCACAGTGATTCATCTGCTTCCCACTGCCTCCCGAGAGGGTGAATCACACTGTGTGTCTCCAAGATGAACTATCAACATACACTGACACAGGTGTCATTCAGGTAGAGAATGATAAACAAAGTACACTAGACAACCTACTGTCCTGAGGTCAAACCTTTCCACGTAAGTAACAACTAGCAAGTACATGGAAATGTCCTTTACTCTAGATTGCCTGTTTTGTATTTCCTCTGCCTAGAAAAAGATGAGACTGAGAAGCAGAAAGAATAAGTTTCTTTCCTGATACTGAGCACCATAGTCGGGAAGGTTATTTTCTTCTTCCTGCTGACTCCTCTGGCATATGGTTTTTTTCCTCAGATATTGCTTGGTAGTATCAGCTGGAAGAGATGGTTCTGTTTCGGATAAAACCTTATTTATTCCCCCCCATTCCCTTTTTTTTCCCCCTTTTTTTATACTAGACTAGAAAACTGTGTCATTTGAAGAATAAAAATCAGTTTTCTATTTCTATATCTGATTTTCTCCCCAGCCTTTTATCTATTGATTTGACTGATTTGCAGCCCTTCTTCCCCACCCTCCTTGCTGATAGCTAATGGACTTTGGTATTAAGCCAGCCTTTCAGTGCACACACCACCATGCCAACGAGAGTGTGTGCAGCTATTCTGTCTGCTTTGGAAGCCTACAGATGCAGCCAGAGCTAGAACAATTCCCGTATTGATCCTGCACTTGTCAGTTAATCCGTCATAAGGCATGGGAATTCTAGCCCTATCCACATCTGCCTGCATAACTGCAGGGGGAAAACCAATTCTCTGAAGCTCTCACCAGGAAACAAGAAAGCAAAGAGAAATGGGAGCTTGCTGGGAGAGAGGGCTGTAAGCTGCTGGGCCAGAGGGCCGTGAGATTGCCTACCTGCTCCACCCTTTCCCCCAGCTCCTTTTCATCCTCCTGCAGGTCAGCAGGATCAGGTTTATGTTAGTGAACCATGAAGCTTATCAAATAAATGTTGCAGCAGCAGGTGTTTGGCTCTCTCCACAGGCCAAGTCTAACAAGGTTGATATTGTGTCTGTGGCCAAAGTAATGCAGTAATTACTTTTCTGGGCTTGGAACGCCCAAGAGATTTCTGGGAACCAGTTAGAAAAACAAACCTTGCTAAGAGCAGGGGATTTTTTAAAAGGAACAGTGGTTCTCTCTGTGCCAGAAGAAGAGGACAGGCATTTTGAGTGCAGCATCCAGCATGGTGCTCTATCCCCTCATAGACTGCTCACGTTACAGGGGCCTGGAACAGAGGCAAAGTGCCTGAGTTTTGTTGCTCATGTTGGGATGGGCAGCTGATTTTGGCCCATGTGGAAAGGGAGCTGCTTCCTTTTAAGTCATTAATGTGTACTGTAAGAAGAGTGAACCCTGGATTTGGGGGACCTTTGAGTGTCTGCAATTCTATCTCTATAATTCAATTTGACTTACGTGCCAGAAGTTGCATAGCATAGCATTCCCACTGCTGTCTGTTTCTTGCTTTGTGCATTTCCCTTGTAAGCTCTGAACACAGGTACTGAGTTACAGGACATGATGCAGCCTAATTACCCTAGAGGAAGAATGAGATCTCACAGCACAGCTCTGCTGTGCCATGCCCCTTTATCTCAAGTAGTTGCTCTCAGGCCAGGGAGGAGAAAGTTCAAACAGGTCTGTACAGTGATGGCATTTAAAAACAGCAATCTCCATCATTCTTTTTGAAAGCATATTGATCGTTTAGGCCAAAGCTTTTTCCCTGCAGCTGATTATTATATGTGATAATGTTACCATAATGTCATTTAAACCAACTTAAGTAATTGCAAAATGTCCTGAACTACTGGAAATTTCTTCTGTTGCTGTGTGGTTGCCCAGGAGACCAGAATTTGAAAGTGAGAAGAGGAAGAAAGCAAAACTGATTAGACATTAATAGGGCTGCACATTAGACTTGAACCTGGTATGTTTAAAAAAATTACTTTTTTTATGTAAAGAAACTATAAAATTCTTACTACCTATAAATAATTCTATAGGCATCCTTCTCTGCTGTTGAACCAAGCTACAAAGCAATGCCTTTGCAGTGATGAATGAATTTTCCCAAGCTAGGAAAGTTAGCATTTCATTAATGTCTGGCAATGCTTTTCCATCCCTACTGTTTATGTTAAGCTCTATTTTTACATATCACTTTGTGTTATGGAGACCTGATGCTTTGGTGGCGGTCCAAAGATACCACACCATTCACTCAGGGTTCTTCAGCGATTCCTGCTAAACTGTTTTGCTCTTGGTACGTTGTGCTGGGCTGTGTGAATGTGCTGTGAAGCCCTGCTCACATGGGGAGTGCCATGGCATGCCAGCCCCCAGGGTTTAGTTTTGTGCCAGGAATGCTTGGAGGCGAGTGCTGTGGGTAGGTGAGACACCTGCCTCTTCAAAGTATTCGGTGACTTTCCATAAGCACTGAGTGTAGCAAGTAGTGAAGAACTGCTGTACTAGGACTGCTGGAAGGGAAAGTAATGGAATTTGCCTCGGCATTATTGCATTAAGGGCAAACCTTGTCTGCTCTTGAAAAATGGCACCAGGGTTCCTTCCACAGCAATTTGCCCATTATAAATGCAATACAGATCAGCCAAAAATCAGGCAGGTTATGTATGATCTAAGATGGCCTAGATGGTGCTTATAGAGCTCTGTGCTTTAATCTGGGACACATTTGCATGATATAGACAAGTTTTTTTTAATGTGGTACTTTAATTTGATTTTTATATTTATTGTTGGAATGCTTTTTAAGCATTTGGAAGGACATATGAATCAGCTTAACTAGAACAGATTTTTCGTTGTGTATTCTGTAAACATTCAGGACTGATATCTGAAAATTGTCATTTGGAGGAAGTGTTGCTGCAGAATTTGGCCTACCTGCCCATCTGAAGTCTCAGATTCTGAAGGAAGTTGAAGGCCCATATATTTATTTTTCTATAAAAAGCAAAGAACGACTATGACCAACTCTAATAAATCTCCACTGGAGAGAAGTGGATCAGCAAGAATCTGTTCAGGACTGAGTTGTATGGCAATGTTAAAGAGAGCCTAGAGGCACGTTAGGATTGGTGTTGCAGTGCCAGAGCTATGTATGAGAACCTCACACATGACTTATCAGTGTTCACCTGAGTGTAACCAGACATGAACCAGAATATATTTGCTATTAATATTGCAGCTGGGATTTTTTTTCTTTACTTTTGTGATTAGAAGAATGTGCCAGCTGTGTGCATGTGTGTCTTCTGGCAGTGGAGGGGTGACAGTGCTTACAGTTTCCATATGAAAGCAAGACCATGCCTTCTCTAGGCCCAGAATATTTACAAAAGTGCTTCATAAAGCTTAAGAAATAATGACAAAGAGGAAAATAAGTGGCAGTGGATTAGACCAAGGTATTTTATGTACTGTGATGTTTTGTATAGTCATCTGGAAGGAAATGGAAGAGATCTTTTGAAGATCATTGATTGGAAACAATCTTTATTACTGATCAAGTTTGCCTTTGTCAAAAAAGATGGCTATTTAAATATTAGGCATCTTTTATTCCCATGGTACAAAACTGATTCAAAGACTTGATCTGATAGATAAACTGTTAAATGGCTTGTTAGATTAGATAAGGGAGTTGGAATGTATTTGATGTTGAAATTACAACCCTACATCCCTACATCTGAAATCTCTCCTCATCGATCAACTAGAAAAAGATATTACCTGAGTATTGGAGATCATCTGCATGTTGTGTAGTTTTCTGAAGGCTGGGGATTGGTTTGGACATTACTTTTGTATTTACTACTTTTTATCCTGAGTGGAAAAAAAATGTTTGTATTGGCTATACAGAGATGAAAACATGTTGAAGTTTTCAGGTATTGGTATGGACACCAGAGTTCTCACCTAACAGTCAGTTTATATTAAGATCTGGGCTACATCATAAAGAAATAAAAAGGACTGCTAACCAACCTAAGAGAGGTATTTAATTCCATTCTTTAATGGAGCAGATTATTCCTGGCCTATTAATGTAGAAGTTGTCAACACGAATGGAATTACACAGAGCCCTGCAAAGGCTCTTCTGTAATATAAAGTACTTAATACTGTCCCTTTTTTTCAGATTCCTGAAACAAGGTAATGATGTGACTTACTTCACAAGGATGCTAAAAGCGCATCTACCACTGAAATTAATTAATTCTTTTTTCCTTGATTAAGATTTCCATGGCCCAGAATCATCAAACTTACTTTTTCTGTAATGCATTTCCATTCATGGCTTATAGTCAAAACAGGAGTTTAAATCTCCATAATTAATCTTAAGCCCTTAATACACCATGTGATTTCTGACCCAGCAAGGACTTGGATCTCACAGTAATGTATGCAGCAACAAAGTGATATCACTCTTCCTGTTTCTTGTCTGAACCTGCCAAGAGCCCCTATGGATACATGTCCAACACAATACCTTTGCAGCTGCTGAAGATGCTATCAGTGATTCCAGTGGGACTCCTAAAAATCAGAATTAAACAGTGCTCTTTCTTGAACTGTTGATCAATTGATCATGAGAATGAAAAGATTTTAGTTGTAATTTGGCTTTTCATTCAATTTTCCAACCCTGTGATGAGTAATGATAAACACTGACAGGTTACTAGCACGGCCTGTGTACATATTTTGTATTTGAGAGCCAGTCCTGACGTGGCTGGGAAGTATGCTTAAAGGCTGCCTAAGTAGAGTTTCTCTTCTTCTGGGCAGCATTGTATTTTGGCCTTTTAAGCATCGTTTGAACACTCAGTGTTGCTTGAAAGACTTGTCATATCCATCCCAAGTCTTTTGCATCCTCAGCATGGGCAATTATTTTTTTAGTGAGATGCTTTCAATTAAAAAATGATAAAATCAGCCCTTGAAAAGTTTAGCATGAACTAATTTCAAGTGCTTATATTTTCCAGAAAGTGAGTCTGAGGCAATGGTTGGAGGCTCTTACTAAAACATGAAGATATGAACTCTCAGAAGAATCCACTGGGGAGGCTCTCTTGAACAACTGCCTGTGCAGAATTACTTCTTGTCATGCCCAAGACAACTGGTTACCACTGTGATTTCAAGCCTCTGGAGATAGTGAGACAATTTTTAGGAAACATATCCAGCAGAAAATACTTGGGCTTTTATAGGTTAGTCTGAGTAGACTTGGGAGTACACACAAAACTATGTGGTGCTTACTGTGAACAGTGGGAGACTCAGTCTGACTTTGAATTTTAAAAATTCAAATAAAATTAAAGAAAGTTCTGACTGGAATGCTGAGAATTTTCCTGTTGGTTTTTGGCCATCTTATAAATGGTTCAAGCAGTTAATGCTAAAAAAATAGGAGTTTTGAGGTCCATTTCATGGGAAATATATGAAGTTTGTAGCTTCAGAAGGAAGACTGGTGTGCCTGGAAATCACAGACTCCAATTTTCCATGTTAAGCTATTGAATTTATCTATTTTGCCTCTCTGTCTGAAGTTGTCTTTCTCAAAAGCCCTCCTTTAGTCCATTTTTCCTTACATATATCTTCCCTGTGCTATTTTCTGAGGAACTGGCAAGAATATTAAAATATATGTATCTATATATAAATATCTGCATTAGTTAGACACATGTAAATAAAAAATTCCTTCTCTTTTTTGGAATAGTGGTCTTAGGCAACTGTTAATATTCTTGTTTCCCCATCATTTAATACACTGGAAGTTTAATCAAGGGATATAGAAGAATTTATCTTTGGCTAGGGAAAAATAGTTGGGCAAAGAAAAGGTAGGAATGTTAGAGATAAGAGATTTTTTAAATATGTTTCCATGAGAAAAGACAGAAAGAAAACAAATGCAAAAGAAGACTAAAGGAAAGAAAAGAACCATAAGGCTGAAAAAATTAAAGGACAGTGCCTGAACTGAAAAGCCATTGAGGAGAAAGAATCATCTAAGAAACTCTGAAGGGTGGGGAATGGAAAACTGAAATTAAGAAGGGACCTTTAAAAAAGCCTAAAGTTTTGTCCATGCTGCCAAAAAATCTATTTTGCTCAGTTTTGGCTAAGCTGGATAAACATTTTTTCTGGCACGTATAGGTGGTTGCCCAAATTTGTTTGTTACAAGTAGGTTGGAACGAACCTCCCAAAAATGTTTTTGCCTAGTCTCGTGAATTATACTAAATCTTATTTTTACTTTGAGTCAAAAAAAAATTGGCCCCACAGAGGCCAGCCAAACACCAAGGCAGCTCAGACAGTTGGATTTCACAGCAGTTTTTACATTCTGTGGTTTAAACTGTGGGGATGTGGCTTAACTGCAACATCCCACCAGATCTCTGAGGGAAGGAGCACCCCAAGGTAGCATTCTCCAGCTCTGCCAAACATCAGGAACAGCATAAGCAAGGGAGATTCAGCCCTCAATGCCCTTCATGTCTGTAGTATAAAGTTACAACAAAATGCCTGCAGAAGACTGTAACACGAAGGAACCAAAGACATGCACAGTCAGTGTGAATGTGCTTGCTCTACACAGCAGTGTTTGGCTCTGTTTTGTACAACTGCAGTGGTGCTGGGGCTCAAGGTGGGTCAGAATCCTGATGGAATAGGGAAGAAAAGTGGCTGAATGTTGCCTTTGCCTTTAGTTTCACAAAGGTCTGTTTCTCACTCAGTGGCACTGCCTGCTGTCTCTTCCCAAGGGAATCATTCTGAGTGAGGGTCACCAGATGCAGATGTTTGTGACCACCCACCTAAGACTATAGCCAGGTTTCAGGTCGTAGTAATGCTGATCTCTCATCTCCTGGTAATCAACAGGTGTCCAGACCAAGGCCAACTTCTGTATCACTTCTGGTACTCATCAAACCCCTCAGGGAGTCATCTATGGGAGCTAAGTAATCTGTTTGCTCTGTACTTGTGGGTTAGCCTTTTGCCACCTTTGCTGCCTGAACTGATTTCTTGTAGAGTAAGATGAGCGCTAGTGTGAGGGAATCAGGTAAGACTGGATGAAGGAGAGATGGAGGACATGGAAAGAGAGATGGGGCCATGTCTTCTGTTAACCTTTCACAGTTAGAGCAATTTGGCTCCAGTATCAAACCGTGTGGGACAATGAAGTAAAGCTGCTTGTTTCAGGACAGCCTACCCTCATCTGCAGGTGCTGCATTGCAGTGATGGAAAAGACTAATAGCAGAATCCTAGCAAAGCTGTATGTTTTCACTTTTTCCTATGAAATAGGCAACTTCAAGGTTTTTTTTGTAAACTGTGGCAAACCTATGAGTGTAGAAAAAACTAATAAAATGCGGCTTGGTACAGAGCTGTACCTTGTGGTTGGTTGACTGTATCTACAAGTCTTTCCTGTGGTTGGTACTCAGAAGTCCTCTTTGTGGATTTCATGGAATCTAATAATGGGTAATTTAATGAGCCAACCAGGGATATTTACAGTCACTCATCACTTTTCACTGAATTTCTATAATCTCACTTATGTTTGAGGACCCCTTTCCTTTGTCAGACTTGGTTGAAAAAGTTACAGGGATAAAAGCTAGTGGGGTACAGAATGTGATTGCAAAAGTATTGTCTGTGTAGAAAACCAGACTAAAAATAACCTGATAAACAGTATTAGAAGGAAAATGACACAACTGTATTGTTTGACTTTAGGGATTGCAAACGTGATTTTCTCATTTCTTTCTTCAAGCAATGTCTAATGTTCTACTGCTTCAATTCATCTGAATTGAAGCAGTAGAATCTGTTTGGGTTTAGTTGAACTGAGAAAAGACTGGGCTTGTAAGTGCCAGTCTAACTCTTATGTCTGTTCCAGCACATGCAGAAGGACTAATAGGGAAGTGTTAAACTGACTTTGGCCGTTAGAAATATGGTCTGCATCCGTGGTCCTTAGGCAGCTTTTAAGGCTCACAGTACTCCGTGGGATGTAGGGCGTTAGTTTGGGGCAGCTAGTTAAGGCATCTTCATCCTATTCAGCACCATTTTCTCTGATGTGCCTCAATTGAGATGTAATTGAGGAACAATGGTGGATTGAACTGCTCAGCCTGATTTTTCTGACAGTCCGAGTACCTAAAGGTCCTTATGCTGTTACTGGTTGTTTTGTGATAGCATCTGTGACCCCTATTCAGCATCCAAAGCTTCACAATGTAAGGCACTGTGTACTCACAAAGAATAAAACTATGGCCCTTGCCCTTGCTGACTTCAAATATGGTTTATGGTTCATCCAGCAACTTGCTGGGTCAAACTGAGCACCAAAACTAATGGTCAACAAATTCACAAACCACTTGGAAACAAACAGCAGCTTAAAAAGTCCACATGGATCACCACGTAAATGTTGTCCTCTTTTACACTGGAAACATTTCTGTTGGCCTGTTGATAAATTCCTGCAACCAACATCGTGTGACTAAAGGGATAAGCTAACATCCAGGATTCCTAAGTGCTCATAGATGGGATTGCACTTCTTTGCAAGCTCTCAGAAATGGAAAATATATTTTTTAATTGCCATATTGGCAAATAGGAAGAACAGATAGGGAAAACCAAGAGCAACATATTTAATTGCAGTAAGTGCTCAAAACAAATACCAGTGCTTTATGACTGCTGCAAACAATTTGAGCAGTCCATTTTTCTTACAGAGTTATCTGGTCATAAGCTATTCCCAGTAGATGAACAGTGCCCACCAGTGTTTGCCAACCAAAGAAAAAGAGGGAAAAAACTTTGCACTTAGGTTGCTGTGGTCCATTTTTGATTTGCATTAGTTTTGCAAAGCAGTGTTCACAGTCATTTGTTCTGTTTTCAGCAGTGTCCTTGACCATACCCCCTGCCAGTAACAGGACCTTTAAGACCAAGAGAAAGAAACAACTTTTTTTTTTACCCAACTAGCAGAGGATGTGCTGAGCCAAAATAGAAATAGCAAGGTCAGGTCAGGGCAAGGCCCTGCATTTCATTAGCTAGGCCTGGCTAGGAGTGATTAAATATGTACAAGAAGCTTTGAATAGATCCAGGGAGGAGGGATGACATGGTGGAATACAGAAAAATCATTCTTTGGTGCTGTCAAATGACAAAATACAGGATGGTACTTAATTAGAGAGATAAAAAGAATTTATTTTAATTATTTTAGTTCTGTACAAAATAAGGGTTTTTTTTTTTTTTAGATTTTATTTTCTGTTGAGTGTTTTGAAGAGAGGAGAGGAGGGTCTGGACAAAATGCGTCAGCCTGGCTTAACAGAATCCAGATAGCCTCGAGATGTGTGTTGACAGAGCCTGCAGTTCTCATGAATTTAACTTGATGAAGACTCAGTAAAAAGACAAAATTATATTGGCAATGAAATTGAGGGTCTGATAAATTTTGGAGGTGCTCTGGTTAGAAACTGAGGACCTTAAGAGCACATGGTTCATCAGACATGTTAGAGGATTGGAAAGAAGGGAGCTTTGAAGCCAGAAAAAGTACTGTGTCAAGTAGTGCTCTGGCTGCTCAGCTCAAATTTGCTTCTGGGGCTGCCTGACTTTACTGACATTTTATAGCTGTATTGTAATTCTCCTGTGACAATCACATTGTTGCATGGGCACCTAGGCACTGAATGCCCACAGTCTGTAGTCCTTTTCCATAGAAAATACCAGCCCAGCTGGTTGAAGTATGTTTACATTTGTCCAGAGCACCAACAGTAATGTCTTTGCAAAATTTCTAGGGATTATTTTTTTAGACCAGCCCCCTGGAATATGAATTTCCACTTTATACGTCTTCTGAAAGATGATTCCTGCAGCAACATAATACTCCTTAGTGTCATGTTGGAAGGTCAATTCAGAATCAGCTGGGGATTTATGCATACTCATTTTTGCATGAATGTAACTTAAAACATTGTGAAAGCCTGGATTTAGTTGCAGTAGTGCGATCTCTGTGTCTAGACACTAGTGTATTTACAGTAGTATAAAGATACTAGTATCATTCTTACTGGTTCTTGTTACCTAAATAGTATATTTTTCCTTCTGATACGGTATGTTTTAACTGCCTAAAAAGTGTTTTCTTGGGCAATGTTGTATCTTCCTTGCTCTATCACAGAAAATAAAAAGCTTATGAAAATCTTTTTGCTTTTCTGTAAGCTATTTGATAGTGGAGCTGACATTGATGGTCAGTTCACTGGCAGAGGTATATGGTTTGATTTATATGTTTTCTTGCTAAGATGTCAGATTGACAGCCCTGGGAACAGAAATCCTCAGCTAATTGCCCAAACATGCAGCATATTGCAAACTTTGCCAACCTTTCACAGCGTAGTATCTTGATCCTTGAGCATGAGAGCCTTCAGAGGGCGTTCAGTGCTGAACCTGATAGACCCTAAGAAGTACTTTTTGTTAGCCCTCTTCATGATTCATGAAGGTAAACAATGACCCTGAGTTTCCTTTGTAAAGCTGTTGAGCAGCCAGCCTGGCA
Source organism: Rhabdornis inornatus (assembly GCA_013397075.1). Taxonomy (NCBI): domain Eukaryota; kingdom Metazoa; phylum Chordata; class Aves; order Passeriformes; family Rhabdornithidae; genus Rhabdornis; species Rhabdornis inornatus. Next base: position 425,067 of record VWZS01010571.1, on the reverse strand, counting down.
ATAACAGCTCTGAGTCTGAATTAACAAGAGCTACGTTTCAAGCTATGGTAACTTTATTATGAAAGGCTGCAGATCCCACTTTCCATCCGGTGAATGAGCACTTGTCCCTGCTCATTGTATCTCTCCCTGTCGTTTGACTACCAGGAATGACCAATTATGGGCCTGGAAAGTTTAGATCACACATTCTTGAAGTTTTTAAACTAGCATTTAGTCTCTGAGGCTTGGTCAGAAGCAGTATTTGTCAATAAATGGTCTCTGGATCAATATGGATGGTCTCAGGTACCCATCACGGCAAGTCCTAACTGCTGACTGATTGTGAAACTTACCATTCTTTCCCTGACCCTTCCTGCATCTGCTCTTCTCCTCCTTTTCGGGTTTTCCCCCTGCTGTTTCTCTCACCCATGACCTTTGCCATTTCTCTCCACCTTCCCTCCTTCCACTCCTTTTCCATTTTTCTCTCCTGCTCTCGTCAATTCCAGTCCTCTTCCATGCCCCTATTCCTGCTACTCTCCCTTTCCTGCATTATATTTTTCCTTCAAACATCCCCACATATTTTTAATTTAATCATATTCCTACTGCTTCCTGTCTCCCTCCCCTCATTGTCACGTGGAATAAGCAGTGGTGTTTTGAAAAGGGGGAGGTGCTATTAGCAGCACTGCAATTGATCTGTTCTGCATCGTTCCTCTGTCTTGCCCTCATAGTTTCTTCTTACCAGTTGCCTTGATGTATTTAATATATCGAATTTTATTCTTTTTTCTTCCTTTTCATTAGAAATCTGGGGGAAGAAGGACAAATGATAGGGATGTGCTTATTTGTCTTTTTCTGTGCATAAGAAGGGGTAGAGGCCCTGTCTTGAAAAACTTGGCTTTTTCTTTCCTTGAGGTTTTCTTCTAGGCCCTTTCCTAAGTGAATGGAGAGGAGTGATTTTCTTGTATCACCAGCATTCTTTTCTTTCCCTCCTCCTCTCTGCCCAGTCACGTCCCTAATTAATTGAATTCCCTACTAGACCTTTTGTGAGTCATTTCAATTACCCATTAGTGAAGCAGCCTGGGATTTCTGCTGTGTTTTCACTCATCTTCCTGGAATTTCTCTTCTCCTCCCTCCCCCTCCTTCCCCTTTTAGTCACTCTGCTCTGTGAAAAGCATTAGATGGACTTCAGCACCGAGTGCCTATATTGTTTGCAGGCCCAGCTGCATACTTCCACACTCTGCCTTGTGCGTCACAGCTATTCATCTTGTTTTGTACTTGGCTCTGCTGCAGATGCTGTAAATATGGTAATTTTAGATTCCCTGATTGGAAAGGGTTGCAGGGCGGGTCTAAGTGGTAAGAGCACTGTTTGATTTACACTAGTTCATTCTGGTTTCTCAGGGTTTGGGGTTTTACCGATACAACTGAAATGAAACATGGCTGTAAAAGCAGTCTCTTTTGTAGGGTTAGCAGAAGGATAAAGATGAGCGTGTCTTTGTGTACAGACATGCAAAAGTGCTGCCTCAGAAACTCTAGGGAGACTGGAAAGAAATAAAGCAAAAGCAGGAGGTAACTCCTCAATTGTGTAGGATGCCTTCACACCCAGATAGCTGCAAAACATGGATGGATCTGAAAACTGCAAAAATGAAAAAAATCCAAGACAGACAACTGTGAAAGGCAAATCTGGAAACTGACAGAAATGCCATCAGTACTCAAGTACTGTAGACTTATGGCAAGCCCTGAAGAACAAAATCAGTGAGCAGCTTATTTCTAAAAAAATTTTTAAATACTGGATAGGACTGTAGCAGGTAATATGCATTATATTTCTGAGGAGAACAAGGCAGTGATAAAGCCAGCTTGCTAAAATTGTGATGGATGCAGTGACCGCCTGAAATCTGATATCTGATATATTTCTATTCTGGAATTGAATTTTTACAGCACATGAATCTTTCATGCTTGGGGTAATTCTCAGGTGATACAGAGAGGCAAACAGCATCACTGGGAACCAACCTGCCGGAAATGTGCCCCACATGTCCCAAGTTACAAAAGTAATTTATACTGCTCAAGCTATTATGATACTGTCATATTATTATGATACTTGTCCCTGTGAGGTTAGAGTATTTCACAAGAGAATAGATTTTGATCATCAGGCTGTTGTTAGAAGGCTCTCTCTCATGACTTCCCAGGGGGAGCTCATTTGTTGGACTGACGGGAAGTGAATTTACGAGGGTTCCCTGCACATCGGTATTCATAGGTATTTTTTTTTCCCCCTCTGAGCTCTTTATCCAGCCAAAGGAGAGAGGAAGGGAACAGTGTGAAAATACCACTCAGTACAGACATATTAAGATGTTCTTAGGAGACCTACTGGGAATCATTTTACCTTTAATGTCTTGAAATCTTGGCCCCCTGTAAAGCAGTGGTGGATTTCAGAGGTTCATTAGATGACTCTGGAGTTCTGCCACTTCACAGGGTGATGTTACTCGAGTCAAAACTGTAAAAGTGAGAAAGGAGCTAGTGAAGAGTTGCATATGTGAGCCTCCTCTTTCTGCATGCAGCAGCAGAGCCTGTAAAATTTTATCTGAAGTTGCCAGGTCATGACAACACTTCTTTTTATCTGTGGTGTTTCTCTATTTTCTTGCACATGCACCATTGCTGTATCATGTTACGAGGTTTAGTGATTTGCAGTTCTTACACCTTTTCATTTCTTACATATCCTTTTAGATTTAGTTTTCCACTGCAGAGTTAGCCTGGTGAGGGCTGCTACCCAACTTCTGGGCTGAGCAGCAGCAGCATGTGAAATGGAGCTTTGGGCCTGCTGTCATTTTACCTGATAAGCTGTCCAGTGTGTGCCAGAGGATGGCAACTGTGCCAGGGATACTGATTGAATTGCCCACGCTCTAGGCAGCTTTCTATGCCTTTCCATAGTAACTCCTTTCTTTTCCCAAGAGTACATAGTGGGACAGAAGACTTGTGCTTCAGTAGACTGAGAAAAGCCATTTGTCACAGCACAGAGCTGGCTCCTGTATCACTGGCAAGACAGCACATACACTGTAGGTGAAAACCCCATTAGCCCTTCCATGCCAAAGAGTATCTAATGTTCCTTTACCTTGTGAGTTCCTTTACCTAAATTGTCCTTCTGTAATATTATTAGATTTCTTTATATGTTTTTTGCCACTGTATAACACTGCTTGGCTCCTGCAAAGTACTGCTGTGTTTTGCTCCCCACTTGTATGCATATTAGCAGATGAAAACCTGACACAACTTAAATTGTGTAGTTAGTTAGTTCAGTTAGTTAGTAAAGCAGCTAAAGAAATTTTAAGTTTATTGTATTAATAAACTGTCTTGGAGTTTTCACAGATAGGTTGGGTATATATAAAAAAATCCACAACTTCTGGAAAATATTGTTTGTTGTGGAGCTATTTTGGACTTCCAGGGTTCTGGGCTGTAAAATGCTTTAGAGCTTGATAGATTCCCAGTTATGAGCTATTTTCATTGCTGTATGTTTTTGACAGAGCAGCAAGAAAAACAATGATTTCTCAAACAACTGAACAGTGACTGAGTTTTCTATTTTTACTTCTGTTTTGATACACAAAAACTAGATTTAGTGTATGTCTGCTAAATCTCTCTACACTGTAAAAAGCAAATGATAAAGATGATTTTAATTCCTCTCATCTCAGGACCGTTCAAGAGACTGGCTCAATCTCTGTACACATATCACAGGCTAGTGATTCCTCCAGTGTATGCCCATTTATAGAGTTTCTCTTACAACACCTTCTCACTTGACTATCTGTCACTGTGCTCTAGGCAAGGTGCACTGTTTGGAAAAGGAGTATGATGTGTGACATGAGAATTACTGTGCACCAACGTAGTTTTCAAGGATCTTTAGTGGTTATCAAAGTTACAGATATTAATACCAAGGCTATGGAAGCACACCCATAAGATGCAAATACAAAATTAAATATCTCCCCAATCTTTTCATTTGCATGCTGGCAAATTACTTGCTGGTTTAGAAAGAGAAATGATTCTTTGAATGGGACTTGCTGGGAGAAAGGGAAAGGTACCCTTTGTGTGCAGCCATAAGGTTTCTGATTTATCTGTGCTCTGTACAAGCGGTTGGTTACTCCTCAGAGCTGTAGAGCTGAAGACAGGAGAGCCCCATGGTAAGTGAATAAGTAGTTGAGGGAAATTATGTGTTGGGTTGTTGAAGTATGTAAGGGACATCAAGGAGAAAAGAATTCATTAAAAAGGGAAGTTCTGGGGAAGAAGTTACAGTGTAATGATGGGGAAGTAAGACCTTACTAGGTGTATTATTTTTGGAAGATGGGGAGGAGATCAGATTAGAATAATCAGAGAGATCAGGGAGGAAGAGATGCATTTTACAGACCAAACATTTAAGCAAGATTCTTCAGGTGATCTGATGCCAGGTTTGAGATCAAATTAGGGTGGGTATATTACCAAATTAAATGAGTACATGCATGTAAAATACATATTCAAGAATACTTTGCAGAGCTGGACTCAGTACTGTGTAGTACAGACAATTATTAACTCTGACCTTCCTAGCACCTTCCAGGAACTACTCAATACTTTGTTTTGTTCCCAAAGTAGCTTTGCTTCAGCACTACCCTCATCCCTGCTAGCAGCTCTTCCCATCTCCGAGTTGCTTAGTACACATGGCAGCTTCCAGGGCTTCATGCTTCATTCACATGCCACTTGGAAGTAATCTGGCATGAGTTACAAGTGTGAGCCCATTGCTAACTCTTGTCTTTGCCATACCTGTTGCTGCGTTGTCATTTGATGCATGAGAATGGTGGTGGAAAGTGTGTCTTGCCCAGTGTCCTTAACTGGGTTAGTATTTGAGTGTAAGGTAGTCTTTGAATTGGTTTAATGCAGAATTTCCTAGGTCCCAATTCTGTACCTAATTCTTCTCCAGAACAGATGTCTAATCTAGTTCAGTCCATCTGTTGGGTCACAAATGGCATGTTGAATCACATATATGAAACACAGTCACTTAATGGGGCATGCAGTTTACAGGATGAAAATGGGGAGAAATCTCATTTTAGTTAATTCTCTTACTCACATAGAACTTGTACACAGATATTTCTTTTTAAAAATAAATTATTAATCACACTAGCCTTTTTTATCTAAGCAGCTGGATGGCAAAGGTCCGGCCTAGTTTCCCCCTGTATTTGATTTTGCAAAGAATTGGCACTTGGAGAGAGTCAGTTTGCATTTCTCTCTCTCTCCATTATGTTGAGTGCTTAGAGGGGTTTGTGTGGGCTATTACACTTGGCTCCCACGAGATCCCACATCTGGTAAAGGATAGAGTGTATGACCCTGCTCTCAGCCTCTTCCTTACTCCAGCCTCCCCCCATCATCTGAGAAGGTTAAACTAAAAGCATGTATGATGGCAAAGGTCCAGGTTTGAAATGTGTCCATTGTATGTGTTCAGTTCAAAAACAACATATCAAGGCGAGTGCAGTCCTTACAAGTAGCACCCCTGGGCCTTCTTTTATTCCAAAGCAGAGATATTTACCCAAGGAAAAGATGGAAGTGATGGGGTAACAGAGTACACATGTTGGGAAAATATGCAGGCAGAGACTGAAGAAAAAATAACATTCTGCCACAAGTAGCTGCCTTGTTCCTCAACTTTTTTTCCCCCTTCAGATTAGAACCAGCCATTTCTTGTGCTCTTTCAAGCACCTTCTGTGGTTTCCTGACAGCTGGCTAGAGAGGATTGAAATCTGGCTTGAAAAATAGGCCATGGGTCGTGTTATTTTCAAGAGGGGAGAAGCAAAGATTCCCATAATGGTCAAAATTCACAGGCTTCAGTTTTGTGGGGTTGTTGTTTTGGAGAACATCAGTGTTGGATATTTTAATAAATAAGTTAAAAATTCATAATAAAGAACAACTACAGATTAAGCTCTTCATTTCTCTTCCCTCTGATTTATAATGGCAAGCAGTATTTTGTGTGGAGTTGCAGCATGTCCCTTTTCTCTGGAATGTGACAGGGAAATATTCAGCTTCATAAAAGAGTATGCTGGGGTTTTCTGAAAGGTTTTTTGTGTTTGTTTTTTTAAGGATATGGTAACACTTGTCTTGCAAAAACTGTTTCATTAACAGAAAGATAAGTGTTCTTTTTCTCAGCTCTCCTGAGCCTGAATTGAAAATACCAATACATTCTCAGCTTTATGTTCAAGCAGATGGTTTCTGTTAAGAGTTATAAACCTTTCTGGTGCTTTGTTCTTTTCTGAACAAGTTCTCTTTTAAAAATATTATAAAAAGAGAATACTTAGTTCACAGAAGTGCTAACTTACTCAACCTGCATTTTAGGGTTTGATGCTTCTTTTTAGGAGTACAGTTCACTACTGCAGTCAAAGGGCACATCCTAAACAGGTAGTCTTGTCAACTGGGTTTAAGGAAAGAAAGAAAAGAAAGAAGCAGAGCAAGAAGTACAAGAGAAAAATGTCGATAGGAGGCAGCAAGTAGAGAAAGTCAACTATCATGCCCTGCTATATGGGGAGAGGCAAGAATTCCAGCAACAGTTGTATTATGGTAGAGCATGAGGAAGGTTGAAAGTGTTGATCAACTCCTGACTTCTGAACAGATGGATGAACAAAACAACCCCAGGCAGTGGCAGAGCACAACTGAGTCATGTACAGCATCACAGGGAGTGCAGGAACTGAATGAGTGGAGAGCTGGAACTCTGTCACCTGACCAGGGCATACCCTGCGTTAGCAACTCTGCACCCTCCAGAAATGTCTTCCAGAGCATCTTTCTTCTCTTAGCTTTAATAATGTGTTACAGTCCCTTCCACAGGAGAATTAGAATGGGGTCAAAGGAGAGTATTGTCAGCATTGGCCAGTCCATCCATAACACTTCTAGAGACTTGTTTAAGGGCAATTTTAACAAGAGTGTTTTTTGTGTTATGAACAGACATTCTGTAAGAACTGGAATAGAAGTCCAGGCCATACAGCCCATTCACTGAATAAAGGGGGTTTTGATTGGTAACTGAGATTAAAATAGTCACCAATTCTTACTCCCAGCCGACTCCTTCAGAATGTGAGTAAGCAGCACAGTCTAATGGGTAGAAGGGGTTGTCAGAAACTAGGAGCTCCGTTCTAATGTTTGCTCAGCTCTGGACTTGTTGAGGGACAATGGATAACACTGGTGAAGAATTTCAGCAAGTAGTTAGCAATATTGAACTGCTTTGTGAAAATGCATGGAATAATTAGTAAGCATCAGCAAAATGTTTTGAAGATAACCTGTTTCCATATTTCCCTATTTCCATGCACTGTTATGGTGGCAGTGCATTGTACTGCCTGGTGTAAAAGAGATCTGTTAAGTTAACTAAATGGATGAATGTGTCTCATCAGATCCCCTCATGTGCATGCTACAAATGATAAAAACCCACTGATAACAGATTAAACTGATTGAATCAAATTTTTCCATCACATCACTGAGTTTACACTGATTGACATGAAGCTATGCCCATCTGTAATGATTTTGCTTAGTAGGTCCAATGTCTTTATAAAAAAAATTTATAAATACAAAACTTGTCAAGTGAGAGGGTCTGGTGTCATAACCTATGTCTATTTTCATTAGGGATTTCTGCACCAGAGGTACAAAAATCATTGTGCAAGTATGTTTTATAGAGTTCAGTTGTAGACTGAGCCCTTTAGAGGTATTAATGGTCCCGCAGTTCTACCAGAAAGTTGACTTGGCTTCTGGAAGTAGTATTGAGTGCCAAACCAGATTACTCCTACTGTGTAACCAGTTTTCACCTGTTTTTGTGTATGAAGGCATTAATGAAAGAATACTTCTTGGAACAGTTTAATGGTTAGAGGAAGTTAGTGCTACTCATGGTTTTGCTAGGCAGTAGTCTAGGTACACTCAGGGATTGTTTTCAAACCACAGCAAAACACTTTAACTATTTGTAAAGAGCTTTCCCTGTCAGAAAAATGGATGTAAAAATATTACCACTTTTCAGGCTTTGTTACTCATAAGCTGTAATGCTTAATGATCCAAATCACTAGCTATTCTTATTGTAGCACTATTTTTTTTTTTTAAGTCTATTTTTCTGTTTCTGGTATGACTGACTATCATAGCAATAGCCCTGTTTTTCATATGACATACTGTACTCACTATTGTTTGAAATTGCCATTAGAACATTGGACAATAACGTTTTCTTTCCAAACTGACTTGTATTTTTTCCAGCACTGATTTTTTTTCTTTTCCTTTCCTGTTTATCTAAAGTAGCTGAAGGAAAAGGACACATTGCGTCAAGGCTGATAGGACAAGACTTAGGCCTACTGTATGTGCTGGTTGCATTCAGGCCTATGAGCACTTCCTTTCTCCTCCCCCATACTCAAACCCAGCTCTGCTCCATTCTTCAGAGCAGGCAGGATATTAAGATTTACATGACCTCTAGTCTTTGATGTACTGGGAGACCATGGCTCTTTCTCATTTCTTTACAAAGCCTGAGCCTAAGGAAAACAGGTACAGAGATCATGAGGATGGAAAACTTCATATTCCCAGCATTTCAGGTAGTGTGTTTACCCTGAGAGTAATAGTAAAGGAATAAAAGCTTTGCTATGATTTGGTGTTTGAGACTGGTTACAATCTAAAACTTGCCCTGGGCTTAGTGCAGAGCCAAATTCTGAAATTATTGAGTCCTACTTGCTTACATGTTTACTCCTGCATTGATATAGACATAATGGAGAATTTACCCTTATGGAGCTGCAAAAGATTTGTTAACGCGTGGAATTCCCACTTGTTTAATTTAAGTAAGTTTAATAGGTTTACTGGAACTTGTGCCACACCCATGTTCCTCCTATGTTTAAGCTGCATTTCACTAGGTGCTTACACAAGTGTTTGCAATAGTTTAGGTAAATTGGATATAAACTGTGCATTTACTTAAAGCAGTGTAATTTCCCTATGTAAACAAGTGTGAAGTCAAAACCTATGGACAAGCCCCTTCCTCCGGACGCAGCTGGAAGGCATTGCTGAGCTCAGTTACTTACCACAGTCTTCTGTTGGCCACTGCCAACTGCTTAGCCATGGACAGAGTTTGTGTGTATGCTCCCCGGTATGTTTTGGGGTGCAGGGTAAAGGTGCATTAGCTCAAGCCACTCATTTAAATTGGTGTGATGAATCCTGCCTGGAAGCGCTCACACCAGTGGCTCTGCCAGCTGCTGGGCAGACAGCAGCCCTGAGTGGGGTGGCAGATAGAGGCAGCTGGAGGGCAGCAGTCTCTCAGACTAGGACAGCTGTACATAGAGTGAGCATCTCCCCATCAGCTAATTTCCACACAAGCTTGGGTCCCTTCAACCAGCTTTTTCACGCTTTACCCTTTACTAAAGACTTCACAGTTGATTTAATTTACAAGTCAAGGAGCATTGACTTCTGTCCACTACTGTGCCACTTCTATCCACTGCATTCAAGCTGTAAGACATCAGGAGATTTGACTACTGTAAATTGTTTCCGTTTCCCAGTTAGTGCAGAATATTCAAGAGAGCAGGTTTCAGTTCAAAATCCAAAGGGGCTTCACTTGCCATTTCTCTTCAGGGTTTCTTTACTGTCTGTAATTCTAATAGTAGAATATCTTTGCATAGCTGCTTTTCAGTTTCACTCCTTGCTTGATTTGCCATTGTTGACTGAAAGCAGCCTGTTTTCTTTCCACTGCCTTCAGTGGAAGTGCTGCAGGGTATAGTTACCTCTGTGAAAATCAGGAAAGGTCTTTTATAAATATCTGAAAAAGCGCTTTAGCATTAAGAGGTGAGTATGTAGGAGCTCATGTGCTACATTCAGTGGTGACTGAAAAGTGGATCAAAGAGTTTAATGGTTCAGCTCCATAGCAGTTTAAACTGCTCAACCTGCTGTGCTCCTACTCATTCAGTTCCCAGCTCCCTCTCCTTCTCTTGCTCTGGCTCTGGCACTTTCCTTACCTAAACAGTTGCTCGAGCTGGCTTAAACTGGCTGAAAAACAATCCTGGGGATTTTTTTAGGCTACTCAGCTGAGAGTAGTTGAAGGTGCCATGGAATGGCATCTTTAGATAATCATCAGTTCCTCTAAGCTTTCCAGTTACATAAGACAGCACTGGCTGGTGCTGTTTCCAGGACAGTTTCTGAATTTGGTGGCCTGTGTTTCACAGCTAACTTACAAATGTAATTCTTCATGCAGCCAGGATGTTGCATAAAAATGTACTGATATGTATTCTTAAAATCACTGAAAAGATAGTCCTAAGTTAATTGCTGTATAGGCTCGTTAACATCATGAAGAGTTCCGTTTCAGTAGGACAGTGTAAGTCTCCAGACTTATTTCAGATGTTTTGTAAGATTGGGCCTGCTTTGTCTCTAACAGTAAGCTAACAGTTTGAAGGCATTTGCCTTTCAGAAGTCTCTAGCAAGAGTAGGGGTTAGAATTCTCAGTGCTGTAGTCTTTTTCTTTTCCCTCCCAGGAGACAGCAGTTGATCACCTTGATTCCCTCCATAAGGGATCATTGCTCCATGTTGACATACAGGACTGCAGAGCAGCATACGCATCTAGGATGGCACCTAGACCTATACTCCTCCTCATCTTTGGTCTTTACAGTGAGGGTCAATGGTCCAGCATGAGGTTAACTAGGGAAGACCACCTGAGACCTTTGTCACTGATGTCAGCAGAGAAGTCCCAGAGTGAATGGTCAGAGGCAATACATCATTCCTGTCCTTAGTCTTCTTCTGCCTGAGTGACCATGCAGCATCAGACAGTGGGGAAGCTTGTGCTGCTGCTCATCCCTCTCACGGGTTTTGTAGTTAGAGCCCAGCATTCTTTGGGATTTTTATTTTTGAGCAACACTAATTCACAGGCAGAACAGAATAAAAAACTTTGATCATGAAATCCTGATTTGTTTTCACTATGTTTTCTCTATCTGTTGTTCAGAGAGTAATCTCTGGCACAGAAGGGTGATAAGGAGTTAATGGATGGCTGTGTTTGTGAGCGCAGAAGCACGCACCACTACACCTGCAATACCAGAAAGCATCTACAACAAAGTTGCAGACACATGGAAGCACAGGCAGTGACCTCCAAAGGAAGTACATGGATTAAAACTAATGCAGAGCTAGGCGTGGAATTGCCCCTGTTACCTAGAGAGCAGGAAGCATCTGGGTGTATCAATGTGTCCTAAGTGATCTGCTAAGGAGTTTAAGCTCATTTTTGAATGTTTGGTCACATGGACATTTGGAATTGCTGTCACCTTATTGCTGATGGACAGGCAGAGCTAGTCACTCTATGATTGTTGCAGTTGTCTTAGACCTTCCATTATGAAATCCTGTTTTCGTCTGATTATAATTTACCATAACATTTGAGCCAAAAAGGCTAATATAAGGGACTTGTTTCTGAATGGTTTTGATAGAAAGTTTCTTCCAAAAGTTTGTATTGAATTATGAAGAAAGTGGTTGTTTTACAAGTGATTGAAAGCAATTCTTCTTTTCTAGGAAGCTCTATGGCCTCCATTTTTGGGCACGGATTGCACATTATTGATGGATGAATGGGGTATTAGGAGAAAAAAAGGGAAGGAGCTTTATTTTCACATGAAAATTTACCACAAACAGTCATATTCTAGGCATGCTCCAGCACAAGGTTGAGTCCATTTTCTTTTGAAATTCCTTTTACTAACCTTTAAGAACTCTTGAGTCACTGTAAGGCAGTATTAGGACACAGGAAATCAAGATGTGTCCCCAGTTTCACTGTACCCGTTTAGGCATCTTGAAGGAACCAGAATGGAAAGCAGTGAGCATTAGAATCATGGCAGTGATGAGCTGGGAACCTGTTGAAGCAGCAGACTGGAAGTAACAGCCACGATGAGGTTTAAAATTGGTGTGGCATGAGAGGACATCTGTATGGGAAGGCAGAGCTTAAAGGAACTCTCCAGACCTTAAATATATGCTGAGGATTTGGAATCTTGCTGTATTTCACTGTTGCATAGCAATTGGCTGACAAGATATTTGCTTCATTTCCCTCTTACCTTTAGAAAGAACAGTGTGCTTCCTATTTGTGCATGCAGTTAATAGTAAGCACTTTAGATCTGAAGCTATCCAAACCCTGGAAATACCAGCATTTTTCTCTAATGGAATGAGATTTGGCATTTTAAATTAATAAGTGCTTGACAACACTAAACTAGAACCTGATATTTTTGCTCTAGGATTTGATGTCTAATACAACAGAAATTCAGTAAATTTTGGGGCAAAATGCCATGTATGGCAACAAGTCCAAACACTGATGTCTATTCTGTGAAAACATTGAGGGCATCTCATTTATGAATCATCTGAAGGAAGCAGTTCAGTAGTTCTGTCCAGAGCAAGGGGGACTTTTGCTGAACTACGAGGCAAGAGTTGTAAATATCTAAAAGAACTCTAAAGAGTTCTAAGTTATCTAAGTAATAATTTAAATGTTTAACTATCTCTTTGGTAAAATTCTATCTATTTCTTCAGTACAAACGAGTTCATGGTAAGGACATATTTTTTTCTTTCTTTCCCTAAGTTTCTTTAAACTTTTGGAGTGCTTGTGAATGTAATTTGAGTTTGACCTATTTCTAGCAATCACAGAACTTTCTTCCAAACTCTGGCTGTTCTGAACATGCTCTGTTTTGATATTGACAGGATTTAAGCCCTTCTCATTTCCTCCCTAAAACTGGAAACTTTCTCTTGATTTGTGAGGGGTAAGGAGTGGCCTAACTGATAAAATTGTCTTAAGAGACTGTAACATTTATCATGAGATGGAGTTCTATTAGCATGTAAAATTGTCTTTGGCTTGGTTGCATCTCAAAGTTTAACAGAACATACTCAAATAGTTTCTAGTTCTAAGAAGTGTATAGACCTCAGTTTTACATATGGCTGTCTCTCCAAACCACAAGTCACTAAAGAATGTCAGTGCGATATTTGGCGAGTTAAAGGAGGGCAGCACTCCTAAAGCAGACTTGTGGTTTTATCCCTGCAGTAAGAAGACTCGAATGTTAGAGAGATTATTTTCTTTCACATGTATTATAATTTTTTTTTTTCACAGTCTGAAGTAGCAGCACCTGTGTAACCTTATTTAACTGCCTTCACACGTTTTTCTTTCCCTCAGCTAATATTCTGCCAAAGTGACAAACTTTCCTCACTTTGAACTGCAGAACACCATGAAAGCCAGCATTTTTCAGCCTTGTCCAATACTGTAAGTCTTCTATGCACTGTTCATTGGGAGCTGTCATTTTATTAATGCTGTAAGAACATGACTGCTCTACAACAAGAGTATATGTTAGAAAGAAGCTGTTACAACTTGCGCAAATTTAAAAAAAAAAAAAAGAGAAAAAAAAAAGATTGATGCTGTTTACTTAGGCCTGCATCTTTCCCAAGAGTGGATCATTCCAGATAATTTGCTGCTGCTCTTTGATTAAGAATTTTTTCTCCAACAGAGGCTATGAGGATCATACATCCATAGACTCGAATTCAGTGTTAACAAGAGGAGCTTGAAATAATGTTTCCTTACCTTTAGGTTGATCAAAAAAAACCCAACCTTTAAGTCCTTCCTCATCATCTGGGGACCTGAAGGATGTTCATTCAATTTTTGGCTTCTCAGCTCATTCTGATAATGAGAGTTAGTTCGGCTGGGGTATATTGAAACATGTATATAAGTTCACCAAGGGCAAGAGAGGCCCAAGACTTGTCACATATTTAATTTCTACTCTCTGGGACACTACAGAAAAATGATTAAAATTGCTGTTTGCACCTGAACCAAGGAATCTTTTCTCCATTCCAGTTCATTTTCTACTCACAAGAATCTATCTTTTTCCATAACAACAGTGATGGTGGTTCACAGCAAATGATCTGCCATGTGGGTAAGTGGCATTCAGTTCCTCACTTGCTTCCTTCTGCCATCTGGTGCTATTGCTTTCCTATCTGTTACTTCTCATCCAGCCTAACAGAGCTCACCATCCCTGGAATGGCCTAGAATTGATTTCAAAGAGATGCAGGTCTGTGAAAAGACGGGTACAAATTCCAAAGAGAAGGCAATTTGTAGCTTCTTTTAGACTCAAAGTCTTCCTTTGAGTCTAAAGTACCTGCCTTCCAGTGACCAAAAAGTCTGATTTTTATGGTCAACCTTTTTGATTAAAAGTCTTGAACAGCCTGAACAGCCTTTTTGTTAAAGGTCTCATTAACATAGGGAATGGAATTTGTTAAAATACTAATTTTATTTCCATACTATCACTTTAAACATGAGCCAACTCTGTGTTTTCCTGAGAACCAATGAGGCTTGAGATTTTTTTTAATTAAAAGCCAGCAAAGGTGGGGGTTTTATTTCCTTTCCCGTCGAATGCATTTGAAGCACCTCTGTCTCCAGCTGGCTGTGGGAGCGGAGCCAGCCCATAATGGTTTCAAGCCCAGTGTGTGCATAGGGGAAAGGGTTTTAACCTGATTGATGACTCTGGAAGAGCTTGCAGCACAGAGTGCTGAAGCTGGTAGCACTGGAGTTGTTTACAAGATAAGAGAGAGGAGGTGGATGTCTTTTTCAAAAGTTGGCAATTCTTCCCAGTCAAGTGCAGTAAATGGCTCATGACCAGTCTCATTTCATCAGCTTGTGGACACTCTGCTCCATGAAACCCTTTGAAACGGCTGCCAGAGGTTGAAGCTGAGATTGGTTGAACTTTCTTGCTGTCTTGATCACTGGCCTTACAGCCGTTCTTTCAGGTACACTGTCGAAGGTTTAGTTACTGGGCCTGTCTATCCTTTAGGACTTTGCAAGGGTAGGTCTGAAAATGATTGTTCACCATGTATTGCTTAAAAATGCAAAGCAGTGTGACATTGAAATATCTTCTACAATCGTGGTGTCCTTTCCAAGTTCACATAAGATTTACTGCTTTCCAGGCCCCATATTGCTCTAGTTTTAGCATGGATTTATTAGGAAATTCATAGTATCTTATTACTACCTGTTCCATTGCACAATGGCCACATTGTCATTTCCTTAGGTACTATAATGTTACTGGCCAGAGTGACTTAACTTGCTTTAGGGCCTTGTGATCTTGCAGTCATCTTTATAGCATCTCTCTATCAGCTTCCAGCAGGATGTGTAGAGGAGGAGACATCTTTGTAAAGGAGTCTGCTGTCAGTCATCACATGTGGGTAGAAGTGAGGTGTATCATGTCCAAGGTTCACAGGTTAGAGGACCAGGAAAGAGAATAAGCTGTTAAGCAGAATGTGAAATGGCCCCAGGGTTGCATCCTGGAGGAGTTGACTACTTCTTGAGTGGGGAGGACAAGACATCCTCAGGAGCACTTAAAAGTAAAAATAAGGTAGAGGAAATATGGAGACTAGAAAGAGGGGAAGGAGATTGAGGAAAGAGCGAAGAGAAAGGTGGCACACATCTTGCTCATGGGGGTATGTGTCAGTAAAGATAGGGCTGGGTATTTGAGAATGTGCTTGTCTGCAGTTTTTCAGGTTCCTGCTTCTCACCAGTTCAGAAGCTGCATGCATGGCCTGTTTCATTGTAGATTAGTGTTTCCATGTGGAACCATAAAGTGCAGACATGTTTGAAGATGGGCAGGTGGCAAGAGAAATTATCTGAGATTTATGAAAAGCCAAAAATTCAGGGAGACAGACGTTTGGTTTCAGTTCTGGGCAGATGCTCAGGTCAAGTCTTATTTTGTCCAAACCACTTCCCCTACCCTTAGGCACAATATTTTCAGAGTGAGAGGACAGGCAAAGCCCAGGGAGATTCCAGAGCACGGCTTGTTTGCAGCTGGCTGGACATGGAATTCATCAGCAACAAAGCAAGACTCGCTCTTCTCCTGCGGATATGAGGAGAACTTGGATTTGTGCACGCACACACCAGAACAAACCAGTTCTTCCCTGTCTGCTGGGGAGGCTTCAGTTACAATATCTGAAGCCAGAGATTTCATTTAAGCCATTTGGACCCATTCGGACTCTTGAGTGCTGTAGCCTTGCCTGCCTCCTTCCTCTCTCAGCTCCCAGCCAGAAAAATTCTCCCCCTCACCGCCCTCCCTTTCCAGCACACACAACACAGAAAGCAAAAACCAACCCAAGTTTGCCTCTGCAGCTGGGACTTATCAGCCAGAACACACACATGTAGGTCATCCATGGGAACTCAGCAAAGTGTTAGATCAACAAGAGCCCTGGTGGGGGTGCAGGGCAGCAGGAGGAGCAGGGACAGAATCTTTTTTTATCATTATTATTTTTTTTTATTATTGTCTGCTTTTTTAGAAAGGAAAAGGAAGAAAGATTACAGCAGCTTTTCTATTAAATGAAAAGATTAGCATGCCGTGGATGCTTTGCAGGGGCGTGATGAGATTTGCAGCAGATGAGTTGGTTGCTAGGCAATGCTAATGAAAAGCAGGCTTTCAAAACTTCTGTGCCATGTGGGCCTAGAAGTTATCTAGCCTCCCTCCTGCAGCCTCCACTCCCCCCAGCTATCCCCCCCCACCCCATGCAACCTCCCAAATATTTATTAAACCCTTACCAGGAACAAGAAAGATAGACACTGGAGTGGACTTTTGACAATTCGCTCTTCCTGAGCTACCCAGGACACACACACACATTTGCTGATTTTCTTTTCCTACTTAGAAAGGTAAAAAACCAAACCCCACCCCCAAACCAAACCCAAAAATAAAGCAAACAAAAAAAAAAGGAGAGAAGAAGAAAAGTTAGCAGTGGCTTGCAAAGCAGCTCGGTCTCCGATTTCAGAGTTCAGTCAGAGTTTAGGGCTTGCAAGTGTGTGCATGTTGGGGGTAGGTACATGTTTGTTTTTGATTTCTCTCCATGCGTTTTCAAGCTGTGCTCTAGCTCTTCCCCTCCTCCCATCCTGCTACAAGCCTCCTTTCCCTTTCAAGGCCTTCTGACACAATGAGCTTATTTTCCCATGCTCCCTGTGAAAGCCAGGGTATGTGCATGAAAGCTGCAGCCTCAGAGGACTCTTTTAAATACAGAAATTGAACGTTGCTGAAGTTACAGACAGGGTTTCTGCTATTTTTACAAATGACCCATGTCTTTCCCCCTTCCCAGAAGTATCAGCGTTCTTAGATATCTTACCATCTGTCTCTCCCAACTGTTTTTTTTTAAGTGAGTAAATAATCCAATGGAATAATATAGTCCTGTCATGAAAAAGCAACATTTCAAAGTTACGGAGTTATCTTAGGCCTGTAGATTGGGCAGTGGAGCCTGCAGAGGCAGAGCCTCACTACACTGCCCATTTTGAGATTTCACCCATCAACTGTTGCAGTATATCACATTGGATGTAAAGTCTCTCTTCAATGCCAGTGTTTATTTTTCATGAATGCTTCTGGGGAGGTAAGAGGTTAGTGTGAATCAGAAACAAAATTTAAAATTCCTGTGCAGAGTGAATACAAGGCTGATATGGTGGTCCCATATAGTCCAAGTTTGACAGTTAATGATCTTGGTTGAGGTCTGCAGAATTCAGTGGCACTTGGCCTAGTGAAAACAAGGGCCTTTGGGGGGATGTGGAATTTTTTTGTTTTGTTTTGTGTTAAAACGTGCTGGAGCAGCTTTGTTTTGCCTGGACTCTTTCTCAGTGATGCCAGTATGAACTGTTAATCAATAAGAAACTCCTTGGGCAGACAGATTTTATGGGGCTGCTGCAGTGACCTCTTTATACTGTATTTCAGATGGCAGCAGCCTATATGTTCTTTCATTTTCATTTTCTTCTTTTTTTCTACCACAACCCTGTTTCAGTCAATACAGTGTGGATAGATGATATAGTAAGCCAATGTCCTAATCATATGTGGTCATTGAAAATCTCAAGGCATTCCCTCCAGAAGTTAACCTTTCAGTTATCTGTTAGGGGATTCAATTCTGCTTCCATAAATTCTCCTGCTGTTTCAATTAAATAAGGATGGCAAATTTCTAAATGCTTGGGAATACAGCCAGCTGTCGTGTGCAGACTGTGGGATGAATATTCAGGTAACACTCCATTATTTGAAGTTAGAATTTTGGCCCTGCAGGACATGTTATAGGATATGTTAGGAAGTGTAGTAAGGGCAAAACTACCATGTGCCCTCCTTCCTTTCCTTTGTCAGGCCAAGCAAAATGCCTAGACAGTACCACATTTTTGAAACCTGGCTCCAGGCATTCCAAGTCTGTACAGACATGCCTGCGAGGTATTGTCGGCCATTAGAAAGGCAAACTTACTTTCATGTTTTTCCTAAGCTGTTGTGTAGTGCTGTCCATGTGGCTAACTGCTGCCCCCAGCTCCATTTCAGGTGTGGATATAGGCATTCCTTTGTGTAGCTTGCTCCTCTCTTCTTTGATATTTTCTAGATTAAAAAGTAATGTTTCTGTACTCTGAAATCAAACCCCTGTACGTGCCTTTTCCACAGGGTTTTGCACCCACCAGAGTGGTGGGAGCACACACTGTGCCTTGCATGCACAAACTGTCTGGAGTCACTCCATATACTGCATGTCTTAGCAAGTGATCAAAGTGCTACAAAAATACTTTGTTTAGTAATGTTAATGGAATTACATAATAGATGTAAAAGATGGCCACCTTTCAGTCACTCATGACTTCATTTTTTACTTTTACACTAGTAACTATGAATTTTGACCACATGTTGGCCATTAGGCAACACATTTGATGGTCACCTCTCTGACCACTGTGCATGCTGTATCTTTTATTCACATATTAATAAAGAAAGTGTTAACCCCTTCAAGAAAAAGGAACCAGACCATGTGATTTATCTGCATTACTTGTGGGAGATCAAGTTGTGATAAATCAGGTCAAATATTTTATCCTTTAGGCTTCAAGGTGTTTGATTTGTTTAAAGAGTAGCTGACAGATTTCTAATGTGTGGCTGAAAGCACTCCTGATAGCAGACTTTCCCTCACAGAAGACTTGCCTGTATGCCCACTGGAGTCAGTGGACTTTCTTGGAAGTAAGATAGGGTGCATAACAGATTTGAGGGTAAGTACTAGCAGACCTACACAAGCAGAGCAGTGTTTGCTGATTGAGAGATAGCAAAAAATTATTCTCTAGAGAAATGCTATGTCACTGAAATTTGCTTTGGATTTCTGGTTCTATGACTGCCACTACCATCCCTACTGATTGTTTGGAGAAGGTCCTCTGCAGATTCACATACACTCAATTGATCATGAATGAAACTAAGAGCAGTTATTAATCTTACTGCCTGGTTGCACTCTAAACCGCCTTCTAATCCTGCCTCTGTTCTCTTAGACAAAGAATGCAGTGAGATGAAGGCAGGATCAATGCCAGCATGGAGCTGCCCTTTTCAGTAGTTGTCGTGGCAGGGTTTTATACATCAGCAACAGTGAGAAGTTCCCAGTGTACTGGGGGAGAAGGGAGGGAAGATGAATTAAAAGGGTCAGACGTTGTGCTCCTGAAGGGATGGCAGAGTCCCATCCTGACTCTTGGTCTCTGGTGAATTTTTCAGTTCCTTGTATTTAATGACTGACCTAACGAGACATTACAGCCCTACTGCCCTTTGGAGATCCATGAAGAGCTCAACACAAGCTAAGAAAGGGTGCATTGTGTCTTTGATCCAATGGGCAGTATTTCACAGGCTGGCAGATTTAATAAAATCTCAGAGGAACCTCAGCTCATTTTTTAAGAGGCTTAACATTGAGTTAAAAGTTCCCTTTACTCCTGCATTGTTGGAGACCATTCCCTTCTTGTGTGCTGCCAGAGGACCTGCAGGGAACTGGGGCTTCATGAGACCAGATTGGATGTAGGCAGCTGGTTGAGACTGGTTAGAAATCTGCAGGAGCAATAGCGGGATGCAGGACACTTTCTAAGCCTTTTTGTTTCTCAGTCTTTGAAGTCATCCAGTGCCTCACATGCAGCGTGATAACTTTGCTCCACACCTGAAAGGAAAGCCAAGCTACTGATAAGGCTTTTTGCTCAGTAATTTTTAGCTGCATGGCATGAAAAACTGTATAATACCACTGCTTCTAGTCGTGTTATTTGTCCCACCATTAACAAAAGTTATCCAGCTGACTTCACAACTAGAAATATGACCAAGTTCACTAAGTCCTCCCCTGATACAATGTTTATTTACATAGCCAGAAAGCAAGTATGGAGGTGGAGAATATCTTATGGACTGATAAATGGATCCTTGGAGCTTTAGATAGTGCCATAGTTTCTTGTTCAAAGCTGCTAATCTAATGCAAAAAAAAGCAAAAGGTGGGGAAGAAGAGCAGGGAGCCAGGTAGGCTGGAAGAGATTCCTTGAGCAGCAAGCTTTCTTTGATGTTCAGTGGTGAGAACTTGGGAACTTTTGCACCGGGAAGCAAATCACTCTGTGCCATTTTGGAGTGCAGGTCTAGAGCAGGTCAAAAGCTGAAAAGTGATGAATACAGAGAACTGCAGAGTTTGTTTTTGAACGTCTGAACACTGTAACCACTACTCTGCTCATTTCTGTTATTGTTATGGAGGTGCTGGTTGTGGACTGCATGGGTAATTTCACAGCAAGAGTTCCAGTGTAAGCCGTATGTTGATCCTTCTGTCTAAATTTATATAGAACAGCTATTGCTATGAAAATGTTAGAGATTTGTTTAAGGGGGCAAAAGGATTTTGCTTTGATTTTCAAAAGTGCAGGGTAAATTCTTCCAAAGTACTAAGCACTCAAATACTGCCCTTTTTTGAGAAATGAAGTATAAAAAAAAAAAAAAAGAGATCACCACTAACTCTAAAGTAGAATCCTTTGCAAACTCAGAAATTCACTGCTGGGTTACTGCTCACTCCCATGGATATGGCAGGCTGATGGATTTTTTGCATTTGCCGCAAAAATGGAACCTCCACCTAAGGACCAGTAGTTAAAACTTTTGTTGTCATTGATTGAAGTTTGGCCTTCTTGGTCAAAAAATGTTCACATTCTGTAAGAAGCTTTAACATGAGCAATTAGTCAAAATTGGCACCTGAAATGATTAGAGATGGGAAAGATAATGCTCCAAACCCTGCTTTATAAGAACTTTGCCAACGTATACATCTCCTGTAATATAGCAGTTGAGGGCCCTGATTATTGATCCTTGTAAGATCCAGCAGAACCATGCTCCCTTCCTGTTGGCAGATGCAGATCCTGATCCTGCAGAAATGAACAAAATACAGTCTCCACAGATACTTTTAATAACTTCTTTCTTGAGAGAAGGCTGCGAAGGGGGACAAATGCTTTCAGGAAGAAGAAATTGCCGTTTGGAACTGGTGTATCTAGAGGCACTGTTGAATATCAAGAGAAAACAAAGTTAAATGAACTATCACAAAGGAAGAGGCAGTCATGTAAAAGGCAAAGATGATTTGTGAGATTTTGCAATAGCCTCCCAAGGGGAGCAAGGCCTTTTGGTTGAGACATTTAAAATTAGACTGGACAGAGCAATGGAAATTCAGTGTATAAGCACCCCATGGGACAGAGTAGATAAGCCACTGGGTCTCCCTTTGCACGTTCCCTTACTCTTTTGTAACTCTTCATTCCAAATAATAATTTGTTTTCCCCAGACGCCCATCCTAGTCCTCTGTTACTCCCCTTTTCCCCTTGAAGAAAGGAGCTGTGTTTGATTCATGGTGTCAGCTATCTTCCAAGCTCTGATCCAGTCCCAGGGGTGGGAGCTCATGGGACTGATGAGGGTAGGAGTGATCAACTGCAGACTTTCCTGTTGCTGAGCTTGCTGCAGGCCTGACCGGTTTTAAGAGCTCAACAGATGTTTCTGCTTAGAAACTATTGGCATCTTTATGGACTGTTTTTTCCATTCTTCCCTCCCGGCCCATGTCCAAGCAGCAATGAATTATGTAAGACTACTTTCTAGCCTCTTCTTTATTATTATTTCTGTAGATGCATCTCTCAGAAGTACATCTACAGTTCTTTCTACCTAATTTTAGATGTGTCAGCTTTCTCTTTGACTGAAACACCCAGCTACTCTTAAAAACACTTAGGTGCCTTTTCGTCATCTTTCAGACACAGATGCCAAAAATACAATCCCAGCTTATGGCTTCGCATTTAAGATGTCTCTCACTGTTCATACTGTGGTTTTAATCAATATGCCTTTTAGTTAAAAGTTAACCCCTTGCAATGGAGCTGCCTGTATTTGTCTCTTACTGATGGTACTTAGTGAACAGTAATTAATAATGAGTAATGGAAGGAAATTTAGGAACTGCTGCTGGAGCTCAAAATGGCTCCAACAAGCACCATCCCTACTTGGTTTAGTGGTTTACCTCTTGGTTATTAGAAATGAATGCATTTCAGACAGTCTTGAGTAGAATAAAAGCACTGAGCTGGTTACTTGCGCTGTTGATAAGCACTTGCAATCCTGCAAAATACATGGTGTAATGTGTGCAGGGCAACTGATGCAGTCTGGGTAGTCTTAACCCTTTACCATTGTACAGCAAAACTTCAAAGCTCAAAACTGGCTAGATTAAGTTTCTTTAAAAGATGATGTAAGTAATATGTGCAAGACCACATGGAGATTACTTTAACTCAGAAGACAGAAATTTTCTGCATTGGAAAATTTGGCAGACTACTACTTAATTTCAGATGTACTATAGTAGCAGAAATGAACTGTTTCCTTCTTTGGGAACACACAGCTAGAAGGAGACAGAGTAATTTAGCCAGTGTGCCACAGCCAAATGTGGGATTTTTATGCAGGCCTATGTGTAGTTATTACAGCAAAGAGTTGCTGTAAATCCTCTTGATGCACTTAGCAACTGAATTCCCACTGGAAGAAAAGCACATCTTTTCCGCTGTAATACTCTCATTGTTCAGCACCTCAAACTCTTTCTGTGATGGTGCTGCTCTGACAAGGCACAATGCCATTGCAAGTGGTCCTCTTGGCATTTTACCCTTTCAGCAATCTAGTGGTGCTGATATAAAGTTATTGAGTAGAGAACTTCCTTTTATTTGCAATATATGTATACTTCTCGAGTAACAGCCAAGCAGTTACATGTTGTCCTACCCAGGTGCCTCTGCACTGGTTTTGCAGGACTGTGAGGGCTAAAGGAAGACCCAGTCATGTCTTGATACCTTGTCAGAGACGGCCCAGCAAGAGAGTCAGTGGTACTGGTGGATGTGATATGGCTTTGGATCATGGAGACAAGCAGGACTGGTTGTGCAGCCACTGGAGTCCCACTCTAAAGAGAGCACTCACTGGATGTGCCTCAGCTGGCCCATGTGGCCTGGGCTCACAGAAGCCCTCACTGAAGTACCCTGCATTTTTCCTCCTGAAAGTAGAGTGCTGGATCTCACGTGGTGAGAACTGAAATGTATACAGTAGGAGAATATGAGTTAAATTGCTTCATCTTTTTCTGACTTTCAGTAGAAAACCATACAATAAGGACTGTGAGGTCAACCAGTTCGGCATCTTTTTTCAGCATTTGTGTGTGAATTGCATGCAGCAGGCATTATGGGAAACAGGGATTTTTTTTTTTTTAAAGCATTAAAATATTTATTTAATGGAAGATAAAGAATTGCTGATGGGAGCAATTGGAAGTGCCATTGCAATTGTCAACATTTTGTTGGCTAATGTTAATTAGACAAAAGCTCTGTGTACTAATGTTCAGAGAACTTGACATTGCACAAACATCTTTGTTATACATCCTTACTGCTGCCCGGTTTTGCTGTTACTGTTAAGACCTAGGGCTCTACTGGTGAAGACTCACCACAAACTGAAGAGACAAGATTTAAACTCAAGAATTCCTGTGCTTGCTCCTTTAGACCATGCTGTTTTCCTTAGGAGTGTTTCATTCACTTCAGGATCTAGGAGACCTATGAGCCAAACTTTGAGCCATTATCCACTAACAAAAATCTGCAGTAATAGCAAATGGAGCATGTAAGCTACCTTGCCAAGGAAATTGATGCTCTCTTTTCTCAGAGGTCTCTGTGCTGTGGTTCTCCTCAGATCTCTTCCTGTTAAATATGAAATCTCTTAGCTCCCCAGAGCCTATGGCCAACCCCCTGGCTAATGGCTTTTTGCCAGTCCTGTTTTGTATGTTATATTGTTGGCTGACACTGCATTTTTACAGTTTTATTTCTCATGGTCTTAGAAGTGGCCATTTTAATTTCAATAAATATATTTCTTTGCCCAGTACACAGTATTCTCCTGGCAACTCACAGGCTATAGGGAGCTGTAAACAACACTGTTTATACTTTCTGCTGATACCAGACCATTAGCATATAAATAGGGGAGAGATTTAAACAGGCTAAAACAACTCCAGCCTGGCCTATTGGGGAGGGCGGACAATCTGCTTTTCACTCCCCTTGCCAAGGATGTCAACTTTTCTGTGGGACTATTGCAAGAATGAAGGGCTTAAAGAGATGGGAAGCTTTTATCTGACAAAAGAAAGGTCGATGAGCCTTAGAAATGCAGAAATACACTGAATAACAGTCTGCCTGTTGGGATTTCCTTGTAAGCCCAGTTGGTATTAGTGTGGGCATGTGGAGGGAGGGGAATTACTTAAAAATCACCACAGAACTGTTGGATAGGAGCTTCCTTTAAATGGAACTTGCAGCAAAGTGTTAAAAATACAATATTTACACGGGCAATGAGCATGTTGCTTTGGATGAAGTTGTTTCATTTACCCTAAAGAAACATATCGTGTGATCTTTACATTTTTTAACTGCAGAGTATTTTAGAGACATGGTACAGCCAAATACTAAATCAAATAACCTCACATATCTTATCTATCTATTGAATTACTAAAATTTGAATCACCTTTGGCACCAGTGAGAGGTAGGCACGAATGCTGCAGTTACCATCAAATTGCTTGAGTCCTTTTTTCATGCAGTTGAAGTTTGATTTTATTTTTTGTCATAGAATATGTAAAACAGGGTTAACATAGATACAAGGAACATAGATACAAGGGAGAAAAGGGGTTCTCAGTTGACAGTCCATTGGAAACCAGAGACCAAGACAAGGAAAACAAACAGCCAGAGATGATATTTCCAGGTGAGAAAGAGGTACTGTGGAATTGTAAAGAGAGCTGTCACGTGAAGAGTGGACGTGAAACTGTGAAACAGAACTTAACTGTGTTGGAATTTGTTGTGGCTTTGCAGACATGCCCCAGTGGCCTGTAGACCTTTGGACAGACTTACATTTCAAGGCTGCACAGCTTTGTGCGGAGCAGCCACTTGCCCCATTTTTCTTCGCTCTGCTGGAAGGGGGAATGGTTGTGATGTTAATTTTCCTCTTCAAAAGCAATGAAATTTTGTGTCAAAAGTTGTTTTGTACCATCACCTTTCTGCTGCCTCTGGAAAAAAGAGTGGTTTCAAAGTTACATTCCCAAAAGTGGTAGAAACACTGCGATTGCTGGAAGTTGCTGTAGGAGTGTCCTGCCTAGTCACCATGACTATGGCAGTGAGTGGGGCACATGAGAAAGAGGAGAGATGGAAACTGAATTGCCTTTTACTCTAGGCCTCTTCTAGAGCTTTTCACCTGCTGCATCTGCATTTGGTCTTCCCTGTGGTTTGACTCAAGTCCTGGGATAACTGGCAGTGGTGGTAAAACACAAGTTAAAAGGTACTTTTCAAATGAGTGCGCACACAGCCTTGTGCCTGTGCAGTCAGGAGCTATGCAAGCAGGAGACAAACCTGTTCCTTGCTTGGGGTGCAAGTTGCCAGTGATAAACCACTGCCTTTGTGGGTAGACATGACAACTGCACACTGCTGGGGTGATTCCATGAGAAAAGAAGACGTTTCTGTGCTGGGGTACAGTGGATGTCCCAGAAGGGGAAAGGCATTAGGATTGAGGACTGCAGAAGACTCTTGTATTTCAGAAAGGCCTTGGTCACAAAGCCACCATATTCTCCCACAGGATTAGTTGCCCTTAGATTAACCTCATTAACAGTAATTATAAAGTCTGACACATTTGTCTGTCATTATCTCCCTTGTATCATGTCGTAGGATTTCTTCCCCCTGCTTCTGTCTTTTTATCTGTCTGTTGGATTAGAGACCAGAGTTTTTCACTATGTTATCTCTCAAGCTTTTTTCCTCCAATGTAAACTGGCCAGTTTTAGTGCAGGATACATTGCAGTGATCAAAGTTTAGTGTCTTACTTTTGTCAGGCAAATGTGAGATGAAAGGGACAGCTAGTTGTTGTTCAGATAGTAGCCTTAATACCCTTGGGGGTAAAACTGCTTTGTCTTGAGGTTGGAATTCCAGTGCTATGGTTTTTATCAATCTTTAATGACTGTGGGCCTGGAAAAATGTTCTCCATTTTATGGAATTTTTGTGTCTCTGTTGGGAAGGAGATGGCTAGAGCACAACTGTCCTGGTGATTGAGGGAAAGATTGACTACGAAGAGTTTTGTGTTCGAAGCAGGGTGGTCAACCAAAGACCTAACAGAGGAGAGAAGCTAGAAAGTGGATATGCACTAATTTAATTTGTTTAAAGGACGTTGTGCCCAAATGATAGAGGAAGGATTCTGTTCTAACCTAGCAAATGTGAAAATTATGCTGAGATGCTCTTAGCTACTGTGGATCTCCAGCACTGAAACCAGAGTGAAACAGGAATTGTGACACTGGGACTAAGTGCTCCTTGATCATGGAGTTCCCATGCTGGATTTAAAGTATCACAGTGGACATTGTTTTTTTATTGTGCCCAAGTTCAAGAAGCAGAGGGAAACCAGAGCAATGCTGTAATTATTAAAAGGCCAAGACAGAGATGATACCTGGATCTGAGCTATATTAAATGTTCCCTCCTGCTGCATAATCTCAGTTGATGTGACAAGATAACGAGAAGTTTCCCCTTCCTCAGTTTGATTGTCATTTGTAACCAAGGCAGGTCCCATTTGTTCTCCTTTAAAAAAATTTTTTTAAAAAAATTGATAGGCACTGTTGTATATACTCCTCTCACCAGAGGGCAATGAAGTCAAATCTGTTAGCATAGGCCTGTCTGGCATTACATAAGCAATGCCCCCTGTGTGCTGAAACTCAAGAACACCACCTGACTAGGCAATAGTATTTGAATAGAAAGGTGGCACTGGGTCAGGGTGACTCCAGCACAACAGGTGGCACACAGATAAGCAGGCTGCCCCAATTGTCCACAAAACAGTATGGGATACCAGTGGGAGGACTTGGCAACAGTCACTGCAGGAGTAACTGGCATTCACCTACTTTGTGGCAGATAAACTTATCTCCATCTCAGTAAATCTGCTTCCAAAGTGGCTTTAATAGCCTGCGCTAATAAGCCAGATGCATTGCAAAAACAATGGGCTTTGGTGGCAAGTCATTTCCATTCTAAGCAATTGAATTCAACCTGAAGCACAGTTCAAGTGCAGAAAAGCTGTGACAGACAGAAGGCCTGCAGGAAGCCAAATGGGAAGAGAGTAGAGCATGAGCTGCTGCCTGTCCTTGGAGGATTTTAAAGAGGGTTGAACTGATCAAATCACAAGTGAATGAGAGAGGTTAACGAATGCAGAGAACTGCATTTGTAATGTCTTCATTTTTCCATTACCTTTCCTTATTCTCTCTGGAGTACTGCTATTCCGTCTCACAGCAATAAGCAGCTCAGCCAAGGATTGTCATTTCGTATTCTAGTCTGACCCAGTATTTTGCAGGGTGCCAAACAACCACAGTGTGGATGCCTCAACCCTTCCCCCCAGTCCCAACACACAGAGGAGCATCTATGCAAAGCCTTACAAAGCCTTTCAAATGTCCTGCAAGTGGGACAAAGATAGGAGGAAATGAGATCTCTTCTCAGATTTCAAGAGTCCATTTAAATTTTATACTATGTGGGTAAACTGGGATTCTCACCAGCAGGCTTTGGGAAATGAAATTTTTGCTTTTGTATACCAGCTTGCCTTTAATTCAGGAACCCCATCACAGCTACTATTTAAAATGTGACTTGGAAACTGTTGGAGACGAATGCATTTGGAGAGTGTTTTGAGGAACAGTGACTTTCTGTGAAGCCTTGTGGCCAGGGTGCAGCTGAATCTGAGCTTGTTCAAACAGGTGATCCAATTTTAATCAGAGTGGGCTAAGGGCAGGACAGGCTATGGAGGATCAGCTCTCACTCCCTCCTGGAGCAACTAAGTGTTGCCTTACAGCTCTTGCTCATACTTGTGCTGTGGTGAAGGATTTTAGCTTCTGGAGCTATTGGTCCATCAACATGCATGAACACAAAAGGTGTATTTGCTACAAAAGCACTGACCTGGGAAGATGGTGGCTTGGCCAGGCCAAGCTGGGGTGCACCCGCTGTGCTTTCCCTACTTGCCACTTGATAAATACCCCGCTCCTTCCCCCACCCTCCTGCCCATTTTCCACAGCAGAGAGCAGACACAAGGGGACCCTTTCATCTTGGCACATCCCCTTGCTGATTAATGTGATGCAATGTTCCCACAACACCACCACTATGCCGGCCATGTAATTAGGCAGGAGATAATGAATGCTTCAGAGACTATTCAGGCAGCAGTGCCCGCCTCCCTGCCGAACAAGCTCCTTTCTCAGCAGTGAAGCCAAGTGGAAGGAGCAGCAGCAGAAATGCCATTGGTGCCGCGCTTAATTGTGCAGGAATTGGGGGCTCTCGCAGCAGAAAGTAGAGTAAGGGCCAGTGTGGGAGAGATGGGCAAGTGGATCTACTCTGATATCTTGGGGCCAAACTCTTTTTTGTGTCTTTTCATGTGTTTGACCTTATGGCAGGAGAAGCCTTAAATGTGCACATCTCTGGTTTTGTATGTGTGTGCCTTTTTTGTTTCAAATCATTAGGGAAAGACATCATTTAATAAGCATAGGAGTCTGTCTTCTCAGTAACCCAGAGGCAAAGATGCTGGTGCTACTTAGTGGCCTTTGAAATGTGGGAAACACACTGGGGACACAATAGGCTTATTCTCTTTTAGGGGGCTTTACAGTTAAGCTGCCATTGTCTGGCTAACATTAGCAAGAAAGATACTCTCCTTTCTCCCCGACCTCTGTGTGGACTCTGAGAAAACAACCAATTGGTTTAAAATGCACTATCCAAATGCCTTCAGATCACGCGAGAATAAAGCCAGCAAGGAGCTGAAAGTCTGTCTTATCAGCTGGAAACCAATGAATCTACTGTCAAAGGTCTTAGCAGAAATTCAGTCTTCTGCTCAAATTGCTTTCTGTACTTTTTTATTATTTTGTTTGGTGATGCAAAATTTTTTTAGACCTCATACCTGACCATACTACCTACTAAATGTAAGCAGTGCATCCTGCTGTAAGCAACTGGTAAAACTCATCATAAACTGACTTCAGTAGTTATAAAAATAAAAGGGTAACCGAAGTTTTGTGCTCAGGACAAATAGGTAGAAAACAGCTGTTGTGATAGCCATGAATCAGGGAAGCTCAGTTCCTGTGAGGATTAGGTTAATTTCTGAGCAGAAGGTCACTGGAGGGTGGAGTACATCAGAAAGAGGAATTTACAAGTTATAAAATAGAACAATTCATATGCACACTCACATTTAAGTCTGCTTCACTCCAGCAAGCTCTAAAGCCATAATGTGTCCTTTTGTAAATAAGTAGTTCCCAGGCAGACCCACTGATCACCCTACTGAATTAAGTGACAGACTCTTTTGTGCATCCCTTCTTGAATGACAGATGGATACAAGTTATATTATTCTATTGCTTAAACACATTTTCTAATCAATTTATATATAATGTGCTGCATGTCACTGCTGTGCATTTTGACTCTGCATTGGAAAATTCTTAGTCTTTCCTAGTAGCTATAGTGTCAAGAAATGAGGTTTCACTGAGATTTCACTTTCTATCGTGTTGCAAAGTAATAGTAAAGTCGTGACCAAAAAAAAGAAGATGTCAGGGAGAACAGCTCTTACAGAAGAAAATCAGTTCCACTGATATCTTCACAGAGCTGCCTGGTGGTGTGCACAGTCGTGTGCCTCCATGTCATACAAGCACACTGCACTCGTTTTGTGCCATGCTGCTGTGTCCCAAAGCAGATGCACGTAGTAACTCACTGTAACCCCTGGATCATGTGTCATTTATTTCTTCTCTCTCTGTCACATGGACAAACACGGCCTACAGACTCTATGTGTGAAACAGAGAAGGGAAACAGATGACACATGATGAGAGCATTACAGTGCTTCTAACATTGATGGTCAGCATTTTATTGGTGTCAGGGACTCAAAGGTTGAGGCAAAAGAACGACTGAGGAGCCTCATTGTTCCTGCCCAGAACTGGGAAAGAACTCTGCACTGAAAAGAGATTCAAATGTTTTCCATCTGTCTATGCTATTTGCTGGCATGGAATAATGCTCTAATACCAACCCAGGTCAGTACTTCTCTCAGCATGATGTCCTCCAGAGGAACATAATGACAGTGTCAGCATTTACTCTGATTTCTAACCTGGACCTATATTGAAGAGTGCCATTCCTGTGAATTGACCAGGCTGAGGTAAAGGTATTTGATTATCTTACTGACAGCTTGAGGCAACATCCTATAGCAGTGAGCATGTCCAACAGGTTTCAGTAGGAATGAAAACAAGCACAAGTCATGCAGGATCTAGGAGACCAGCTTACTCTCATAAAGTAGGGTATCTCCTTGTGATATCTTTCTTCCCTCTGCCTAAGTTAACAAAGCAAATTGCATCAAACTCCAGCATGCACTGCACATCTGGGAGTGAATTTTCCAGGACAAAAGCCATTCAGTCACCAAGAGTTCAGTGACATGACCTTTCTCAGAGCAACTCACAAAGAGATTGGCACTTCTAGAATTATGTGATTTTGACAACATCTGGAGCTCAGTTGTCTCTGGTAAAACAGATGTTTCACTTCTGCTGAGCACAAATTTCTCCCCACGTTCACCATTCTAAGTTCTGTTTCAAGTAGTATTTAGCCAAGAAATGAACATAAATTTGATTGGAAACTGTTCCAAAGAATCTGCTATGTGAACTTTAGAATGTTTTGCTGCTTTACTTGCTCTTGACAAGCTCTGAAACCCATCCAGATCTGTAGTTGGGTTGGAATCTCTTCTGCATTTTTTCTATCAGCCCAAGTGATGTGAGGACCAGCCCAGTGAAATGCTGATAGCGTAGTAGGAAGAAAAAAGGTAAAGGAAGAGTCTGTCTCTGTTTCCCTTGCTCTTACTCTAACAAGGAAAGAGTAATGAAGCAACCTATACTTCCAAATTGTGCTAAACCTGGACCATATTCTTGTCTCTTATGGCTGTTGCAAATTATATGGAAAGATAAGTTAGGTAAGAATAATGATATTAAGTAGCACCATGATCATGGAGCCTTTGCTGAGCTCTTGCTGTGGCTTATGTAGACTCATAAGTTCCTGCAGACACAATGCAGTGTGTTAAGAAGTCAATAGCATAACGGTTCATAATTCAATTTTTGTTGGCTTTGCATTTTACTCTTTTAATAATAAGAGTGAAAAGTTAAAAGAAGCTCTCTTCTGGCACAGCATAAGAGGTTCACCAACCATTTCTGGAGTGTTTCAGAGTTGAGGAACATCAAAACTGGCACAAGAAATCAAACCAGGAGAAGGAGGCATGACCAAAGTATGTCTCCAGCAAACCTCAGCACCTAGGGCAGTATTTCCACACAGGTCTGAGCAGGTGTGGGAACAGATGCCATTTGTGCCAGGTAGAGTGCCGTGACTGTGAGATGACAGTTTTGCTGGGAAATAAAGAGAGAAAAGGGGACAGCAGGAAGCCTGGCATGGTACTGAGCTCAGTCCTCGCTCTGCACCCCAGCTCTGACATCAGTACAGTCCTCTGGCCCTGTGCTCCCTGTCATCCCATGCCCAGTACAATACCAGCCACATGTGAAACTACTGACTCACACCCATGGCCCAGAACAGTCTTGGTTTTACCTGTGTTTGGTTCTCCATGCAGCACTGCATGGTCGTGTTCTTGTACAAAATCCTCTCTTAAGTGCTGCAGTTTCTCTCTGTCCTAGCTTTGCTTAACAACCCATTGCCCATCTGAAAAACATATTTCCACTGCTACTAAGTACTTCTGACTAGTACTTCTTCCTTCTACTAGCTTCTCCCCAGCATAAAACTTGCCTACCTTAAAAAGAAACTGGACCAGGAAGAGGGCTGTTGGAAAAAAACAACAGTGGTTTTAGATAAGCAACTGTGTAACCAGCTGTAGCAAGGGCACAAAGGAGGGGTGAAAGCAAGCTTATAGCCAGCTTCTGCACTTGCCAGCCACAGCACGCAGGTGTTTTGCCAGAGCTGAGAGCTCATAAATAAGAGGACACTAAAGAGTTAAAAAGATTTTCAGAGAAAGCCAGCTGATGAGAGAAGGGGAAAAGAGGAGGAGCAATCCTCTTGTGCACAGATTTTCCAGAGCCTCCAGAGATCAGTAAGCCCAAGGATGCTTTTCTTTTAGATGTTTTAATTTAGGTGGTTGGAATCTAAGTAGATAATGATTTACCCTAAAACTGATGTATGGTGACAGGATATAACTTGTCATAGCAATCAGAACTGCAACAAATGACTGAAATTCAACCCTCAGATTCAGCCTGCAATTTAGCCTGAGAGTAAGTGAATCTTACAGTCATACTCAGAAACAAGCAGTTATTTGCTGTGAGTCATTAAAAATTTGAGATCTGACAAGGTACTGAAATAGCTCAGATATGCACCTATATGTGCCACATTTACTCATATCTTACCAGTTCCTGGAAGCCAGCCTTTCTCTTGTTTAATTTCATCTCATTACCCAAAGATATGCCCTTTGTGCGTTTATTTTGTTAATGGAATGCTAGGTTTATTGGAATATCAGCCCTGTAGGGGTTGCCAGGACATATAAAAAAGAACAGCCATAAACTATGTTCATTATTATTGCAATGCAATGCCAGGTCTGGTACTGCTTCCAAAAAGTAGGAAAGGGAGAACAGAACTTAACATGTCCCTGACCTGTCCAGAGGGACAAAACAGAGAGCTTTTATTTTATTTGTTTCTACAGTGACTCAGTCTGTAGTAACTGGGTTAAAGTCCACTTAGAAACGAATAGAACAAAAGGCCTCCTGTTAGTGCTGGACATTTTCCCTCTTCAGATATCACCAGAAGGATTTGAAAAAAAAGAAAAAGAAAAAAAGCCCTCTAACAGAATGCAGGAAACCACAAGCTTACGGGAATGTAGCAGCACTTTGGAAAGGAAAACACTGCCTCAGACTTTCATCTGCAGGGCTTGCGCTTTTTTTCCCATTTTTTCCTTACCTTCTTTTCATCTCCTTACAGCTAGAAGCATTTGCCAGGTCAACACACAGCCTGGAGAAAATGCTGATGGGGAGAGCAGTGAAGTTGCAGGGGGCCATTGCCAAATCCAAGACAGAGAGGGAAAAAATTGGCTTGTGCAGATCTCTGTAGCCCGCAAGAGGACTCCAGCATAGAGGGAGAGAGCTTTGGTGCAACTGGAACTTGCAATAGTTACTTGCCAGACTGAGGGTCTTAGCAGGGTCAGAGCCCTGGATCCTACAAGGGGGGAGAAAGGGGCTTTTTAATAATTTTTATTTGGTATGTCTAGTCTTTTTATTTTCTTTTTTTAGCTTAATGGCATCTAAGTAACAAATTACATAATGTTCTCTAAGACTATAAAAAAATAGCTGAAATGCTTTCTGTATTCCATTCTAAGTATTGTTATGACATGCCTATGTTTTCATTATAAAGAAAACATTTTCCAACAAACATTCACTGAATTTCATTAATTTTCACTTCAACTTTTTCTACAGAATGTGAACTGGCAGTAACAGAGAAAACTTGTTGAAATTTTGTTTTGCATATAAGAACGATCACTTTATTGAATCTTCCAAAACTTCACAATCCCTACAACTCTCAAATCTGAGGAAAATTGCAGCTGTCTAAAATGAAATGGGAAATTGAAATTAAGTATTATTTCTTGCCCATAGATTTAGCTATTATTATGATCCTGTTTAGTACCAAAGACCATGCTAATTTTTGTTAGGTGAGCTTTAGGTTGAACTAGATCAGGGAAACAGCATGGTAAAAGGTGTAGTGTTGGGTGTAAGGGAAGAATGGGAATCCATAGCCAGAGCTGTACCACATAAGCCAACTGCTATTTTAATTTCGACTGCAGCAGAACCATAATCTCCAGTGGTAAGCTTTTGAGTGACTTGACCAAGACCACATTGCACATAAGCAGTTACTTTATTTAGTTAGCTGACTGATTCCATGCTGAGTTAGAATAATTTGTCTTTTGAGTTCATAGTTAATAGGTAAACAGAGTTGACCTTGCCATACCTATTTCACTGAGAACTGATGACACCAAGCAGAAAATTCAGTCTTTAAAACAAATTTCTATTGTTAATACTATATGAACCAGCTCCTTGTAGTAGTTGATAGTATGTTATATACAGCATCTCCTCTCCAGGTCATTTTCTTGTATGGAAACCAGGGCTGGTTTCCATATAAGAAAAGAGAATCAAAAATCAAATGACTGGTTTTCATTCAATGTGCAGTGAGTTATTCCAGATCCTAGTGGACAAATTATCTTCTGAAAAGCATCTAAATTTTGCTTCTTAATCATAATTTTCATTAAAATAATAAAGTTCAAATACTCTGTTTTCTTATACAAACTCTCCTGCCTTAGCCCTCTCTTGGCTGAAGAATTTGAGCTCTTCCAACCTTCCTTATATGCCAGCCCCTAACCATTTTAGAGTTCTCCCACTGGACTTCACTTCAGCTTGCAAATGTCTTTCTTGCAGTGTATGCAGTGAGCTGGACACAATATCCCAGCCTTTGTTGACTAACACATGGTTAAAGGCTATTTTGCCCTCAGTGTGATCACAGCTGGTCACAGTTGAAAGCATATTTTAAAACCCTGTCCAGAGGTAGAATATTAAGCCTGACTAACCAGGCTCTTTTAAAACACAGTTAGGACTACTTACACTGAGAAATTCCAACATCTTACAACATGTGCTAACTAACACACTATTTAGCACTTAGATAAGAAGCTTGACTCTTCCTACCTGGATAGTTTTGAGTCCAAATCTGAGGAGTTATTATCATTTAAATATAAAAGTTAAATTTAGCATCATCCCAGTAAACATATATTCTAACATAAAACCATATTCTAGTACATAAGTGCTGACTTGGAGCATGTTAGGTAGCTAGTCCAGTTTATTACATGATGTACTTCAATTTCATCTTTATGCATCAACCATCCAGTTGGAAACATGCTGCTGGTTCATAAGGGAGAAGGCTTGCACAGCTCTGGCTAACAGGGGATAACTGGAGCACATCATTCTCTGCTGTGTCACTGCACAGGCATTGCATTGCCATGTGCAGAAAGGCATTCATTGCTTTTTAAGGTCCAAACCATCCTTGATAACCAGCACTATCAATACTAGTGTTCATAGGGAACAGGGATTGGAGAAATTCCCTGAAATTTGTTTAAGGTTCAGAGCTTTTAACTCCGCCTTCCTGAGCCGAAAGAGAAGCATTTTTTCTCCGCTCCATCTGGTACAGCTCTCTGGAAAACTTCAGCTTGGCCCACGCCCTCCTCAGCCCCTGAACTTTGTAATTTTTCAGCTGCCAGAATCACTAACTGCCCAGTTTTATGTAATTCCAACTATCTGCAGTGGAGCTGGAGAATACACACATGGAGGAGGTTTTGTGGCTTTTAAGCTATGCCCAGAAGTTTGCCTTTTTTGTTTTTTTTTCTAGGTGGGATGTGGAAGAAGAGGAATGTAGTAGGGATATACACAGGACTTTTCAAAATAGAATGGAGATTCTGTCTGCTGTGAGCTTTGCTTTTGAAATCCCCTTTTTTGTTTTGGAAGAGACCTGAAATGCATTTCAGGAGTTGGGGCTTGCTCAAATATTTGATAAGTGTAAATACATCCATAATAATTTTTAGAGGTTTTCAGTTCTTTGTGTTTGTTGCCTGTTGCTCAGAAAGCCAAATCCAACTTGTTAAAGCTATTGTCAAAGTCTGTTTAGCCAAAAGGGCCAGTGATTTTCCCCAACCCCAACTAGCAGCTTCCCAGATGAATATGCTGTGCCTGAGTTTCTGCAGCCAAGCAAAGCAAACAGTCATGCAGCTTTTGTGG
This sequence comes from Rhabdornis inornatus, assembly GCA_013397075.1. NCBI lineage: Eukaryota > Metazoa > Chordata > Aves > Passeriformes > Rhabdornithidae > Rhabdornis > Rhabdornis inornatus. Next base: position 389,124 of record VWZS01010571.1, on the reverse strand, counting down.
CACTTAAAGCTTTTTATTCCAGTACCACAGAAAAAATGGCAAACACTCAGAGGAGTCAGGCGGGGCAGGGAGGCTGCATTTCCAGAATCTGTAACCCTCTTTTCCCTCATTTCCCTCCAAATTGTTTACAAACCCCAAAGTCAATTTTTGCATTGGCCATTTCAAACTAAGTAAGTTGTGGTGGTGGGGAGTGTGTGTGTGTGAAAGGCAGCAAACTGCAAGAATGAGGCTTCAGCACTATAATAACAAAACAGCAAACAGCCTGTGAAGCCAGGGACAACCCTGCAATAAACTTGTGTATCCAGAGCTTTAATCACAAGTGACCTAGCAATAACAAATCAGTGCATGCCTGTGGGTGTGGGAGAGAGATGAGCAGAAGTGAAAGAGATATATTCCCAGAAGGGCTGAGAAAGAGAACTGAAATATTGAGGTGTGGAGGAGGTAAACAGGAGGAGCATGTACTTTGATTGTGTTGTTTGTGCATGTACATTCTAAACAGTTGAAGTTAAAGCTTTCTTCCTGTTTCCTACAACGTGTGGAATTTCATGCATTTACCAAATGTTGAAACAGGAGCAAAAAATCAGCATCAGTTCCTATTGAAACACAATTAAAGTTGCATGAAAACAGCAAACTGTTAATAAAACATCCAAGTCAGAGTTATCTGCAGGCCAGTGGTGGTAGTAGTGAGGAGCCAGAGGTAGGATGCCATAAGGGGATTAAGCTAAATCAAAAACAAAATGGAAATTTACAGAAGTAAATTGTAAATAAGGTTAGTTTTAAAGGGATGTGGTTAAAGAAAAATATCAAACTGTGCATAGCAGAGATGTGTTAATGCATTGCTGTCTTTCCAGTGACAGAATCAAGTAAAATTGTAGATGTGGAGGTATGATTCTCTTGCTATATGACAGCTACATGGCAGCTTGCAAGACTACCTTCTTGGATGTAAATAAAATGGTGCTTTGGTTAGGACTGCTGTGTGTCTCCCAGGAACAAGGAGTGGCTGAAATATCAAGAGAAGAGTGGACATGGGTACAAATGGAGTGATTCATGACTGTGTTATCTTCTGTCCAGGGGAGAGACAAATGTCTCAATGCAAACAGAACTACTGCTTCACAATCCTTAGTGAGTTTTTTTTCTGTGACCCCTTTGGGGCCATGCTGGTGCACAGTCTGTGTGCTGGAGGCTGAATTGGTTCCCAAGTGCACTTAGTATTTAAGGACATTAATAATTTAGGGCTGTCTGCCACAGCTTCATTTGATGTGATTGGGGCTTCTGATCTCCCCAGGCTCTGATTCCCAAAAAGCAAGGGACTAGAGAGCACAAGGACAAGACACAGAGAATACTCAGCTGTGGAACACCCAACTTGTCTGGGTATGACTATGGACTCCAGGGACAGCCTTCCAAAGGGACTGAGATTAGTGTTTGGCAAGGACATGAGTTACTTTACTGAAGTCCATTTTTTTATCAAATGTCTTCACCATGTTGCTGTTGTGGAGCCAGAGTGGTTAGGGGTCAGAATAAACATTGCTCTGCTTTCTTCCCATATCTTCTCATGGCTTTTAAGGAGGTTGATGAGTTGTTGGGTCTCTGCCATGTGAACAGAGCCTGCATGTAAACAGAGTTCTGTCTGATGTGTCCTTAGCCAGTGCCAGGCTCAGAGGGCAATAGAACCGACTCAGAAGGCTCTAATGGAGATAACGACAATGCTAGAATTTACAGCAAAGGTCAGGGACAAGAGAGGAGCCCATCTTTGGGGAAGGCCATAAATTGTTGCAAGTTCAAATTGGGGAAAGCAAATGGCTGTATTTGTTTTCTCCTTTTCTTCCATGGCTGACTCGGTAGGCTGTGGCTGAAGTCACTGTATACTGAACCTTACACATCCCAGATGGTGTATGGGTTAAAGCTGTCCAGGGACATTGGCTGTGTGCAAGTGGGAAGTGGTGCCCTGTGTGTGTTGTCACACTAAAGGCTTTTTTCTCCTGAATCAAATTTGGGCAGTGTACTGGCATAGGACTCCTTCCCTCTCCACCCTGCCTAGGCCAGCTGGCTCATGGCTCTAGAGTTTGGCAGATATGTTTTGGGCCGGGTGCATATCAACGATATCCACCCTCTCTTGAAATTCTTAGTTTTACTTGAACTGCTGTTGAAACAGTAGAGTTATTTGTGCAGAGGTTGAGGAGAACTGGAAAGAAAGAGGAGGTCAATAAGTGCAGCTTTGAGCACACATGCAGAACTCCTCCATGGAGGTTGGCAGGAATGACAGAAATGACAAGAGCAGCGGGTTTTCCATGTGGTGCTGATAAGAGGCAGAGGGCCAGAGCCTCTCCCTGAAATTGCACAGGAGAGATGAGCCCAGGCTCCTTCTTACTCCCCAGTGTGGGATGGCTGTCTGAGAGGTCAGTCCTGGCGAGGCACATCATTACCCCATACTTTCAAGGCCAAAGTTGCCCAGTGTCCCCTGTGACCTGGGAAACGTGCATGCACAGTGGAGGGCAGTCTGTGCACCCAAAGGCTCCCAGCTTCCACTACTGCCAAGTGAAGGAAGCCAAAACTGGCTTTGCTTTATGGGGCCAGGATGCAGCTCAGAGGATGTGCATCTATTTTTCTAAGCTATGTGAATTGACACAGCAAAAAGTGCCAGCATGGGAGGAAAAGGTAAAACATAGTGACCTCATTTCAACAAAAAAAACCCTCATCCATCATGCAGAGAAGTTAATAAAAAGCATGGCAATTAAATACGTGCCAGCAAATAGCTTCAAATCTTAAGTCACCCATACCCAAAAAAAGCAGTGCCTGTGCCCATTTGGAGTAAAAGATAGTGCTTCATGGTTTTTTCTTTCAGTCTATGCAGCCTCTGAGTCCTCTACAGCCAACTTGCTTCTTTGGACTTCCTTAACAGAGGCAAAGAGTTAATTTCAGGAAGAAGGAGAATTTTTCTCTCTTTGGATAATAAAAATTAAAAGGAAAAATCCCAGTGTGCTTGCAGTATTTGGAATGAAGTTGTTAAGTCTCAGCTTTGCATCCTAAAAATTACCACTCTGGTAATCAGGACCTGTAGTATCTCAGGTGGGAAGGTGATATTCCAAGTCTGCAAGTAGCACATTTTTGTGAAATTTAGCAGTTGCCCTCAGAAAAGTGTTTTGTCAACTTCCTTTTTAATTCCCATATCCTTATTTTTATTTTGTTTCTGTTTTTTTTTTCTACTAAAGATGAAGCAACAGATTCAGAACTTTGACTTTTGGGAGTGTCAGATGCATTCAGATTTCTAATTGGATTAATGGAGCAAAATAATGGGTTAAATCAAAACACACACACCAGAACATTCCTGTTTTTTGAGAAAGTTTGGTTCCAGATTCAAACATATTTAAATTAAATTCTTGTTTCTGCTACTAGCCAGAAACTATGGTGAGATAAATGAAATCATATGGGGGAAAAAGGAGGCAGAAAAATTCTCAATGTAACAATGCTTCTTTGGCTGCCCTGCCAGGGAAGGAAAGAGGGGAATATTTCTTTCCGCTCTGCTTTGCAACTGGCTAGGTACACTAACTTATTTTGTTTTCTTCTGAATGAGTCGACTTTTGCAGGAAACAGGCTACTGGCATGATCTGGTACAAGAAGCCTGTGTTACTGTCTGCCTGGCCTCTCTTACTGGTCGGATCCTACATGGCTTTCAGCAAAAATGCTGCCTGCCTCCACTGTCTTGTGCTCAGTTACTAGCAATGATGGGCTTGTGTAGGAGCTGCTAGGAAGGCCTCGAGTCTCACTGTGACCAAAGTCTCACAAGATTGTGAAAAGCAGATGGTATGACAGGATGATGACAAGGCCAAAGAATGGCCCTGATGGAAGGAATAGGTGGCAGGGGAGAGGGAGAGATCTACTCTGTGCTTATCCTGCACAACCTCATGTAATCACAAAATTCCATGTGGGAAAATTAAATTCCAGTTATTTGTGTTTCAGTGAAAAGGAAAGAGAAAATCTGGTGACAGAGGTGAGAAAGTTTCCACATGTTGGACTGGAGTAGAAAGCAGTATGATTTTCTGTCTGAGGCCTTGGTTTGTGTATGGGGTGGTACAAACCACTCAGACCCCACTAGTTCCTCCAGCACCTTCTCAGGGTCACAACAAGCCTCAAGGAGTGCCAGAAGTGCACCTTCAGCCTGAATGGACAAGCATGGTGGTTTTTATCCCTGTTACAGGAATAGCAAGACCTGAGACTCGGAGTCACACAGTGGGTCTGGTTGTCTTTTGTGACTATTGTACAGGGCTGTGACTCCATCAACAGCAAAAGATTCACTCTGACTTGTGACTGTGTGTGAAAGAGGTGTTAAGCCAAGGAGGTCCATAGCAGAGCAGAGCACACAGCCGAGGACTTCCAATGGCTTGGTGCAGATTTGTCTTGTGGCATTGCATTGTTTCTTTCATCTGTATTGAAAAAGGTGCAGCCATGTTCTGCAGGGAGCAAACCCTTGACAGTGTTCTCGCCTCCCTTGCACTGTGTCAGCTGGCACCTCCTCTCTCTCTGTCTGGGCACACATTGTCATTGCACGAGAAACCATGAGCGCGTTGAGGCTGCACTGCTGCAAACAGGACAACGCACAGTCGCACCAGCAGGGACAAAGTGCAGAGCCCTTTCCTCCCCCTGCTCCTGCTCTCGCTCCCAGGACAGACGCCATCAGCTGTCTGTTACTGCTGGTTACCATGAGCCTTGGCCCTGGCTCTCCCAAAGTGCATCTTAAGTTTCTAGCAGCCGGGCTTGGAGGACCCAGAAACAGACCTGCTGCCTGCCTCGGCAGCTCCACATCGTGCCTGCCTAGTGCTGACCTTCCCTGCCCTCCGGCCTCTGCCCTTGCCTCTCGACCTGTGGGATTATTCCTGCTGTGCCTTCTCCAGGAGAAGGCCCCTCAGCTGCTGCTGTAGTGTCGAGGGTGACTGTGAGAGAGGAAAGAAGAAAATCCCCCTCCAATGACTTGCTGTTGTAGTGGGCAGAAATCAACACCCTGGGCACCCTGCTGAAGTGCCGTTGGAAAAGCACTGTTATCCCTCTGTGCACTGACCTCCCCCAGGCCACTATTTTATCCCCACAGCATGCTCAGCTGCCCTTGTTTCCAGCCATGAGGGCCCTTACGATACCAAATTCTGCCCATTCTCCCCTGTTTTCTAGTTTTGGTCTGAAGAACAAGACTGGAGTTGGGATTTTAGCTGGAGTTTATCCTTGCCCAGTCCTCATCTCTTGAAGGGCTGGCTGCCAGTAATGGGACGAGCCGCTTCCTTGGTTACTGCACCGCAGGCCACTGTGCTGGAAGGGGGAAGCAGGGGGGATTTTTTGTTTGTTTGTTTGCTTTTCACTGAACCGTGAAGCTCTGGGCAGTGCTAAAGGCAGGATACAAGACCTGATGGACAGGATCTGGTTTTAGCCCGTTCTCCCTCCCCTCTCCTGGAGGAGTGGAGCTTGTGGCCCCAGCAGTCTTTCAGGCCCTGCCAGCAGGGGAGTGAGAACTAGGCCCACGGATTGCATCAGGAGTCTTTTTTCTGGTCATGCTGGTTGGTTATAGTGAGAAAATACTCCAAATTCCTAGTGAAAAATCCTTTCTTCCTTTCATTATTACAGGGCCAGACAAGCTAAGCTAGCACCGGAGCCTTGAATGGTGGCTGGCTAGTGGTGCACACAGTGGTGCCAGGGTGGGAGGCAGGGCTCCTGAATCCTCATCCCAGCATAGCTCTGTGGTTTTTTATATAAACCCCAAAAAATCAGCTAGCTCATTGTACATTCTGTCTGAACGTATCTGGGCATGAAACAGGATCAGTGATACAATCCCAAGTGTTGTTTAAAAGCTCAGTTAGCTAAGGAAGTAAAAAAGACCTCGCAGTGAAATATACTTAAACGCAAAGTGGTGGGACTGTCTCAAATCTCATTTCTGAGCAAAGCTGCTTTCATGTGCAGGAGCAAGTACCTTTAAAATATCTCCTTTTATTTTTTTTTATTCATCTTCCTCATGTTTTACAGAAATTTAACTTATGTTGTAGACAGTAGTTTGGATCCAAAACAGATGAAGACTTCAAGCTGTCTTACCTCACTACTGAAGCATTTGTAGCAAGGTGTCACTGGAGGAAGTCAGCAATGCAAGTTTTTCTGGAGAATGTACTGGTTAAATCTTATTGGTGGACTGTGACATGTAAACGAATTAATATTTAGGAAAGATTTTATTCTTTTTCAGCTGCAAACCTGAGTATATCCTCACTGGTTAATAGACTTGTCATTGAGGCATGAAGACAACCTGTCTAGTCCTCACAGGTGCTGAACTGAGGGGATTTATCTTCATTTATGTCTGACTTGATTATCTTTGCTTCTTTCTCAGGGTTTTTTAAAATACTTTTTTTTTTTTAATGTTGTTTAGATTATCACTTTAACTCCTGGGAACTCTGAGAAAGAGGTTTTTTTCTTCTTAGGAGAGGGACACTAAATTTCTTACACAATTGGTTTGATCAGTATGAAATCAAGAGCAACACTCTTGATTGAAAGTACTCATTCTCACTATAGATGCACTTCATCTGTGGGGGTTTTACTTCAAAGCACAATGAAGAATAGGATCCAGGATTTGTGTATATACTATGTTGCCAGTTTCTGTCCTGTTATATAGAGATAACCTTCAACTCCTTTCCTTGTGTGTTTCTCATTGTCCTTTTTATTCTTCGTTTCAAATCACAAATTTTCCATGCTTTGCTTTAGCCTTCTCTAAATATTTTTAAAATACTCATCAGCTTCTTAATAATCCTTAGATAAGTAGATGTCTTTTAACAGTAAAATCTTCTCAAGGTGAGAAAAGTGAGGTACAGAATATTTAAAAATGTAATTACTTAATTAGCTCAAACATGCTTCAAAACATCTAAGAAACTTTTCTTGTCATCCTTTGAGCATTCTTTAAATGAAAAACATCAACTGTGTGATGGTGGGCAAGGAGCAGATACTGAACATAGTCATTTTGGAGGAAATCCCTGGAAATTCCAAATACCCATCATAACTCCAGATGGCCTGAAGGTCATGTTTTATATTGCAGCATTTCCACTGATTTTTGAAATGGTTTTGAGATATTTCCAGATGTCTTGATTGGAAAAGGTGCTGCTAAAGGCTGAAGCTTGGATCACCACTATAAAAATATAAGAACATAATGGAAAAAAATCTTCTCCTTCTTTCTTTTGGTGCTTATGTAGCCCTTATCAAAATAGTAGTATCTGAGCATCTCATACGTATTTAAAAACAGAAATAACAATAACAAACCTTCTGTCTCTCTTTTCCTTCCCAGTCTGTAAGTGAAATAGCTTGATTTGTTCAAAGGACTTTCTCCTTGTGGGTTCTAAATATTTAGCTGTGGTTTTCCACAGTTTATCTACTGTTCCATTACTCCACTGAGAGGAGGAAAAAAATATGCCATTTCCATTATTTCGTGGAACTCAAAAAGCCACAGTGTTATTTGTTCCCTCTACTGATTCTCATGTAGAACATAACCAACACCATTCCCAGAGTTCTGCATTCATGACTTTATTGATGCATAACCAGGGATGTTTTGGCAGGATTCAGTGTTGTGTAAGCCACATGTTACACTGGAGGAAGGCTATTCTATAGGAAGGCTGTATATTTTAATTGCAGCCATGCACGGAATGGGTCTGTGCATGGGAGGTTTAATATTTAACTGTAGACTATGTTTGAGAAATCATTATATTCCCTTATTAATACTCTGTGAACTTGACAAAGTAACATTATGTTACACAAGGGTCATTTTTCTCTGTTCTGTCTCTCTTTCTGGACTCAATATAAAGCACACTGTTTTAATAATCAGCTTGATTTTTCATTCAAATTTCTGCTTTCTCCTTTGAGATAATGGTACAGCTCTGTATTTTCTGCATTATTATTGTTTAAAAAGCATTGTAGAGGATTGCAAAGGAGTTTCCTGAAACTACTGAAATTTATGGCCACTGTTAGCTCTTTTCTTGAGGGAGTTTTGAAGATTCGTCCATTTTATGTGTCAAATTTCTTGTAATTATCTCCGTGAAAAAATCTGAAGGCCTTAAACTGGTCACTTGTGCCGAGAGAGGTGTGATTAACTAACCAAGATGCTGCATAGTAAGTGAAATCAAAACTCTTCACATCATTCCCAAATGCAGTACCTACTGCAAGTAAAGCTTGAAGCCATAAAAGTGCCCATCACACTGTGATTCCAGCCCTTAGTGTTGTACACTCACGTGTCAACAGTCTTGACTAGAATGGGGCCATGTTCCTTAAGTCACTGTGTAGACCAGCTTTTTTTGACTGTCATGGTTGTTTCCATATCCTGTATCATGAGATCTTGATGCTCTATGCCACTGTGACAGAAGTCTGTTCTTTGGGCACGGCATGATAATTGCTGGTGTGGCTAAATTTCACCTCTTCTAGCAACATCACCTCTGTTTTTCTGTGGTTGCCTAAGCAGCAGGGTTTTTCTTTGGCTCTTTTTTTTTCTGAGCTGAGGAATTCAGATGTCTGGGATACAGTGCTATCTGTTGTAAAGTGAAGGCAGTATGTAGTTAGGTGTCATGAATGCTCTCCTGGCATCCAAGGGTGCCATCTCTCACACACTTATACATGTCTCGTGGTATGGGAAAGATAACTGAGCCATGTGGGCCTCTGTGGTTGCAGAAGTGTGTTAGTGCATCATGACCCTTTGGGAGGAGAAGGAATGTGAGATGAGTCTTGGTCTTTTACATTCACCTGCAGCTAAGTGTTAAAGAGAGGCAGCAGCATTTTGTGATCATTACAGCTAAAGATTGCTGGGAAATGCTATTATCTGAGTATTTTCCACCCCTTTCCTCATAGTAAAAAATAAATTCCCATATTAAAATATATTTCTCTTTCAGAAATGTCACATTATTTCCAAGTTGCACAATCTAACAGTAGGAAAGAGTAATTATGAATAACACAGAAACAGTCCTGTTTCAGAAATAGGATGCAGATATTTGTCTGAATGTATCATCTGCAGTATACTTTATGAAACATTGACTTTCCCGTAAGAACCTCTGTGATGTTTCCAGTTCCCTTTTACCCTTAAAAATGTAACATTTTCTTCTGCTGTCCAAAGGAGGATCTCACAGCTAATAATAATTTTAAAGACCTATCAGTTTTTAAGTGGAAACTTCAAAAAGTGCTTTTCTTTTGTAAGCTAGTTCTGGCAATTTTACTGTCATTCTTTAGTGAAGATACCTGTAGCTTGGAAACAGGACACCTTGTGGTATCTAATCATGCAATTTTTGTTTTGGGAAATGATTCTCCCTCTTCTTTACAAATTCAAGCACATACAAATATTCCGGCAAGAGTCTGCCTGCTCATGTGCACAAAATGCAGTATTCCCATTGCTGTTCTCCTGAGTCCTTTATTTACACCCATCTGTTTTGGGATCTATTTTGGAATCATTCTCACTATGGTAAGAACCTTTAAATAACTTACAGAGACTTAGGCAGGTGGCTTAGTTTGCCTTTATTCTGGCCTAATTCTCCCTCATCTTGTCCCAGCCTTATCTGCCATTGTGTACACTTTCCCCACCATTGCAATAACCTTCACCTTCTTTTACTTTCCTTTCTCTCTGTCCATCTAATTCCAAACACCAAGCACTTCCTCTCTACCTACAACGCAAATTCTGCTTTTTTGAGTAGTTGGAGTATGGGAGTAGAAATTTCATGAGTAATAAGCCTGACACCCAAGTATTGGTCAAGATGCTTTAACTTTTGTCTCTTGATTGTTTCCCTGGTTGACTAAGCAGAAAAAATAATTTCTGGTTGAATGTGAGTTTAATTAGATGTTGATCTATGAGCTACTAACATTAAAAATACAGGCAACAGTATGGGTGCTGGAGAGTTTAACCACAAATACCTCTTTCAATCCCTCTCTTTTTCTTTTAACTTAATTAACAGATGTTAATGTTCTAACTTTATAACTTAATAGTTCTACAGCTTAGAGTTTATGAAAGACACCACAGTGGATCTTCTGAAAATATAATTGTGTATTATTAAAATTACAAAAAATTTACTTTGTGCATTAGCAGAACAGGAAAGTAAGAATACTTTGCCCTTCTCAACCACTTGGCAATAAAGCATCCAAGCCCTGCATTTAGGCCTTGGTCCTTTACTCCATCTGTATTCCTCACATCATATGAATGAGAGGTTCTTTTGCCTGAATGCATGGAGCATTGCCTGGTTACAGGCAACACATTTTAGCCAGAGCTCTCGAAGAACTTCACCAAGAAGAGCACATACAATGATCCTCATTGTATGGTAGACACCATGTAATACAGTATAGAGTGGAATGTAGCATTAGCCAGCCAGGGGTTCCTGGCTCCCTTCTCCCTGGTCTAACAAGGGGGAGCTTTAATAGCAGTTTCTGCATCCTCCATTTTACAATATGGACAGACGATGGTAGTGGTCCTTTAAGCAAGCCTCCTTATACTTACTGCTTAAATCAAGGGAGATGCAGAAGACTATAGCATGAGTAAGGAGAGAATGAGTTTTCTAATTCTTTCATGCTTAATAACTTCTACTCTTTATAGCAACAGAAGTGTAGTTACACATTGACAAGCAGTTGCCCACAGCACATGCTCAGCCTTTCATGACTGAAGTTGCATGCATGCACAAGACAGCAGAAGTGAAAGAACTGTGAGTCCCTTTAGGATTTATAAATGAGGGAGGACTTAAAGAGTTAAGAAAAACCCTCTGCATATACCTGGTATATAAAACTGTCATGTAATCAAATGCGAGGAATGCATTCCACTGTGTACATTAGCAAACACTCCATGCAAGCTGGCTGGCAGAGGTTCAGGGTTTTCAGTGCTGCCTTGCATTACAAAGCCCTTCTTTGTTCTCTCAGCTCTGTTTTAAATATCTGATGACTATTCCACACCATGTTAGTGCCAAATCCCCAGCTTCACTGCAAACTCTTTACAGCAGCATATTGTGGGCAGATTGGATGGGGACAGGCTGGTAGAATGTGGGTATCTCCCCTTTCTTTGCTTCTTAGGCAAGCACTCTCACCAACTCTGCCGTCTCCCTGTAATTTCTGTAGCCCCTTGTGCAACCACCTGGATAGTGTTCAAAGCCAGAAGAAATCAGTAGGGTATGCAGAAATTGAACTTGGATCTTCTGACATGGCAGCGGCACTCCGCAAATGTGTATCAGGATGGGTGTAGTCGAGGTTCAGCCAAGGAAGAGCAAATGAGTGTTCTTGCAACAAATATTTTTGTTGAAACTTGTTGTGCCTATACTGTTTTTGGCTGTATCTTGCCTGAGCTTGCTAGCCAAGTGGGATTTGTCTTTGAAAAAAAATTAGATGAAAGATTTCCTATGAACATGCACACAGAAAGGCAGGAAGTGATGCTGATGACTCAAGAGATGGTGATGTTCCTTCTTGATCTGGAATTAAAGCACTTCCCTGGAAGGATGTTAACACAGCAGCACACATCGCAGCCTCTTGCATCAGATGATGTGTTAAGACAGGGCCTCATCTCCTCATGCTTGTTAAGGATGCTTTTTCATAAGACTTTTACTTGTATTTTAGGTAGAAAGGGGATGTTCTAGCTTTCTGTACAAGACATATACATGGTATTAACTGCTATATTGATGTTCACGTTGTTCAAGAGCTGGTTTTTCATTTCAAGAAAAGAAGTTTGAGTACATGAAGATGCACAATAATAATATGCATCTTCTTGATCCTAAACCTACTAATTCTTTTCATGAAGAATACCTCTGGTTTGCTGGATAAATATAGAGTTAGTATTGTTTCTTGTGTTAGCAATGTTAGCAATTAGTGTTGGTGTTAACAATGTTTTGGGTTTTCTATGCATAGACACTGGATAGGAAATTAACAGTAAGCTTCTTGAGTTAAGATTTTATACAATATTATTTCAGTGGTGCTGCCCACTTTTGGCAATTAATGTGAAAAGAAGCTAAGCTGCTCAGTTTCCCATTCTGTTACTTGTTTCCCTGAAGCTCCTTGGCATCCAGCACTGGTGTGCTGGAAACTCAGCTGTGCAGTGGGTGGCTCTAGTGTGTTCTAAAATAAACAAACCTGTTTTAATTCAAATTTCTTAATTTCACATGCAAATATTTCATGGTAGACTCAGTAAGAAACCCTTTCTAAAGCAAAACCTATTTATTAAGGGCCACTTGAAGGTGCACTGTAACACTTTCGCTTAATAACTTAAAATCTATGAAAGCAAGGTTTACAACACTGCAGAAGCCTCGCAAGGCTGTATTTGCCACTAAAGCAATTGCATAATTGTGTGATGGATTGCATACCAGAGTTCTTCAGGGGACTTGCGATGTCTGCTGAGGCTGTGCAGGTGCAGACATTCTTGTCTTTGCCATGTTTGCTTCCCTAGTACAGGACTGAGTACAAATAGGAATGAATATGTCTGGTGGAAACTAGTATATGAAGGGGAATCAGTTAGCCTTTTATGATACTTCCAAGGGATTCCTTTCCTTGCTGTGGCCTGTCTGCTGTCACATTGCAGAGATAGTCCTTGGGCAGTGTGTAGCCATCCACTGGGTCTTGGTCAGTTCACCACAGCTGAATGAGCAAAAGATCCTAGAGGGATTGGCACTAGAGAAATCTTCTCCTTTGTGCACTAGATTTTTTTTTTTCAGGATTTTTCAGACCTTTTCCTCCCTCTTTCCACATCTCTACGTGTCACTAGCTGCTTCTCCTCAGCCTCCTGCTTCAAAGTCCTTGCATGTACATAGTGCCCACTGGGCTGTTTCCATAGTGGTGCTCTAGCACATCTGGCAGGGAGGTACAAACTCTGTAATTTACTGTCATTTGGTTTCTAAATCCATTTTAAGTGTGCTTGTATGGCAACTTTCACTGTTTTAGCACAGGGAGAGTTATTTGGCTTTTCCAACTTTAACATTCACTGGAAGAGATCACAAAAAGTCAAAGTTTTGAGAGACAAAGCTAAGACTGGTACCATGCCTCCAGGTGGTGCCTGTGCAGGCTGTCAGGAAAAAGAGTAAAGGGGAAGGACAGGAAATGCTCCAGCTGTAAAATTCTCCAAATGTAAATGTATTTGTTTCTACAAGAAGCAAGTTGCTCTCTGGAGGAGGAATGGAGCTGGTATTAACTAAGGGAATCTACAAAGAACTACACCAAAAAAGCAGCAGCCCAAGTAAAAAGAAGGCTGTGTGTTAAAGACCTAACTGTATTTTGTTAGAAATGGCTGAAGTAAGCTGTTTTCCTGGCAGTTATTGTTTGGTGGAGCTGAAAGAATGAGCCAGGTATTATGCCATTACTTTGAGATGGAACATTTGGGAGAGATTAAATGTATGTGCTCACTCACAAAATACATTTGGGCCTTAACTCAAGAGTAATGAGTTCAGCAATGAATGCAGAGGCAGAGCAACCCGGAGGGTCAAGAGGGATTCTTGACTCAAGGTGATTTGAGCTGAGCAAGGGGTTATCACTACATGTAGAAGAGTCCTAGAGGACTCTGCTTTCCCACAGCAAGAGTACAGGTCCCATTTACTCTCAGGCCAGTTGAATATAATGTGGGTTTTGCTTCCCTCTCTGATATGGCTGTGTCTGTAAACAGCTCCTTGTTGCCATTCATAGAAAGATGCAATCCTGATGAAATCCAGATGTATCTGTCTAGTATTGTACTGATAATGCAGTGTCATCTGCTTCCTTCCAAACTAGAACCTGCCTCTTTGCTTTCAGACTTCACCTGCCACAGCGGCAGATGCTTTAGTAACTACACATCTCACATTCCAGATCTCCTGGCACCTAACATCTTGGATTTTCTTGTGAGCTACTGCCTATTTGGGCCAAATCCTTTAGTCCTATGAGTTCCCACTTAAATCAGTCAATGCATAATGTGAGCACAGCCAGGCTCTCTCTTGTCTTTTCTCCAAATACCAAGAGCAGATCTTTTATGAACTGGTTGAAAATGAACTGTGAATTGGAAGAAGAGCAAATGAATTAAAAATTCCTAATATGTACACGTAATGAAATAGCACCTCAGTGCTCCAACAAAGTACATCCCAACAAAAAGCCTGCAGAAGAAAAATTTCACTGCACTATTTAAAGTCAAAAGATCTTTAGCTTCTTTCCAGTGTAAAATGCATACCTGGGAGATGTACTGTGTGAAGATTTGTTTTCTTTGACAGTATGACTATACTGCACTGAGGAAGAAGATTTCAAGTGGCTTTTCTCCACTTTGTTAGCAAGTCAGCCCCTGTATCTCCAAGGATAACAGGAGTGCCTGATGCACTGAGCAGATGGGCCTTGAAGGATGTGAGGAAAGCTACTATACTGGGATCAATAGCATACTTTTTCCTTCCATAGCAGGCAAGCATTTTACCTGACATAGACTAGAAATTCCTCATCTGCTTCTTCCTTTTTATTTCTCTTTAAAGAACTTGTAAATATCTTTCTGTGCTTGTGGGAAAGTCCATATGTATATATTCCCTTGGGAAATACCATCTTTGTTTGCTTGGGAAATCAGAGAGAAATTTAGGTGTAAGTTTTACATTGATTCTGTTTACATTTACCTGAAATATATACTGCTGTCAGAAAAAATAAGAGTTTTACCAGTGACATGTGAGTTACATACAGTGTGCTCCAGATCCTGCTAAGGGGATCTCAGCTCATTAATAGAATATTTTATGTGTTTTTAATGTTTGAGGACCTCTTACAGAAAAATTCTTCCAACAACAATCTGTGTTTAAATGTTTTGCTCTCCAAGATGTGTATTTTCATAAAGAGAATGAGTTGGGGAATGTATTCAATTGTTTCTTATTTTAACCAGGAGTGCTTTCCATTTGATCAAAATTAGAAGGAAGCATCACCTGACAAATGAAACTATAAGACTGATCTTTTTCAGAAGAGCTGATGTTTTGTTCCTGAGACATACTTTGCATATGTACTGCTAATGCAGTGCTGAATCAAACGTCATTCATCTGTAGGCAGTGGAGCTGAAGGTCAAGGAACAGACTCTGCAGGTGTCTTCCCCCAGGGAACTTTTCATACCTGCTGCCTGGTGCAACTTAACCTATTACATAAATGAGAATTTGCTCTTCTGACGATTGTTAATGATCTTCAAGGATTGTATTGTGTTGGCAGGGGTGATTTAGAAGGATTCAGAGTGAATATGAGAGGCAAAATGCAGCCTTCCATCTACTGCCATATGTTGGATGGTGCTATTTGACTATGAAGGTGTCTGATCCTTTTCCAAAACATCAGTGATACAACTGCTCTCCAGTACTCATAGATAAATCAACAAAGAATATATATTTTCTTTTTCCTTTTGTATCTATTTTTAAGCAGATTTGATGAAAAGTACTGGAGTGATTTCACTCTTCTATTCAAAACCAAGATGAGTAGTAACCAGGGGGACAGTGCACTGACACGAAGGGAAGGGCGTGTCTTTTCACATAGCTGATGCCTACTGAGACACAGTCTGGAGCAGACCTGGCTTATGATTTGCTCTTCTGCCACTGGAAACAAGAGGAGGGAAGGAAAGATTATGCTGTTGTAGTTGGCAACAGGACAGTACACCAGCATTTGAAGAACTGGCTGCAGTTACAAAAGAAACTACTTAAGATGGTTGTATGGTATCTCTTCATTTTCTCAAAAAATCATAGCACACAGTAAGTGAAGTCCAATATTAACCTGGAATTATTTAGACAGATGAGGGCTTCTGGTAGCGAAAGAAAAACTGCATTCATTGTAGGGACACATTCATTTTAGGGAGCTGCCTGAAATCCATGTAGTTTCAGCCAGGACTAATTTGGCTCTTGCCTCTGTGTCAGCTCATAGAGTCACACAGTCTATCATATATTTAGAAAACTTTTTGCTCTGCCAGAGAATCCCTCTGGATCTGTCAGTGAGTAGTTCAAATGTCTGCTCTACCTGTTCCTGCTAGGAACAAAACACTACACTACTGAGAACTCAGTGCATTCCATATGGTGTATTATTTTCATCTTGGGTTGGTTTGTTGGTTTTTTTGCTATTGCTGGTATAGTATCATAGTGAACCTATCTTTCTGGAGTAGAGAGGCAGTAGTGCTGACCTTCTGGCTCAGAAACCTGCCCCAGTCTTACAACACAGCCTATAAAAGGGTGCTGTAGATGGCCCGTGAGGGAACACAAGGCAGTGATTCACTGGAGGAGTTGTGCTGACATCCTGGACTGTGAAAGCACAGCTGGGGCAGTTTAGGAGCAGCAGTCAGGTTCCAACAGGGAAGCCAGGCTTTTATAATTCACACTACAGTCACCTATTGTTTTGTGTCTTGTTTTCTCAAGATATTTAGACATGTCTGGTGGGCAGAAAATTGAAACATTGGGAGTGCCAGCTCCAGGCAGCTGTAACACTCCCAGGTACACTGCAAACTTTTCCTCACAGCTCTGCTCCTGCTATTTCACAACAAAGGTGCAGCTCCTGCCTGTGCTTTTGGTCCTGAATCTCATAACCAAAGCACCTTCAGTCTGCCTGCACATATTTGGATAATTTTAATGTGTAATCCCACATAGCACTGCTGGATCACCTCAAGTTTAGTCAAGAGAGGCGAGGCCAGAATGTGTTTTAAAATGCTATTGAAAATCTGGCTTAATTAAACAGTGTTCTGCAATGATTTTATGATAGCAGCTGAAGGCAAACATGATCCTTCATGACTTTCATTTCAGCTGGGATTCTGGACAGAAATCAATACATAAATACATAAATGACTTTTCACAGCTTCAAAAGGATACTGTTAATGAAACCAAAATATTTGGTATTTGTTAGCTGAATAAACCCCAACAATTCTAATTCTCAGGTCTATTAAGCCATGAGAAAATATAAAATGGCCTTAGGACAGTCAGCTACCCAGTAAAGAATTCTTCCTGCTTAGGGTTTCATTGATGAGAACAGACAGCTGCCCATTCCCTCCCTTGTAGTTGTATGTAAGAACACAATTTGAAATAAATCTAGGTATGCGTTGTCTTCTGCTGGATTAATACTTTGCAGTAGTCATGTTATGAAGGATAGCTTGGCACCTCAGGGGCAAATATCTGCAAATAGATTGTCTTTGTGTGCCCTAGTTCTCCTCTAACCCACTGTCAGAGAGAGTGGAGAAGGCATTTTTACTGTAGTAAAAACATTTTAATAATTTCTGTTATTACAGAGCTCATGCCAGTTCCACATAGATCCAGAATCTGACATTATGCTATCATAGAAGTCTAGGGACCCTGCTCTTCACTGGTATAATCCACAGGGAGGAATTTGGGCTGCAGCATGGATTGTTTTATAGAATGTGAATACTATCTGGATTCATGTGCAAAAAATTCCTTTTATAGCACCCTGTAAAGACAGGGTGACACCTTTCATTCAGGTTCCAGACGGCCCAGAGCAGATTGTTTGCATAAAATTAAATGGGTGCACTTAGTTTCCCATGCTAAATAAAAGTAATCTAATGGTAAATGGTAAAATCACCTGCCTGACAATGGAGGTGAGAGTTGCCTGGTGTTCTAGGGGACACTGATAGAGGATAAAAGTTTTGGTTTGCTTTTTAAAAGTATTCTAGATTGGTATCTTGAGCTCTCTGAATACAACCTACATATATAACCAAGTCCAGGCCCCTAGCTGTGTCTTGCTTCTTCCTATGCAAAACCACTGAGATAGATTTTTATTTTAGAATTTACTGAGAAGGTGATGTGATTAATGCAATCCTCTTGGTACAACAGGTGTTTCTCCTTTCTGCTGCCAGTTGTTATCTACTCCTCCATGAAGTTGGACTTTTTGGGGCTGGTAGTGATCAGCAGCGTCAAATAACAGTAAAAAAATATGTTATCTTTGCAAGTATAAAAGTACTGTCCTCTTTTTATGCTTCTGCACCTTCTGCATATTAGGAAACTCTCTGGCTGCTGCTGGTGAAAATTAGCAATGGGTGTAGATGAGCCACCGGTGAAAAGGTTTTCCATTCAAGGGCAGACTGGGACAAGCAGTGTTTGGCACTGCTCAGAAACCAGAAGCAGAAATCTGCAAGGCTACAGCAAAATCCCATCTGGTGCCAGCACATGCTATTGGCATCCCCTAACAATAGCAGGTTTGCTTCCTGGCCTGCAGACGGTGTCAGCTATGCCAGAGTAAGAGCACTCCACTCCTGCTTTCTGCCAGTCACTGTCAATATATAAATACATGCTTTGGGGGTTTGTTTCAGGGAATGTTCTGCAGTTAGAAGGTGCTATGTCAATATAAGCAGAGATAAAGTTTGTATCCGCAGGCTGAGGCCAGGATTTCAGGTTACATTTCCATCATTCTGTACTGTTACAGTTACTGCCACCCTGCCTACTCCTCTGCCTGTGCACCTTGCTATGTAAGCTGTGACCATACATCTGTGTGATCATGATGTGAGCCACATCTGGGCACAGCAGGGGTGTAGATGGTTTTTGTCTAATCAAACTACCCCTAAATTTGTTTGTTTTATTCACTGCCACAGTCATGAATAAAAGCTATGTAGGGGGTTGTGCTGCATCAAGACTGGAGAGGTACACCATGCATGAATATATCAATTACGATTTTTTAAAAAGCAATATAAAAGAATAAATGTAAAAATATTGACTCCATGAGCTACTCATGTTTCATCCCTTCCATCATGATGCCAGTTATATGGGTAGATATCTGTTTTGAAAAAGTAACAGTATGCCAGTGATAATACACAGGAGATTCATAGACAATGTGTTGAATTCCTGGGACTGCTGGTCCCAGCTTTTAGCAAAACCAGTGGGAGTTTTTAGGTATAGTGAGTATACCTAACATTATATGAATACTTATTAGTAATTGTATTTATTGTTCTGTTTTTGGAGAATCATGAACAAAGAAACAGCCAAATGCACTTTAACAAAGTGTTATATAATAATTTAAATATTTATAATTAGTAATTTTAAAATGTGTGAGAGTTAACTTTGTACTCACTTGTTTCTACACTTTTCACATCATTGCTGGTTTTATAAAACTCATGGATGAGTGATGTTTTTAGCTCCACAAGTGCTAGTATCTTGAATGTAGGTGACATGTTGATGGAGCACATTACATTTTCATTCCTAGCTAAATAATACCAATTTGAGAAGTGAATACCTAATCTGTTGGTGTTAACCTTGCTAATAAAGAGCCTAATGGACTTACAAGAGTTGAACTGGAATTGTTTTACCATTGCTTTCTCCAGGTACAGGTCATAGGCAGTGCCTGGATAAGCTAATCCTGCACTGTTTTGTCCAGTTCAGACTTACATGAGTAAAGCAGGAGGGTTTTTTGCCTTTTTCTCTGCAAAGAGTTTATGCTTTTTGAGCTTTTGCTGTGCAAACTGTCTGTGGGAAGTGTCTGCTCACACCTGGGGGAAATACACAAAGCAAAGTGCCTTTAATTGCTTCTGGAACAGTACAGAGAATTGTTTAGACTAGATTTACTTTTCTGATTTGTGCTTAGAGACAGAGCTGACCTCTGCCAGAACTACAAAGAGCACCCAGCTGAGGCTGTTAACATCTCTTAGGAAACTGTTCAGGAATGAGCCTAGCTCGCTGCCCAGTGCTGTAGTGATTACAGTAAATCCTCATCTTCTGCTGACTTCAGCAGGGTATTTGCAGACAGCAGTTCTGCTTCAAATGGGATCTCAGACCCCAAAGAATGTGAAACATGTATCAAAATCTACTCATTCGTAATAGCAGTTTTCTTTAGCAGCTTTCATTTATAATATTCCAAACATATGTTTTTCCTTGAAAACAGGATGTGTGAGTGCCCTGCTTGAGAGGGGTGTGAGGAAAAGAAAGTTCCATGCCATGTCGGATGAGAGCAGCAGTGCTTTCTTGTCTTTTTCCTTAGGCAGTGTGATCTCACCTAGTAAGACAAGTCAGATCCCATCACAGAGCTGTGCTCCAGTCTCTGCATTGTCCAGTTAAGTGTCCTTATTTCCCCAATTCCTATATCAGCTGAAGGACTGATACAATCATTTACATTACTGTTTCTAACATTGCCCTTGCAGATGGTATTATGGGCATTGCTACAGTTTCTCTGTAGTTATCTCAATCCTCACCTCTTTTTATTCTGCATTCTTGTTTCCTTGTTTTGTGAATCTCTTATATTGCTTATATCCCTTATATTATCCTGTTTCCACTCTGCTTCTGCAGCAGTAAAGGTACTTACTCCCCATCCTCTCTGTTGCTGGGTATCTGTGGGTCTAAAAAGAGATACAATGCTGGTGTCATCCCTTGTACTGTACTGAAAAATTGTTCATTGTTTTAAATTATGTGTGTATATTGTATAACTGGTCAAGAGCATGTGAGACTGCAGAATAGGTACCTCAGTTATACCTCTGCAGTTCCTGTGGGTAGGTTTGGTCTAGCTCCAGTTCATATGCACATATATCACAAATGCCGGTACATTAATTAGCAGAGTCTAGTCTAGAAACTACTGTTGTATTTAGTTCAACAAGGAACAAGGTCTCTCCTTTTATCCTTTGGGACAGCACAGTAGGACATACAAGTAATACAGCTGTCTAATACATGGAGAGCCAACAAGAGTACATCTCAAAGCAGCCTGTACCTGTACACAAGTCACATGAGTGCACTGATGTAGAGAGAGACACAACTTGAAGTTTACAAATAAGAGGCTATACAGGTCCCTACAAATGTTGACTGATCTTGAAGCCAGATGGAAAATGGCTGCTGGTTTTTGACTTTCTCCCAGACTGCCCGTTTCAGAAAGAAGTTATTTTTTCTTTTTTTGGCTGTTATTTGTAAATACAAGTGAAGTACAGACTGATGGCTAAAGCAGCCAAATCACAGAAGCACTCCTTGCTTCTTCTCAAAATGTCTCCTGCTCTGGACTGTGCTTCAAAGGCAATATTCTTCTTTTTGCCTGGCACTGCAGGCAAGACCCAGCTTCTCCTCCCAGCTCACAGGCCCCAGACCTCTGCTGTCTTTCACCAAGCTTAGGGAATTGTTGCCTGTGCACAGGTAACACTTTCTGCTCTCTCTTCTGCTCAGCACTTTTTGTATCTCTCTATGCCACACATCATCTTTTGGCAGCTTCCTAGAAGCTGAAAGCTAGATTAGTTTGAACACCAGAAAATACTTTGATATTTATTAATATAATCATCTTTTTACTGTTTTGTCAGTAATACTGTTTACTCTCATCTTAGTTATCCTTTAAACAGCATCAGCGTGCCTGAGATGTGTGCCTCAATTTTAACAGGTTATGTTTGTTATTTGAGATTTCCTTTAAAGTGCTAAAGGTAGAGGCTTTGGAATCATGGCATCGCCATCTGAGAAAGTACAGGAAATGAGTGGCACTGACGAGTTAGTGTATGGAATGTTTAAGTCAAGTGAAGGATAAAGCAAAAACTATGTAAATGATAGAAGGTGAATGTGGCTGTTCACTCCCTTTTTATTATAGCAATAAGGAACTTAGAAAGTGTTACACCATTTTTGTTTTGAATGTACTGCAGCAGTGAAAGTTAGCTTTTTACTTGGTGTTTGTTCTGTTTACAAGTAGGTGTAGGGGAACACACAGTAACCTCTACATGCTTTGCAAAGAGTTCATAACACATTCATAACTGAGTACAGTTACACTGCAGAGTACTCCTGCAGATGCAGTTACCATATGGAAAAAGTTTCCCATGCCTAACTAAGGAATATATTTAGGCCATTTCAGCCACATAAAGGAAATGAATGTACAGCAGAGGTCAGTGCCCTAACTGTTCTGTGACAGAAATTCTTAGAGGTGGTATTTATACTGAAGTATGCATTATCTATAGTGTGTTTATAAATATGTCTGCTAACTCTATACAACATTTCTGCTCGTAGAATGTCTTATAATAACATATACCCTGGGGTTTCATTTATCCTTCTCCCAGCCGCATTGTTTTTTTCTCTTTATAATTAATTTAATTGTCTAAAACTGCCAACTTAAGTTTTGTTCTTTTCTCTTGTTCTTTTTTGTTCCTCTCTGCTCCCTCCCCAAATTATTGCAAGTCATTGTGCACTAAATATAGTTCTGCTTTCTGCTTTCCAGATGCTGGGAGCTTGGCTGATGTCCTTATAGCATTCCAGACTAATTCTCTCTCTGTCACACTCACAGACAGCTATTCAAAGCAAATATATTGAGTTCAATGTATCAAGAAAATCCTGCTAGTTTTCTTTGTAGGATTCAGATTAAGCTTTAGTAAAATTTACTCGTGTTCAATTTTTGCTGGCTTTATACTCAATTGCTGTATCCCATATTCATTGCTTTGATGGCTCAATATATGGTTCTTGCTGACTTACATATTTCGTAAAAGATTGAATCTCTATACACATCTCACTGTGCATTTCAATTATTTAGGTCTGATCTAGCCAGGCAAATTTCACTTCTGGTGGAGCTGTAGTACACTGGAATATCAGGACCAGATTCAGGGGTGTTTCGGCCCAAAATGTAGAATTTCCCCAGCAAAAGTCAGTAGGGTGGGGAAGTACGTACAAATTTAAGCCACAATTGCAGAATCAGTTTGGATGTGATTAGAATCTTATTACAGCTGTCCAATTCAACACTAATGTTTAGGAAAATTAACTTTCTGCTCTATTTCTTTCATGAGCTGGTGCAGCTATGCTCGTAAGAGCTTCCCACTAGGCAAGTGACTGTTTTGGTAATGGTAAATAGTTCCCATATAGGGTATGTTGTATTCCTAGCTTATAAAGCAGTTTGGACTAGCAAAAGACACAGGACAAATCTGTAGTTTTCATTTATCAACAATTAGTAATGTCTTGCACCAGTGCAGTATTTTTTTAATTGGAAGGATCCCAATTTCAAGTCCAGATTTACACTGAAATTTGCTAGAACAAATGTATTTGGATCCTTTATGTGCTATTGAAATGCAGCTGTGGTACAACATGGCAAGTGTTTAGGGCAGGAAGCAAGGAAATTATTGTGTCTAATCAAAATTGCAATGGGAATTGATTGGCAAAGCATATTTACCCTGAAGATGGGGCTGTACTGCCAAACATTGGGCAATCCTGGTTGGTGCTTTGGCACAGTAATTCAATACAAATGCAAAGAACTATTAGATATGAGACTTGGTAATGCACCAGGGTTAAATTTCTCTGCAATCTTTTGTAAACTGCCTCAAATCTGTGTTGGTCATGCTTATTCTCCCTCCAAACAGCACTCTGTTCCCCCTCAGAATATTGCCTTGGAGAAGACTGAGCCCTGTCCCACCACTAACCCCCTTCCTGCAGCATCTGCTCCTGAGAATTGCAACAGCCTAGCTGTGAGGAGGGCTGGGAAAAACAGAGGGCTCTGGCTCTGTGCCATTGCTTCATTTCCATAATGCTTACTTAATGTCATAAACATACAGAGCCTACAAAACATCGGCAAAGTTGTGAGGCCAGATAAAATCTGGTTCCTGGGATCTGTGCAATCCAGTGAGTGCTCTATGAGGATGAGAAGCAGCTTCCCTGGAGGTTTCCAGCCCTTGGGATTCCAGAGGAGCCATGGTCCCAGGTGTGGCTGCTGGGGCTCCCCCATGGCAGCTTGCACATAAATATTAGTGTCAGCCTGTCATTTGCTTTGCACCCACTTCCAAAGAGGCTGCAACAGTCCCCACCCGGAGTGTCTCACAACACAAGGAGCATGTCATTCAAACCAGAAAATAGCTGCAGTTCAGCACAGGGCTGGTGGGAAAAGATCATGCAGGACATGTTACAGAAGCTGTCCTGGCATCCTGCTCTGCTGAAGACTGACTGGGGAAGGGATGGGAGAGGCTGAAGGCGATGGCTGTTCTTGCAGCCTAACAAGGGGCTGCATTGTTCCTGGGCCTATCAGTTGGTTTCTGATTCACCCGCAGCCAATGTGCCATGATCAGATCACAGCTGGCCCAAGGATATGCTTTCCAGTGCATTTAGTGCTTGGAACAGCCCCAAGTTTCAGGAACACATGGTGAGGAGGAGGGGACAGCTGTGAGACAGAGAAGGGAGCTGATTTTTGCCTTCTCTCAAGATGAGCTTTTCTTTCATAATTTGATTGTGTTAACAGCATTCCAGGTTGTAAAATTAACTTGGAGCCTATGTAGATCTGGATGAAGGGCAGACAGAGGGAGAGGTGGAGGATGCAGTGGTTGCTTGCATGGCTGCATGCCCCCTCTAGCAGTGCCCTCTCTCACTGGTCAGCTGTGCGACTGCTCGTGACAGATCATAGATGGATCCCAAGTACTCAGCCTGTGTCATCTTTTTGCTCCAAGCTCTGAGATAGCTTTGTTTGTCTCTATTCTGGAGGTTATGTAGCTGCTACGTCCCAGTGGGTGTATTTGGCAGTAGCTGAGCTTCCTTGTATGTGAGCAGCGACTAATCCATGACAAGAGAGGAGAATGTCCTGAGTGTGACTGGGGACAGAGTGAGACTTAAGTTCCAGGCAGACCTTTTCATTTATCGTTACAGCACAGTGCTTCTGAGTGATTCCTGACTTTTTGTTCCAACTTCCTTTTAAGCAGTAACACACCATTCCCCACCTCCTAACCTAAGCATCCCTGTGTTTTGTAATAGGTTTTGCTGTTTCACCTAGAAGTGGCTGCAATTCAGGGAGTAATGAAGTGGTTCCTCCCTGTTTACAGGTTCTTAAAGCAACTCCGTAATCTCCTTGTCATCCCACAAGTTCTTCACTTCCCAGCAGGAATTTTCATCTCTCCTTCCCGGTCTTCCAAAGCCAACCTGAGAAAGGCAGATAAATGCAAGTGGCATGTGCTGTCATCTCTGCTCCACTGCAGAATGTCAGTAATAAGCTACACCTTGTCAGGGAAATCTGTAATTCTCTACCTACAGTCTATACTTTGTAGGCCTATAAAGTACTTTAATGCTTGAGAAAGTTGATCTGTTAATCAACAAAGGTAATAAGCCAACGTTTTTTCTCCTTCCCCTTACAGGGCCCCAATTCTATAAGGAGTCATAGAAGTTAAACATTGAAAAAGACTTGCAGTGTAATTGAGTCCATCTCCTAGTAGTGTGGGGGTGTTCTCTACTACAGATTTTTATTGTTATGAAAGCCTGGTTTTAGACTACATCTGCAGCATGATTTATACATTTTCTGGAAATATGCTTAGCCTAACACATCCCAACATTTTGAAGGTTTTCCTGATACATTTATCTAAATGATTACTCTAAAAGTTAATCCAGTTTATTTCAGTTAAACCTTTCCTCTTCTGCAGCATGAAAAAACAATTCCCTTTTCCTTTAAAGGGGCTAGTGGGACAGCAAGTCTGCTATTTGGCCTGGCTGCAGTCGGATCTCATTTTTCAACCCCACCCTTCCTCTTCTCTGAGAAGGAGGGGCAGTCTTCATATTTTCCCTTTAAGCTGAGCTATGAAAAATAACTGTTTGCCAAAATCTTTCACCTTGGCCGTATACCCTCACAGATGTTTTCTACAGCATAAACAAAGCAGCAAAGAATGTCGGGGCACGAGGGAGTCACAGTAGTTGGGATGGGAGAGATCAGGCTGGAGAATTACAGCTCCAGCCACTTGGCTGTAGTTTGCCTTTCAGAAATGCACAAGAGCTGCTCCCACTGCTCAAGGAGCAGAGCCAGCTCTAAAATCATCCACAGCTTGATATAACATGAGCATTCAGCCATGCAGCCTAAGCATATGTAATGCACACGTCACCATAGCATGTGTGCAGATTAAGACTAGTGATAAATCTGGCTGGTAAGACCAAGTTCTCCGCTGTTCCTTTGCCATCTCCCTGCTCAGAGAGAGATGGTGCCAGCCATTGCAACTAGAAGAATAGGGAAAATTGTGGGAAGAATTTTGTTGTACATTATACCAAATTAATGGCAAAATCTGGCTTCACACCCCAGGGCTTAAATTGTGCTGTTAGCATTGTCAAGAAATTCAGAGTTTTACCATGGACTTTGCCAGCTCCAAGTGTCTGTTCATGAAGTTGTGTCAATGAAACAGGGTATAGGTCTGGAGTACCACAACCTTATCATGTGAGAGAATTTGCTGAAGCAAGTGAAGCATCCTGAATTTTGTCGGGGCACAATGTCACTTTTTCTGTTCTGCTCTATTTTTGACCAATTAAGATGTTCAGAAGACTGTTTAGTAGGTTCCTGCCGCAGATTTTGAGGGAATTGATTTGGACAAAATAAAGGCAAGATTTGTTAGGACTGACAACTTGCATGAAAACAAGGAGATATTCTTCCTAAAACAAGTATTTCTAACTGATTGAATGCAATGCATAGCCATGAGTCCTGTAAGGTCCTGATAAGATTCTGACAGCAGGAGATGGTGGCGGTAATGTGGCTGTTCACCTGAGCCTTGCAGGTGACTCAAAATACTGCTTTGAGCCACTGGAAATGTTTCTTACTGTAAACAAATTTAGCTCTTAGCAGCCTTGAAAGGAAATTCATAATGACCAGTGTAAACCACCTGGTGCAGATGAAAGGCATCGGGAATCTGGGCAATACTTAAGCAATTGAAGGCTTGGGGGGGAACCTGAAAACTTCTCCTGTTGTTACATATGAATCACAGAGAACATATTGGTTGTGTTTGAGTATATCCCAGAGGATCAGTTTGTGAGCCCTCCTGCATATTCTGGTGGGTTGAGACGCACCAAAACAAAGGAGACCACGGTTTGCATATTAAGGAAAAGAATGTGGAATGTATGTATTATGTGTAGTAAGACTGTGGAACTAATGGCTTATGACAGGGATACGACTATGGAATTAATGTGATTTGGCAGTCAGGCATTAATATGGAATGGACAATTTTGGAGGAAGCAGAACAGGGATGCAAAAGACTGTAACTGAAGCTAGTCCATTGCATAGGAGCTGTATGGAGAGAAGGTTTCTTACACATATGTATGCAAGAGTGAACAGAGTTTATCCCTGTGTCATTATTAGGAAGTAGATAAAGATCTTTATTTGTATTTGTAGGGTGTGAGAAGCTTTTGCTCTCTGTTGACTTGGCATGAAGAGGCCTTTTGAGCATACATCCTGCTGTTTTGTGTGGATGTGATTTAACTGCCGTCATAGTTTCATTGTTTAGATCTCCTAAATATATTTAGGTTTTTCTATGGAGAAAACTGAGACTAATATATTTATGATTATCAAACGTATTGGAGATAAATATCATTATTGTGTATAGCAGATCCCAAGATCTACTGCTCTAAATACTCTCCAGCATCCTGCCAGATTAAAGGGAGATGAAGTTGGTTCATGTTTCATGGAGGTTCCAGAACTCAGTAGTACTCCTGGTGTTAGGGCTGTATCAGCCAAAGTTCCTGAGAAACAGCCCCTGTTTAAAACATCACAGCATTTTTCAAATTATCTCATTCTTTAAATATTTTTCTGTGCCTATCTAAGGCCTCATGTTAAGATTCAGACTCTTTCTCAGCTGCTCAGTATTTATTCAAGCTAATATACAAGAGAAAATAAGCTCTGAAATGTTATTTGTAATCATTTGGAAGTCCACATCAGTACATGTCACACTGACATAACTGTGGCCAGGGCTTTTTTTAAGGAAGATAATTTCTTTAGCACACTGATAGCTCCAGGTGATACGCTGTGATTCTTAGAGCAAGCTTCATTTGTTCACTGCGAGTTCAGCTGTTCTCCTGGCAGTTTTTAGAGAACATAATTAGTTCAGAGACATCTCAACTTGTATTTGCTAATGGAGAAGTTCTTGCCTGAGGCCAGCACACTCCTGGCTCTCCCTGTGTCCAACTAGTACATGCACTTCTTGGGTTCCATCATCTCTGTGCCAAAAGCAGGGAATGTACAGAGATTAGGAGAGGGATTAAAGGGATGGCAGAGATAAGGGTATTGTAGCAGTGGGTGAGCTGGTTCTGAGCTGGGGGGAAGAAATGTGTGTGCCAGGAGCAAAGCAGCAAAGAGCTATGGATGAATGAAGCATGGCAGAACTGTGCAACTGGTGTTTTTGTGGAAAGCATTTTGTCTGTTCTGTGCATATTTCTGCTATATCTGCCAGCCTGTACAGAAATGTCACCACTGAATTATCAGCTTTTCTATGACTCCAGCATGTTCCTGCAGCCAGTCCAGTCTGGGATCTGTCTCCCTGAGTAGTGGAAGAGTGGAGACTCTTCTGGTCTCTTTAGTGCTGTAAGCAGCTAAATATGATTGTCTTGAAAGCAGGAAACAAAAGGCATATGCCAGCCTGTAACTCAGCTGTAAACCTACCCTCTCTGAGCAACACCTCAGCATGCCAGTGAACAAACACTAACACAATTGCTCTCTCACCACTGCTACAAAAGAGTGGCACAAGAACACTGCAGGAGACTTAACACCTTTTCTTGGCTGAAGCCTTGGTTTTGTAAGGAAATCGAGCAGCATCACTGCTCCGTAATTACTACCACCTCATAAGCAGTATTTCACAATATCTCTGCCATTCAGTCTCTGTTCAAAAGGAGACTTTACATGTAGGTGTGGGAGGCCTCCACTCAGACGCTTAGTTTGCTCCACATAAACCATTCCAACCATTCCAGCTTGGTAGATGTTACCAGCTATGGCCTCTCACCCTACAAGGTTCTTTCAAAACATGGTTTGTCAGCTCAGCTGTGGGATCCAAGAGACATAGCATCATAGAAATATAGGTTAAGGAGGGACCTCTGGAGGTATGTATTCCAACATCCTGATAAAAGCAGGACTGTTGCCAGAACTTAACAGGTCAGCTGTGGTTTTGTCTAGCCAAGTCATGAAACCATGCAAGGATGAAGGGATTTCACAACTTCTCTGAGTAACCTATTCCAGCACTGTACTGCTTACCCAGTGAAAAGGTTTTTTCTGATGCTCAATGCAAACACAGTAGGAGATTCTCCATGCTTATACTGACATATCTGTAAGATCCACAGGTGGAATAAGACATACCTGATCCTCTGAAGTTCACATCCATCTCCCACCACCACAGCTCTGCCATGTTGCTTCTGTTGCTGCTTTCACCAGTCATTACAGCTACACGTCATGTAGCAAACAGGCAGCTAAAAACTGCACCTGAAACTGATGAGTGCTATCCAGATAGAAGGTTGTTCACTTGGACATTTTTTGCATCTACTAATGACAGCATTACATTATTGGAAAGACCCACTACAGAACTTGTATAATGCTGACCACACACTCTTCTCTGGTCACTCTGCCTTAAACATAATGTCCTATACTTGACTTAGGGAATTCCCACAAAGCTGTGACTTGAAGGTGTTAAGAAATAGAGAATATGAGAGTACTTTGGCATTGCAGTACTTTAACTTGGCAGCAGCCTTTTTGAGGAGGCATATGCAGGGTTTGGATGGAACAGTAATCATATTGCTTGTAGCTGCTGTGAACCTTAGTTTGTAATTTTATGGCTTTGGGAGAAAGGTATTAAATGTCAGCCACCCCTCACAGTGTATAATGGTACAAAGCAGCCCTGCATAGCCCTAGGTTATATCTACAACTAAAGGTTTGCAGCATCTAGTACAAAACCCAGCAGTGAGTCTTTTTGATTCCTCTGATTGCATGTGTAGACATTAGACTTCTGTGCTGTCTTTATGCATGCAGAAGGCTTTGCTGGAATTTCAAAATTATTTCCCTTGCAGCTCTAGTTTCTTTCTAGAAAGAAAGATCGTCTTGAGAGCTGGTAATAGCAACTGAAAGTGGTTTTGCCTTCTTGTCACCTGTCCCACTTCACTGTTAGACACCATAAATTGTTACCATAAAATTTTTAACTAATGAATCCATTGCTTCTTTACTTACTGAAAAGAGTCTTCACTTTCATTTTTGTACCAGAAAGTTTTCCCTTTCTGTACTCTTAGAAGTAAAATCACTTTTCTTTCATGTCCAAAACTTATTTCTGAAGAAACAACTTTAAAATTGTTCTCAAGATGATCCCTGGTTGAATCATCAGCACTGCTTCCTGCTTCACCCTCCACTCTCCCTGGAGTTCTCTCAGTCACATACCTGACCTAAGCCTAATTAGTTTGTGAGAGCTAGAAAGTTTGCCGCCCGCGGTGTGGCTGTGGGCCAGACAGGCAGAGTTCTCTGTGCCTGGTACTGTAATTGTTGTGAAATCTTGCTTGATGGACAGAAGGTTATTCTGTTGTTTGGAATTTTTTTTTTCCCCAACAAATGTCCTGGAAATATGCAGAAGCACATTTAGGAGCTCGGGGATTTGACTCTTTATAGACTGTGGTACCAGAAAGATCTTACGTCCTTAACATTGCTGGGAGCCAAAGTGGATCAAGAGCATTTTCGTTTTGAGGAATATGTTTTAAAAACTTTACACATTTTGCCCTGCTTTTACAAAAGTCCACATTATTTTATAAGGTCTGTTTGTGACTCTTGTCACACAGCAGAAACTTTATTAGGTTCTCGGGAGTAGTGTTTATGTTGCTAGAACAATAGGACTTATTACTGTGCTTCTCTTCACCAAAATAAGGGGCTCATTTTGCAACATGAGCTCTTATAATCAGTCCTTGTGAATAGTCCTGTTGACTTCTTCAAGACTGCTTGTGTCTGTAAGGATTATGGCATTGAGTACTGCTCCTTGTAGAGCCCTATCAAGTGTGGTAGGGAAGAACCCTTCTGCCATCACAGCAGGCATGGAATGGGCACAGCAGAGGAACAAAGTGCAGCCTGGTGGTGTGGGTCGCTTCATTAGTATCTTGCTTAATCATGTCTCTTTCCTTCCTTCTACTAATGGTCATGTGGATTTTTCCAAAGTATGTTCTACTCAACAGTAAATGTGTTCCTTGTTCACATGGCTATTGTGGTGCTGTAATCTTCTCTCCTTCCTGCATCATCAGTTTCAATATCATTCTTCATTCTTGTTGGGGCAACGCAGCACTTGGAAAATGAGGGCCTGTAGAAGGCATATAAGAGCCAGGCATTGCATGGACAGGGTCTGTGCAGCACCCACTGTGTGGTTCTACCAGTTTGTCTCAGACTCAGCTAGTCTTGCTCTTACAGTCTGGAGTTCTCAGCTTTGCTACTCATGTACCCTGGTCCCGGGTTGCAGTATACTTGTTTGTCCAGTCCTTGTGCTCTATCAAGCTGGTACCCATTCCACACACTCTCCTGAATCTACTGGTGCCTAGTCCTTGTTTCTAGGCCTAAATATCCTCCAGAATCTCCATGCAGTTTACCCTGTCACACTGTCAAGTCTTTCATCAGTCAGACCCTTACCTGACACTCTAAAATCATCCCCTGAATTTGACAATTACTTGTACTGACTACTGGTCTGGAAGTTCTGCTTTGGAAATCGAATCTTTAATGAACTGCTGCAAGCAGCTTTTTGTTAAGCTGCCCCGTATGTTTTTAACAACACTGCCCACAGAGTAGTTAAAGTACAATTCCATATCCATTCTAGCTAACCTATTGCCCAGCCATGCTCCAGTTTTTCCTCAATACAAGCAATGGTTTGTATCTGACCCTGGAATAGCATCATTCAGGGAGCTAAGATGGATGAAAGTTAACACTGGAGAAAGTAAGTTTTCACCATCCCCTGGATGAATTTTTTGCAAGGCTGGATGAGCACCAGTGGAGCACAAGAAAGGAGATGAAGGACTGTGATCAGGAGCTTTAGGAGGTAAGAGTTGATGCAGCCACAGTTTAGGTCAGAATCTACTGTTGCAGAATCACAGACCTTCTCACTGGCTTTTACCCTTGTGTGTTCATAATGTAAGAGACACTAAAAGTCACTAAGGATTCAATTGTAGGGAAGTGATCAGATTATTTGGATAAGGAAGCTCAAACACAACCAGAATTAGAGATTATAATTATTAGGTGCATGTATGGCATGATTGAATTTTCAAGATTAAGAGTTCAATCCTGATCTGAGTTTTTAATTCAGTCTGGTAGTAAAATTAAAATCAAGAAGAAATTAGCATAATTCCTAAAAAGACAGTGGGAATTATTTTCACTACTGAGTTGAATATAGTCCTAAGTGGTTTCTAGTCTTTAGGAAAGCTAACAAATAATTTTGGTTGTATTTGGTTGAATCCTTGTTTTGTTGTCAGCACATGAGAGTGTGAATAACTAATGTTAAAACCACTGTATTAGTGATTTTAATCCCATTGTCCATGATTCCATCAGGGTCCACTGACTTCTAAGCAGTCTGCAAATGATAAACAAAAACACAAAAACACTGCCAGGAGACTTAAATTCACAACATCATGGTCAGGCACTTCTTTGGAAAATGGACTCTTCTTCCAGGTAATTTCTGCAAATGAGAAACCTAAACAGCAGGCAAGAAATTATCAGTTGCAGATCACTATCATGTGTCCAACCTCAGGCTGTTAGGGATGTATGGGAATCAATCCCATCTGATAGCAATTTAGGCACCATTATAAATTAGTTGTTTCTGCAAAGGTCCTTGAGAATGGATGACTGCATCACAAAAAACAGCTTTACATTTTGGATTAAATGGATTGATGATGGTAATCCCAACAGAAAAAGAATAAGAGGAAAACTGTAATCGGAGCTCAGCAAGCCTGTCAGCTCTGGAATTGATCCATTGGTTGTGAGAATGGTGGGAGAGGTTTGAACCAGTCTTGGGCTTTCTGTAAAAAGAGTATTCAACTCAAGTCTTTATCAACATTAAGCTTTGTTTAAAAATAAAGGCTGCAAAAGTTAAGTTGTTTTGAAAGGTCTCAAGTTCTAGAAATGTGCTCCTACCTTTTCTCTTATCTTTGGAATTGCTAGTTTTTCCAGCATAAAAAATTCACAGACAAATTTGGCCTTCAAGATCCACGAGTCTGATCAGTGCTTTAAAGGCCCTGGAAGCTATGGCTTTGTTTATCTCCAGAAGTCCAAGAATACGCTGATATTGCTATTTTTAATCTATCCGGAAATATGCAAAGAAGAGAGCTTAATTGCAAACAGACCAAACCTTATATAGGAAATGGGTACATCCCTTGGGGACACCTAAAACATGAATGTCTGAAATTAAATTCATATACTCTTCTCCCTTGCTCCCTGAAGCACGTACTCTTGGAATGAAAGAGAAGGCTTTGGGCTAGCATCATATCCCAGTAGTTTCTATCCATTATTACACTCTGGCTATCTTAAAATTCAATTAACAGATGTTTCCCAGCATGTATGAGCTCAAGGTGACTAGCTGTATGTCTTTGTAATGAAACCATTTAAGAGAAAAGAGAAAAATTAGAAAAATAATTGCTCTGTTTCTAGGATCATAATGTGGTTGCCAGAGAAAAATGAAGCAGGAGTATTGTGAATCCAAAATTTCACCTACACTTTTCTCAAGAAAGGGCTACCACACCCAGCCAACAAAAAACAGTAGTATCACTTTGTGAACACAGTTCCCATCGCCTGCCCAATGATTCTGAAATCAGGTTTATCCTTTTCTCAGCTTCCAAACATTACACTCTGTAATGGGTAATGCATAGGGTCCTAAGGTAGACCAGGAGCAAACAGCTTCACTGAAAATTTCACCCAGCTATGGAAAAAGAGAAAATTACATTTTGTTTGTATAGGCACAGGAGCAAACACTAACTGCTAGTGCCATTTTATGGTTAGCTCTTCCCCTAGCTGTTGCATTGAGCATGGAGCTTGAATAAAGCACTGCCCCAATCTGTGTGTTTCATCAAGTCTGGGAGCAAGTCCATCCCAAAGCTTCTCAGATGGCCCTGCATGGTGCCTACTTCCTTCAGTGCAGAAAACTTTGTGATCCCCATGCCTCTGCTGTGCTCTCTGGGCCATGGTGTCCATTGAATCTGAATTGTAGTCTCCATATTCTGTGGTTTTATAACTGAAATGGTCTGGGTAAAATCCTAAATGCTGAGTGGCCTGCCGAAAAGAGTGCACACAGGGGACCCAAGAGCTGTAGATTTATTGCTTGTAAACCAAAAATCGTACTGAAGAAAGCAGAGATAAAAATAGATGGGGAGCTTGGGGACCAGAAAGGCAGCCAGTGGAGATTAGATGCACTGCTGGTTGACTCATCCAGCTTGTTTTATTGTAGCACAGTTCCAATAACAACTGTATTATTTCAGCTTTTGTGCAGTGAGCAGACATTTGTTTTGCATCGAAGGTTTTTCACATAAATGTGCTCCATTTTTCATTTCTTCTTATATTTCCCAGAGTTTCTACTGGCAATTACCAATGGGAGAGTCAATGGCTTCAAAAGAATATTGGCCTACTTCTCAGCTGGTATAAATCAGCAACACCCCTTGGTATTTAATAGAGCTGTGCAGCTTTATGCAAGTTGAATCTGCACCAACTGTTCTTTTAAAACATGTCCCACCTTATAAAGAGTTTTCTTCAGTAGTGGATTCTGAAATTAATGAGAAGCATTGAACAAACTGCCTCACAGCCTGTGCACAGTGCACAACTTGTCAGCATCTGCTTTCTAATGTGTGGCTCTGCTCAGCCTAGGAGACTTCTTTGTGAGGGATGCCAATGAGTAATGATGCCTGTTGTGTCCTGTCTGCTGGCCCTGGCCTGTGATCCACTGCCTTGCAGAAGATGGACACACAGCCCATCCCACACAGCCCATCCACTGCCTGCTAGCTCAGTGTCTCACAGTACTTTTAGCTTTTTCTTCACTGTAATTCATTAAAAACCCTTCCATGCCCACATGGAAGTGGCTGTGAGGAACAGTTACAGTGAAAATACAGGGAATGTGCATCAAGATTTGTTAGCTGTTTGCAGCTTGCATCGTGACTTGGAAAGTACTGTCCTGCCAACTTGGGCTGCATTCAGAGGCAGAGGAGTTCTGTAGAAATGGGTGTGAAAATGGCCACAGGGAAGGAGGAGAAGTATTTACCTCAAATGATGTGAGATCAGCTGGATCTACATGTGTGGTGCAAGCTGTGCTTTTGCTACAACATGGTGATCTTTCGCAGCTCCTAGAGTGTGTGCAGACTGAAGGAACACTTTGGGTTCTGTACAGCTTTTCAGAACTGTCCATTCAAAGGTGATTTCATGAGGTAGAATTTAGTGATCAGGTGGGCCATTTCTTATTCATGTTTCTACATCTCTCATCAGCTGTTGAGCAAGCTAGCCTCTGCCATGTTGACAATTGAGAACTAGATGGCTGCATATTTTTACTGGGATTTTGCTATGGTTTTACTTGAGATGTTTATTTGCACCGATGTTGCCTTTATCAGCTCTCTACACAAATGTCATAACATGTTCTGGATCGTGTTGCTGTGGTAAACAGAAAAATGCCTTTATCTATTTCATTCTTTTCATAGTATTACGGAAGTGGGAGGAAGAATCTGCCAAAATATTACTTTGTTTCATCAGAATCTGCTCCCTTACAGTGGAAGCTTTTCCATGGCCTCTTAAAGAGGCTTTTTCATGGTCAGTTTGTGAGTAGTGTGTGTAAATTTCAGCCCACCCCTACAATTGACATACACAGATCCTTTAAAAACCCCAGTCTTAAGACTCAGGTAGCTGTATAACCAAAAAGAAGGTCTAAGTTGATCCACAATCAATTTCTATCAATGCATATGAATAAAGTTACTTTATAAGTAACAACACAGAAAATGGCTTTGTTTTTTTTCATAAACTTTTCAGGCTTATGAATTTCTGATGACAATCATTTGCAGGAATAAATCATGAAGTAACATCAGCTTTGTGTAGGATTGAGGTAAATTTTGGTCCAAACTAAATGAAGACCTTGGTAGAGGTAGAGTTAGGAAATAAGTGTGTGGGAAAATTAGACTGAGTGAGAAGGCAGCAGGGAAGAGGAAGCCACAGTACAAATTAAAGATTGCAAGTAACAGGGCTGGATGCCAAGAGCCTCAGAAAAGAAAAGAAAAAGAATTCTTGATTAGCTCAACTGTTTGCTTTACTATATAAAAAACTGACCTCCTTGAGGAGCCCTGAGCCCCAGCCTCCTGGGAGTCTGAGTACGTGTGAGTGAGCTGCTGCCTCGCTGAGGGCAGCACAAATGCTCCAGCACTAATCTTCTGCCTCATGGATTTCCAGGTGCAAATGCTTCATCTGGCAGGAGTTCTGCCCACATCAAGTCGACAGGGTCTTAATGTTTTATCCAACCTGGCATTATATGTTTTCCCTTTTCCAAACTGCTGCCATAATTCCAGTTCCATTAGCTATGTGTGAGCATGTGTGTTGAAGGGAAC
The DNA here is from genome assembly GCA_013397075.1 of Rhabdornis inornatus. Classification (NCBI taxonomy): domain Eukaryota; kingdom Metazoa; phylum Chordata; class Aves; order Passeriformes; family Rhabdornithidae; genus Rhabdornis; species Rhabdornis inornatus. The sequence continues at coordinate 353,020 of VWZS01010571.1, read as the reverse complement.
TGCTGTCTCTCTGAGTAGCTGTAATGTGTGGGCCAAGTGTGACTTTCAAGGGGACAGATGAAGGACAGAGCTGACAGGACAAGCCCATGCCTACAGCCAAGCTCAGACCCCAGTTCTTGCTACTGCAGCCAGTAGAGCACCCCAGCTGCCCTCAGCTCCTGGACACTGCCTGATGTACATTGGCCTCATTGTGAGTCCCCACTCTGTAAGGAATATCCCCATCCTCCAGCCTCTGTGCCCTGTGTAGGAGGTGCTCTAGCAAAGAGATCCTTTATGGAAAACCACAGACTAGACCTGAAACATGCCACCTTAATGCAAATGCTCATTAATGTCATCATTAATGACCTGCTGCTACAAATACTGCTATTACTGTCATTCTTCTCCTGAGCCATTCACAATGCCATCACCAAGTTGAATCATTGCTGCAAAGCGGGAAATTCAACAGCTACATGGAGTATGCTTGAGGACCTGACACTTGTGTGGGTTTGCTTTTCACACCTGCTGATACTTTTTAATTGTGAGTTGTTCTGTGCTAGACACTCTGTCAAAGAGGAGCTATCACAGACAAAGCTGCTCCGAGAGTGCAAAGGGCAAAGAGTTACTTATGGAAACCTTTTGTCAGCATGTCCGTCACTTGTACTCACAAAATAGTTACTTGCTGTCTAATACCCATCTTCCTCCACTCTGTAACAACAAAAAGGAATTATAAAAGAGGTTGGCTCATGCAAGTACCCTGTACAATTCAATTAAATAATATAAAGGCTGCAAGAGAAGACAATCTTTTTAACAGGAGAGGATGGAAGAATTGCTGGAATAGGATCAAAACACCTGATATTTAACATTAGTTAAAACTTCTAGAAATGAACATTTCTAAGCCCCTCTATTACAGGAGAGTATTATAATCCCAGTTTTAGAGATGGAGAAACAAAGATGATGTTGTACTTACAAGGCCTCTTGAAGGCACATAAATATAGAACTCAGTTCCTGAAGCAAAATGTGTATCCAGGCTTGGGGCTATACCTCACTATCAAGAGCTCAGAAATTCTGCTTTTTCTTGTAAATCCGCAAACACATGGGCATATAGGAACAGGGTTTTTTCTATGAAGCAAAGCTTCTCATCTACACAAAATTGTTTGCTGTGGCAGAGCATGCTCTGACCTTCAAAATGAACAGGGTTGCAGGGTGTGCAAAACCTGCTTGTATTGTTCTCACTATCCTTGGCTGAGTAAATTTAAAAAGGTGGAGAAGGTCAGGTGGAAGTGGTTAGCAGGGGCCTTGAGAGTGGAGTTTCTGGACATGAGAGATTTGCTGTGCTTTACTGTGTATTCTGGCATCCTCTCTGAGGAACAAGATGAAGATTTTAAGCCCGAGTGAAATCAAATCCCTCAAGCAAGTTTGACTCAGGAATGCCAGAGTGCAATACCAACAGCAGGGGGTGTCACCAAGAGAAAGATAAAGTATCACCTAGTTTCTGTTCATACTGCACTGTTCATCTAAGAGTCTCCAAAGTTTTCAGGAATGCCAATGAACTCTAAACACTCCTTGCTGCGCTGGCTGAGTGCTTCTGTCTGCATGTTACAGGTGAAGAAACAAAGGCACGGGAGGCCACGTGGCCAGCAGGTAACAACAGTTACATTTTGGGTGCAGCTACATCATGCCGTTAACAGATGCCTAATTTAGACCTCATCTGACATCTAGTTTCAGTAATACTCCCCAGGTCAAAGACAGTCCAATCCTTTTGATCTCCTAGGTAACACATTCCTTTTAGTTGTTTTTGCAGGATTCAACAAAAAGGGAGAGAAAATCTCCAAACTGTCTCATAATTTGAAATTGTTGAGATATAGTATGGTTGTGTCTGCTGATGAGGTGAGATCTTCCAGAGTCAGGAGAGCATCAGAGCAGAAAATGAAGGCAGCTGGGAGCCTGAATGCAAGGGAACTGTCATGCTACAGAGCACAGTGCCTAGGCAGGCTACTAATGGGTAAAGTACACCCAGAATTCAAAACCATACTCAGGCAACTTGTTGACTAGACAAAGAGAAATGGAACATGAACACTTTCTGAGCATGAGCAGGCTGCACGCAGGGGAGCAATTTCCATAGTAAGTTTTTTAATTCTGCAAGTTTTTTTGAACATGTCAGACTGCTGTTCCAGCACAGGGTGATGACATTTGGAATTGCAGTGTGATTGGCGTAGCAACACCAGGAAAACAATAACATGAATAACATGAGTTTGTCACATAAGTAGAGTGAATTAAATTGATTCTGTGTAGTGTTTTCATCTCAAAGTGCTTGAGATGTTTGTTTATAAGTTGATTATATCCCCATGGCTCAAATGCAGCCACCTCTGGGCTGAAATGCAGTTGTCATCATTGCACATCCAGTGCTTAGGCTGGCTATGAAGGATTTGCTTTATTACACATCTGGTTTCATCCAGCTGTTCATAATAAAATGAGAACTTTCTAGCACCTCAGTCAGATTCTCAGACTGGAAGGGGCAGTTGTTAGTGTCAGAAGTCCTGAAGTCACTGAATCTTCCAAGACAAAGTTCAGGCAAGTTGTGCTGATATGCAATTGCAAGTAGTTACAACCAACATCCCATAAACTGTGCTCAGTGAATGCTGAGGACTGGGAAGTTGTTCTTACATCTCTGGAACTGGAATATCACAGCTACAGTGGTCAGGGAGGCCAGTTATGTTATTCTCAATTTTTTGTGCCTTGGCTGTTTCTTTACTCTTCTTCAAGATCTCCATGATTTTGGATGACACCCTTGAAAATGTCAGACAATTGAAAGACTGCAAGAATGAAAATAGTTTGCATTTTTGTTTTGGGTTTTTTTTTTTGTCAAGCAAAATGTCAGTGATTGACTGACTTCATACATTCCACCTTGATATGTTGATATAATAGACCTAAAATCAGATCATGGCCTAATTCCACACTTTCTTTGGAGTAATAACAAATTTTTTTGGCACTACTTCCTGCTAGCTCATTGATGAAGAGTAATAGAACTAGAGTGGTAGACTAAATGTTATTTTACTGAAGACATGTCACACTTATTCCTGCTATATTGTCAGATCTTGTTTACCTTAGCAGGTACAGGATGTGTAGCAGTGATAAGCTTGATATATCCTGCTGCCTGTTTAGTTGTACTACCTTGTAGTAAGATTACCTCAGGGAAGTACAAATAAGCACCAAGAGACGTTATATTATTTTTCCTAGCCAGGATACAGTAGTCATACTTCACCCAAAGTCAGCAACAAGGCTGAGAATATTCTGTGACTGGCTCATATACTTTCTGCTGGGTCTTATCACCATCACAAGCAAAAATTTTTAAGCAAATCATCGCATACAAAATCTAGCTCTGGACTTTGCATCATTGCTTTTTCATCAAATGCTTGAGGGATTAGGTTTGAACCTACCAAATCCCTCCCAATCTGCAAATCATAAATTTATAACTGAAGCAAATAAATCCATGTATTCATGAGGAGAGGGGCCTTTGCCAGGCCATTTTGGCAATTGCAGTAAGTGGGTTATGGTCAGTTTTCTAAAACAGTCTTCTCATAAAAGACAAAAAAGAGGACAGGAAACTTTTTATGTTCATGGACAAATGCCAAATCCTTCTTTTCTATCAGAATGCACTGACACTCAGCTTTTGTTATCATTCATTGCACAGAAATTAGTGATCTCCAGTTTTGACCATGTAGCTGCAAGAGGATTAGGCTAGATCTTTTTTGGGGACAGCTCTGTCTCCTGGAGTTTTAAGATACCTCAGGGCTACATCCCCTTTATCCCTCAGTCTCTGGAATTGTTAAACTTTGTAGTCAAAATCTACTGCCAGTATTTTTGCAGCAGTGCCTTGGTGTTCCCAGGTCATGCAGCCAGGTTACACACACATCTCCCATTCCAATGAATCCTGGTGACCACCACTTCTGCACCCAGTCTAGCTGCTCTGTAACTTTGCTGTGTAGCTTGGCCGGGATTTTAGAGCTGTTTTTTTTCTGTCTAACCCAGTTTAAGATTTTTCAGGACAGATCTGAAGACTTTTAGTATGTTATTCTGTTAGGTTTTTTCTGCTGATCTTAACATCATCTGATCTCTGTAAATGCTGAAAAATTGGTACATCATCAAACATCTGCTGTATTTTTAGAGAAATGTCTCTAGTTTGGTGAAGCAATCTAAATCACTAGGATTGTGATTCTCAATTTGCACAAAATGCATGCTCTGTTTTTTAAGGGATTCTGCCAGACCTTGCTGACACATGAAGCATAAGAAAATATTTGGCATCAGCCACTTCCCCAGAGATTTTTCCTCTTGTAGGTAGTGGAAAACGATCTCTCTGTACACATGTATTCAATTCTGTTCATAAGCAAAGGTTCCATCTCTTTTTTTAGCATACCCATTCTGATGGTTCCTCTGTGCAGTTTATGGTAATGAGTGTATTCACCTCCTTTTTTAGCCTCTGCTACAGGCACAGGAAACCATGCCAGCATTGCAGATTACAGAGCAGCCCTCGAACTCTCCTTCAATGACTTGATACCCCAGCTTTCCAAAGAAAAGGGCCTTTAGAGAAGGCTAAAGAATGGCTCTCACTTCTTGGAGATCATGTTCCTTGAGGCTATTGTTTACCTGTCTGGCTGAGTTTTACCCTCCTTGCAGGAATAAACCCACCACTTACTATTCTGAAGTTTTACCTGTTGCCTCCGTGGCAGGGCTGGTGCTGGCACTGCAGCTGCCAGCACACAGGCTCCTGTACCAATGCCCACCTTCAGGCCAGTAAATGCCATTTTGCTTTATTGAGACAATGGGAGCACTTCACAACTCAGACAGCTCAGTTTGCCCACTGTGCCCCCCCACAGGGCTCAGTACCCCTGTTCTGCAGGGTAGGCATCTCCAAAGGATGACAGCACCCTGCTCCCAGAGCTACTCTATCCAACCATATGCCCAACACCATCCAGTACTGGGAGGGAACTCAGGGCTCCTTTGCACTGAGTTACAGGGTGAAGGGCCTGCCTTGGAGCTTGGATGAACAGTTCCTCTTCCAGTTCAGGGGAGGTTCAGGTCCTGCCCTATATGCTGTTACCTAGGAAGCTCAACAAAGCAGACTTACAAAGCAGGCCAAATGCAAACAACATTTAAAACTCCATGGCCCCTTACTAATGGGACTGTGCTGTGTCAAATCTCAATAGCTCACACTTAACAGCCATGTCATTATGGAGTATGGGCACACAACTGCTAAGGAGAGTGAGGAAAAATAATAAAAAAGACAAAATGCAAAAGGCTAAGGAGGCCCCTGGTTTCCTTAATGGAATTAGTCCTTCCTTTATGAATTCCAGGGTTAAATGCTATAAATGTGATTCGCATGCTCCCTCCCCTCACCAAAGCAGAAAGATCTGCTAGACACATGTTCGGAGCAGAACAGGGGGAAGGTATGACGTGACTCAAGAGCCTGGAAGGCTAAAAGGAGTAGATGAGGGAGAGCTCTGCAGCCCTTGATCTTTTTAAGATTTACTGCCTTTGCCTCTTGCAAGGATTTTTTTTTCCTGGAAAATTCTAGCTTCTAGCAATATTAAAAAAAAAAAAATTGGCTGGGGCAATAAACAAGATCTTTGAAGGGAGAAGGAAGCCAAGAGAAAGTCAGGCCCATTAGTCACGCAGCTGCATTTCCTGTCACAAAGGACCCCAGTTGAGTAATCACTCAAAATATGCTTGTTATTTTTTCCTATTTTATTTCAACTTTCAGCCTGCCAATATCTACTGCAAGAAAAAAATAAACCAAGAAAAAGTCTTTTAGCTTCAGAGGGGAAAACAATGTACTATCAGGCACTGATTTACATTCTCTTTCATTTTCTTTAATTTTCACAGCCTAAAAGGTCTTCAGTGATATAAGAGAAATGTTGGTAGGGCACAATGGGTCTGAGACAGTCCTGGTGTTTTCAGGGCATATAGTTTCAGCAGAAGTGTGGGTGTCAGTTCCTGGGCTACATTTCCAACTGCTATCATGGATTCATGGTATGACTTTGATTGAGTCATGTATTAATTTATGTATAATTTATTATGAAACATAAAGATTATAACAGCTTTTGCATAATTGTTTTGTTGGACTTCATTCTTGGTGCTTATAAGTGATGTTAGGATCTCTGATGGAAGTTTTGCAGAAGTATTTGTCTAAAGAAAAATGCAGTCAAGATTGAAAAGAAATAAACTTGTAATTTAAAGCAGAACATTGCAATTACTAGATTTTAAAAGTACTTATGTAAAAAGAGGTGAAAATAGGAGCAGTTCTATGAAATAGAAGGAGGAAAATCTTGCTGACACTGTCTTTTGAGACACTCAGAGAAAGAAAAATACAGCACAGGGGACAGCCCCTTTCACAGTGTTGAAAGAGATTGATTATACCAGCTCCCCACCCCTGCCTCTAGATCCTGGATTAGAAAGTGCTGGCTGTGGTCAATCTGGTACTAACTTCTAAAAGTTGTCACAGATACACAACAGAAGTAAAGCTGAAAAACCTCTGTCTTTCCAGATTGCTGATTCTTTTATCAACAAGCACAACTACAAAATATGAAACCCTGCCCTTAATTTACTCAAAAGTAATGAGTATGGTGACCAGGCCACCTATAAAGCAGGGCCATAAGCATGCTCCAGGGCACATAACAGTTTGTAACTTACATTCTTGATGGGGTACCTGAGTATATGGCTCTGTGAAAATGATTGCAAAGAGATTGCAAATTTCTGTTTGGATTGCTGTCTAAGTAGAGAGTAGATAATTGTAGTTTGTGCTACGTAATAACATGACTTCAAATACTGCATAAAAAATGAAGTTTACATTGCTGACATTTGCATGTAAGTGACTGGTAATGTCATATAATTCTCTAATTTGTGCACATTTGGTACCACAGATATGCAATGTTTTCAAACCACAGCTTATGAGCAGATGTGATTTACACAGCAATATAAATCACAGCTTCCTAATGCTAGTTAAAGGGTGTAAACTCAAACAAATGTGAGATTTACACCAGTTTGGTTTAAGAGAGACTTTGAAAGGCTGTTTACCTCTATGTTTAAAAGGAATTCAGAATGATTATATATTTATGTTTACACTGAATGGAAAAGTATAAATCTTCTGAGCCATGACTCGAATGTGAAAAATTCCAGTCTAGATTACCTTTATAAATTATGCTCAGCCTTTGTCTTCCCTAATAGCAGGCAAGGCAAGGTGTGCTCCTCAATGGGAACACAGGTGTACACTCCTGGTCTGCGGGCAGGGCTAGCATGAGGGCATAGGGCTGTCTGCTACACTCATATCACACTGCTGTATGTGCCAGTCTACTGGATCCCCACATCATATGACATTCTATTCAATAGCAATAGATTTATGTCCTAAAACTATCTCTGCCATGATGATAAAGGCCATTTCCAATGATTACTGATACCTACACAGACTTGAAATCATATACTGGTAGGTATGAATGAATTGAAATTATTTGTTTACAAGGTCAGCATAAGCTTTGTACTTTTCTCTTTACAACTGTCAAGGTATGTGATAATATTTCCTATACTATTGTTGTAGAGATGTATTGGTATCAATCAGAACAGTATCTAATGCATCAGATGGTGTAAATAATAACCCCAATTAAATGAATTATACTGGTAAATATACAGGGTAGCAACTTTTCTCTTTACTTACCTGGTTATCCTAGGAATTTGTATGGCTCTGTAGCCATGGTATTTGGGTATCTCCAAACCTCTGAATCTGTGATGTACCTGTTATCTCCATGCAGGTCTGATGCATATTAGTACAATTAGCCCTGTATAGGTGTGCCACTAAAGTCCTAAGATGAATGAGTCAGAATCATCTCAGGAGTCTATGACCTCTTGATTCACCTGCTGGCTGTGAAGAATTACTCCCCCTCTTGCATAGATGGGAAGCTGAGTCATAAAGAACTAAAGTTACATGCCCATAAACACGTAAATAGCAGCAGAAATGGGATCAGAACTCAGTGTACAGATCCTCAGTCCCTGTCTTGTTGCATTAAGTTACTCTCCTGTCTTCAGTGAACTGATAATATTTGGTAAAATAGCCAGCAGTTGCTGCTCTTTGCAGTGCAGTGCTTCTGTGATGTGTGTGGACTTAGAAATAACTGCTTATCATAAAGTTAAATTAATTGGGTAACAACGCAGTTGCTTAGTGCAATGACAATTGAATTTATCATCCCTTCTACTAAATGGCTGCATGAATTTGGGCAATTACTTCATGTGGTGCCATTTTTCTAATTTAATATAGGAATAATAACATTCTTGGACATACAGGCACAAAAATTACTGTATAGCACTGCTCTGTTTCTCCTTTAAGACATTGGAATAAGAAAAGGGAAGGGACACAGAGGATGCTAAGTTTTCCCATTTAGTTGAATGAAGTTTCTATGACACAACTCAAAAATCTCCTGAAACAGAAATGGTTGGTAAGAACATTCTAGCTTTAAGTTTTACCAGCAGACATGTTGTTCCAGGGCTGTTGTACTTCTATGGAGAGCATAGCCTCTGCAGCTGTGGTTTAGAGGTTTTGCCAATAAGCACAGGTTGCAGCTCTCTGGGTGTGTCTCAGGGCTGTTTTCCTTTTCCTCCAAATACAATATAGGAGTGTGGAATTTGGCTATATGTAGCAGACATGTAACTTCATTTTGACAGCAAAACTGACTATGAAAGGGTTAACCTGACTAATGGCAACACTTCAGTAAAACTGAGGGAGGTGGAACTTAAGTCTCAAGTCTTAATAAAATGCAGGTGTTTTATTTTTAGGTTTAAAATGTCTTAAGGCTCCAGCAAGCATTTGAAAACAAGGGGAAAAAATGTGCTATTGAATAACAATCGTGGAAAGACAACAACAGGTAGTGCAAGGCACCTACAGAAAATTCAGCTTTCGCTGGCTGACGCCTGCCCTAAAGTTCACAGAGTGAAAACAAAACATAAATATTAACTGAATAACACCTCTCACAACCTGCATCTGACTTCTGAGGTATTACACCTGGGATTAACTTCTGACATTGTCCTTTCCACCATTGTGACTTTGCTGCCTTACTGGCTACATGCAGAATATTTATACTCATTTTGCAACCTTTCTTCTTCCTTCCCAGTCTGTTTGGGGTGTTGATGGGGTGACAGGTAGCGTGAGCACTGCATTCACAGTGTATAGGTAGCTCTGCTACATCATTTGCAGCTGCTTTTATGTCAGGAATAGGATTTTTTTTGTGTTGGGGGAACCAAACTGCTTTTAGAACAAACTAATATAAAGAAGTTGTAAAGAAATCACCAATCACTATTTTCTTCTCTTTCAATTCCCTCTACTTATCACTAATAATTTGGGGGAGCGTTTGTCAGTAAACTGTACCACTTAGGTCACAGAGTAGAGGAATTGCACTGAACTTTAATCTTTAACTTCAAGTTCTTCACTTACTTGGTGAATTAACGTTGATACAACTTTCTAAAGGGAAATGGGACCTGATGAATCAGAGAAGACTAAATGTACTCATGATTTCCCAAGATTACTGCACCAACATCCTTATGGGCCTTAATTAGTGTGGGTATTTTTGGGACCTGTGTGGTGAAAACAGTAACTAATTACTGTCCATAAAAACTTGGCCCTGGAAGAAAATCAGGCATCAATTTTCCTGGCTTAGCCTTGGTGATATAAATAAGCTGTTACTACTACAGAAGAAGGGCAGAAGTAGTCCTTGGAGTACCTGATAGGATGGAAAACAAGAGAGAAACTTGGGCTTTGATGTGAGAGTTTTGCAGCTGCAGTATAGTAGGAAACAGAGAAGCAACAGTGAAGACTGACAGGTGAGATATGTAAGTGGCATACAGAAAAGTCTAAGGCAATGAATAAAAATTAGGGTGATTTATTAGCAGTGGAGCTAATAAACCTGAGAACCTGCCAGGTCTTGTTTTACATGGAGTAGAGAGCTCAGAACACCTTGAGTAAGTAATTCAGGATACCAAACAACAAAAATCAAACCCCTCCATTATCAGAATAGGAAACCCAAAAAAGGCCAGGCTGTGTGCCTTCTGTGCACCACTGCCCTGCATCCTTGTTACAGTCACTGGCCATCTAAACTGACAGGCATCAGGCATACATGGCAGAGATGAAGGAGGGGGGAGTGTAGATCTTTCTTCACACAACTTTCAGAATAAACCTTTTGTAGCCATCATCAAAATTAGATGTATTTTTGAGAGGCATTTTCTGAAGATGCAGTGGAAACAGACTACAGCTTAAGAGAGAGGCCAAGAGTAGAAATCTTCACTAAGAGTATCTCAAAAACCCTGGTAGGAATCTTCAAGTTGGCCTGAATGTGCTCAGGATCATACCCTTGAGGAAAGAAGTATTTGTCAGCATTTGTTAGCTGCTCACAATTTTAGGTCTTCCCTGGCCTTCTCATTTCCTCCTTTGCTTTGTAGGACTGCTTTCATCCCACTCCTACTCTTCTTTGCAGATGCCAGTTCCTGTTTCTAATGTCAGCAGTTCTCAATCTTCTCAGATAACCCTGTTGTTGTTGTGCCTTGCTACGTGAGGGAAACAACCCATGCTTTCTGTTCCCTCCTAAAAAGTCACTGCAGCTCTAGCTCCAGCAAACCTAACCCAGCCCCTGCTCCACTCAACTTCTGCCCAAATCCAGCACATCAGACTGCAAAAACTGGCAATGCCTCTTGTCTCAGTGTGGGGAAATAACCAAAATCTGTGTTAGAAGCATGGGTTCTTTATTCTCCATCAAACTGACCTTTATTTTTCCTTTCTAGCCATACAATTACTCTTGAATTTTCTGATATATGTTGTCTCTGGGAGCCACTAAAAAGTAATGGATGGATTTGCAACAAAATATGTACAGCTCTGCCAAAGTGGTTTTAAATTACTTTGTATCAACTCTGAAATAATAGTGACATCAATCATTGAAAGTCTCAAGACAAGTACTTTATGCTAGTACTAAATATTAGCAATCATCCTTAGTGTTAGACCGCTTAGTTATCTTTGCAGATACTGCTAATTATTCCATATCATACAAGGGAAAGAAAGATTCTTCCTCTAAACACATTATGTGCTGTAAAATTGTGTTGTATTTGACTCAAAGAAAGAACCAGTAGCTTTTGTATCCTGTCTCTTATTCCTCCATCTTTGCATGATGAAAGTTCCCCTTCCAAATTTCATTTGCCTCATGTATACTTATTTTAAATGCCTGAAATGGAAACAGATTTCTTCACAGCTTTATTCTGTACATAATAGAACTGCAGTTAACTACTTTTAAAAGAAGCAAAGATTCTCATATAAAATAATAACAATAACCATGACAATAATAATGATTTCAATCATTATTGGCATCAAGAGTGAGATTGTGCCAATGGCACAGAGAACAGAAAATATTAATATCAGAATATCAAAGAAGACCAAAATCTTTGCTTTTATGCTACTCTTCCAATAACATCTTAGTGTATTTTAAGAAATGGCTAAGGATATTTTTAACCTTAGCCTTCAATTTTTGTAAGTGGAGTAAAGAAGTGTCTCCTCTAGTTTATTTTTTTCTTCTAGCCTAGTCTAAAACATCTTAGCATTGTACCTTTCACAGGTGACCTGTAGCTTTTTAATGAGAATGAAATGCCTGAAGTGCTTGCATGCAGAGCAGCAGGAGACCTGATGCCTTTCATTTCACAATAGCTTAGAAATAGGGTTAAATGGCAATGGTGCAGATGCCTCCACCCAAGCCTCAGTAGGGATAGGTACAAGTAAGTACAGAACTGTTTGCTTTCCCTTTCCCTTGCTTTACTGTGGGATACCCACAAACATTTAATTAAAGCTATTGTATGCATGCTTAACTTGGAGATATCTGTGGTTCCTTGAAACCATTACACAGGAGCACCAAAGAAAATACAAGGGAGTCACTGAAGGAAAATACAAATGAATTAGAAAAGCATAGCAACCAGAGAATACATTTCCCATAATACAACAGTCAAAGGTCATGAGATCACAGATGCTCAGTTGCTCATGCATATCATCTATTCTCTCCACTTGCATGCTTGCTCCAGAGAGGGCAAAGATTTAATGAGGAAGGGGCTAGCTTTAGCAGTTCTCACCCTTCCTCACACCCTACATCTCAAAGAGCATTGAAAGCCTCTTTGAAGTTGGAATAGACACACATTGAACTGTCCCAATGCACACATACAATCTGGAGTTTTCTCATCAGGTACAAAAATACAAGGTGACTGTTCTCTTCCGGCTGCCCTGGATGTGAACAAAGCTCTCGAATCAAAGACTTGCTGAATTGCAGAGTAGAAAGAAGTTTCTCCATTGCATCTGTCTTTTCAACCTGCAGTAGCAGCCTTTCTCGGTCTCATGGTTCCTATTAGTTCATTTTTCCCAGCTCCTCAAGAAGAAATCCTGTTCAGACAAAACAGCACTCTATTTACAGGAAGCTTGGCAGGGTCAAAAAGTGACTGTAAAACTGATCTCTTGTTAAAGCACATACAGTATCTGCTCTGATGTAGATACAGCTAGGACTCAGCAATCTCTGATTTGCTATCAAGGCCTTGAAGGTGATCTCAGAGTCAGATTTGTTAAACTTGATGACATTGTATTATCACTTAGCAGAGCTAACTCAGTTGCTCCAAGTCCCACTTAATCTATGCAGCTCACTACCCACAGCTTCTGACCTACTTAGTCACTTCCTGTCTTTGATTTTAGTCTTAAAGCCTCTTTTCTGTGTTGGCATGTGACTGCCATTTAATCTTAATCAAACTTCCTTGGACTTCCATTACTGTCAAGTACAGCTTCTCTCACTGTAATATCCACCCATCTGAGTGGAAGAAAACTGATTTACAGCCACCAGTCTGCCACTTCTCTTATGCTCCATGTTCATCTTTGCTTTGTTTTTCTTCCCATATGAGACACTTCTTCCCCCTCTCTGACACACCACGCTACACTTTGTTTCCCTCGATCTGTCAGTGGCTGAAATGCTGCTCTGCACACCTTACTGCAGAGATCTGGTGCGTATTGTAGTGTGTGCCCAGCTACCATGTGCAGATTCAGAAAAAGTTAAACACAAAGAAACTGAGTTGGTCACAGGCTGCTTCAGAAAGTCAGCTCATTTGCTCTTTTGCTTCTGATGACCAGAAATGATGACCAACTCAGTTCCCTTATGCCTTGCTTAAAAGCTCCTTATGCAAAACACAGCTGTTTAATCTATGCCTCCCCACCTACCACCTCCCCTGTTACTTCAGGGCACTTGTTAACTTTACAGATGCTGAAAGTCCTTCCCAGCTTAAGGACTTTCCCTGTTCTCACTGGTTCTGTATGCTGCAGTAATGTGTCTTTGAAACAGACTCCAGCCCATTTCCTTCCATGAACAGAATCCAATCTAAAGGTGTTAATCCAGTACTATGGTGATTTGCCTGCACAGGGGCACTTCGGTATTGATGGGGTCTGTTGATTTTTGAGATTCTTTCACCAGAATAGAGAAGTTCAAAGATGTGGCCTGGTGCTCTTAGTGACCCAGTGCTCTTTGAATGCCAGATACAAAACATTTAGTGGCAATGACATCTGCATGTAACATGTAGGAGAGATTTGTTCAATCCCCTCTTGCATGTATGCTCTTTCCTGACTTTTTTCAATATGCCCAGTTCTGCTTTGCTCTCTTCCTCCTACTTCTGTGCTCATCAGCACTCATCCACTTTTGGGTCTTCTTGTTACTAACATCTGGAGGTTATGTGACCCATCACTGAGTGCAGCCTTGTCCTCTTAGGAGGCAGAAAATGCCATGTTTTTGGAAGGACGATTTAGCTACAGACCATTCTTACTAAGCCTCTCCTTCAACTTATCTCAAACTGTATTTTTGAACTGCAGTCACTATGCACCGTAAGTTGAAAACAACCACTTGAGCCCTTTCCAGCAAGGCTTTGATACTAGGCATGGAGGAGAGATAAGCAGCACATTGAAGTTGTGGTATCACTGTAACTGAGGACAAGGAGTGAATGGAAACATACCCTCCTTCTGGCACTGCCTGGCTCTGAAGAGGGGAGAGGAACGAACTGAGCAGCTTGGGTTCACACGCATGGCAGGAGCCAGCGGCCTCCCAGCTGATGACAGATTAGACTCAGGGCCTGGTTAGTGGGAAGACTGTGATTAGACTTCAGCAACATCTGTCTCTAGCACTAAAGGAATCACTGCTGCGGGCTGTGATTTTCTCAGCAAACTGTAATTACACCAGGAACCTCATTCCTGCTGTTTTTCTCAACAACTTAAGTGCAAAAAAAGATGTGAGTAAGGGTGCAGGAAAGCTGAAACTGTGAAAGGAGCAGGAAAGCGGCACCTGTTTATTTTTGTTTGGCTCATTCCAATTATTTTCTCTCAGTTTTTTAGATTTGTATGAATCACAGACTGTTTTTTCCTGGAAGTCAGTGCCAAGGTTTAACTACCTGAAGTTGGCCTGACATCTGCCTGAAGCTGATAGCACACATCCTCTCTGTCCACTTACATCCAATGGCATCTCAGACAAGTGTGGTGGCACTTGCAGAAGGTGTCATACCAGCCTTTCCTTGGCAGTGCCACCTCTTTCCTCCCATGGGGGCAGCAGTATAGAGAGCTGGTCTCTGATCACAACTGTTCTCAGGACATTCCCAGGGAGGTATGGCCTGTGCAGAAGTGTGGGATATGGGAAATTGCTCAGGGTGAGTTTAAACCTTACTCCCAAAGGCCCTGTCTAAACTAGGACTTAAGAGTTTGAACTTAAAAAGTGCTAGGTTGTATATAGTAACTCTCTGTTTTAAAAGATACAGAAAAGGCAGTAAAAGTTTGAACTCCCAGTAACACCTGGTAAGTTTTGCCAAAATAACAATGTCAAAAAAGAGCAGGATTTCCTTGCAAGATTTCTCTGCTGGAAAAAACTTTTTGTTTGTGCAGTTGTAACTCCATGGTAGGTCATTTGCCATTCTTTGCTCAGAATATAAGAAGAAACAGGGTTTATTTTTAAAGTATGTGTAGGAGAGGAGGAGAAATATATGAGAGAGTTTGCCAACAGAGCTTTACCATCCAATACTTAAGATGTAGACAAGATCAAAATTATTCAAAAATATAATAATTCAAAAAATTATTCAAAATTAACTATGTACTTCCTTCTTAACTTTTCTCACAGCATTGATGTGACTTTTAGTAGTCACAAGAGTGTCTTGTCTATGTTAAGCAATTTTATATAAACACCATACTCATCTAAAAGAAAGCAGAATTGTTCCTTACCAGCATGTCTGCCCTTCATCCTGCAGCACATCTGGCAGCACAGCCAGGGATGAGAGTGTAGCAGCAGGAACTTGACCCTTGGATATGAAAGCACTGGGAAGGCTGCACATTGGCAAGCAGATCCCTATCATCAGAGCCAAGCCTCTGCAGACTGGTGACACATCTGGAGTAGTTTGGAATTGGCACAAATGGCTGTGGACAAGGGAGAGAGAGGAAAGGTTAGAAGGAAAGTGGAAAAAATGCCTCTTGCACATTTCACTTTCTTTTCCATCTGCTTGTGTGCTGTTGCTGTGAGCTATTAAACAGCTGTAGTGCTCTTTCCCAGAAGGGACTGATTCAGTGGAGATGGAGAATGATCCCTACAGCTTAGCAATTTGGGAGCTCCTTTGAATGGAAGGGGCCATAGGAGTAATGTTTCTCTGATTGACTATTCTGCTAAATACACTTGGGAATTCAGCACTTGGCATAGTAGCCAGAGATGCTGTTCTGGCTCCTCAGACCTGAAACTCCTGGCAGTCAGTGGGTACTCCTGGGTACTACTGACTCATTCTTGTCGAACTAGGTGAGTCCCTCTTGTTTCTTGCCATCCAAGCAGAACCTCCCAGCTCTCCTGAACTGGTTCCAAAATTCGAGGAGAGCAGATTACTCAAGCCAAAGGTGTTTGCAGACCTTGAGACTGTAGCTTGGGGAGATAAAGGTAGAGAGGGAGGACCAGGAGAAGGTGGAGTGGGCATACAGTGACTGCCAATGCCTGAGCAAAAGAGCTCAGAGAGTTATTTTGCATCCATTCAGATGCTCAGCAATTTCCTGCATTGTTCCTGCAATCAGCATGCTCCACCTGCTTTCACTTAACCATTTCCTGTTTACAGCTTCCAAAAACTGGTGAAATCACTAATCTGCCACAAGATCAGTCTTCATGGTCCCTTTCAGGCAGGCTTCACTCACTCTTCTTTTTCTGTCTTCAGTACACAGATCTTGCAGACTGAGGCACTGTGTGCTGTGTGTGCATGTCTGCATGCATGTGTGTGTGTTTGCAGTCAATAGTTATGTCAGTTCTTTCTCTTAACATATGCCCCTTTTTTTCCTTCTAATACTTGCTGGTTTTTGCCAGTTTGAGCAAAAAAACAAACAGCAGCACTGAGGGCTGGTACCTTTTTCTGTAGAACAGAGGGCTCCAGATATTTAGAGGAAGGTCTCTTCCCATTACTTTCAAATATCTAAGTGCTCTCCCACCAATGAGGAATTTGTTCTTTGCGTAGTTTGCCCATGCTTCAAATTATTTTCTAGATTTGAAAACAGTGAGGCAATTTCTTCTAGTCTGCTGTTCCATTTCTCAGATGTGAAAGGCAAGGTGTGAGAAGGAAGGGTGAACCAAAGAAAAATATCTCTCTTTCTTACAATGTAGATGGCTCCCACAAGTGCCCATCACACACTTAATCATGTCTTGCAGAAATCACTAGAAAGCCTGCACTCTTCAAGTCTACTCTCCTTAGCTATACTGCAGGTAACACAACAGCCACTACTAAAATAAAATTTGTCACTGTTTTTCCTGTTTATTCTTTTTATTTCTCTTCTGTAGCAGTGAAAATAGATTCTTAAGGTTCCTCTCTGATTCTCATGCTCTTGCATAGTGCTGCAATGTTTGGGTTGTGGTGAGCACTGCAGGGGAATGTTCTTTTCTTAAAATAAATCATGGAAACATTTCTGTTGGAATCAGGGCTTGTAGAAGTTTACTTTTAAAAAAAGAAGAATGTCAGGCCAGCTTTGGTCTGGCACTATATCCTTTTAGAGGGAACAGACTTTTGATGCATGTCAGTGTATGTGTACTGACGTGTGTGTGTGTGTATATATATGTACATACATATACATATACACACACACACACCAGTATATGTGCCAGTTACACTGGTATAGCTGAGCACTGAAATCATCCTGTAAGAACACTGGAAATGTTGGTCCTGTCAGACAGATCTGCAAATTCCTTAACTATCTCTGCTGCAAGTTAGTGTAAGTCAGGATGCTTACTCTGTCAGCTTAGGTGTAGAAGGAGTTGACCTATAGTGTGCACCAGCACTGCTGCTGAGCTGTTTCACACTTTGGAAATGAACTTGATGCACTCACACTCTCACATATTTCTGGATATTTTAACAAGAACATTAAACCCCCACTCCCAATTTTAACTGTAATATAAACGTGCAGCAGTATCATTTCTGTGTGGGTTATGAGGGATGGTCTGGGCATTGCTGATGTCCAGGCAGCTGTCTGCTCTAGGCATAGCACAACCCCACTTAGATCAGAGTTTTCTGAAGTATCCTTCAAGCTGTTTGTGAGCAGCTTTTGAACTTGCATCAGGGAAAGGAAGAAGTTTTTTTCTGCACAGAAATCTCTTTCAGATTGGCCCAAGTATGTGAAATGATTACTTTGGTTCCCATCCAGCACAATTCATTCAGTATTTTGTGTCATGGTGTTTGTCATCAGTGGCATTTGCCTAGGGCGAGTAACACCTACCCAGGCAATGATCTGAGAGAGCCCTCAAATCTTTCACATTTTCATTTTACAGGGTACAGCCCTGGTAAATTCATTATCATGTTGGATCACACAGCACTTTATAGAACAGCTCCTTTTCATCTAACCAGATTTCAGCCCAAAAGGCAACTACTTCCAAAAGAAATTACCTGGTTCAGTGTCCATCTTTGTTTTCCTACTGTTTCTTTCACCACACTGCTTTCTGGTTACACTGTAAATTTGGGTGCATGCAAGATATTTTTGCCTTCTTTCTCCACCCCAAAATCGAAGGAAAGCTGAACTATATGAAAATGAAGTGAGAACTGAGACCCTGAAGGAAAATGGCAGGAGGTGTAGAGGACCACGCAAGACTCTTTCCAGGAAATGGGCAGAAGGTTCATTACGTGAGTCACTGTAACCTTAGATGACTAAATTCTTGAAGAATAAACTGTCAGGAATATGATACTGCTCAGGACAGTTCCAGAGGGAGACGAAACCTTCTTAAATAGCTGTTGTTTGGTTTTTTGTTCGTGATTCATTCCTGAGGAAATTGCTGAGTCTCTGGCCAGGAACAGGGGGAAGTGCAGGCAGTGCCAGCCCTCCTCGGCAGAGGCAGCAGCCAAGGCATGCTGGGGTGCACATCCCTCTGCTCCTTGCACCAGATCTACTGCCCAAGGAGCTGGGAAGGGATCAGGAGCACTCCATGGCTCATATTTTTGTGTACCAGCAGGTATGAGACCAATGAAGGTATTAAAACTCTTAATTCCAGCTTCTTTTAAAAAGCTTTCTTGCTCTACCCACTCCAACCAGTTAACCAAGTTCTATCAATAAAACCGGCCCAAAGCTCTAAATTTGGATTTCAGAGATGGTCTTAAGATTTTAAACCAGTAACAGCAGAAGCAGTCAGATGCCCTCCAGAGCTACCTCCAGAGTAGCTGAACTAGCATTAAGAGCACTGGGAAATGTTTGCAGTAGTATCTTGAGTGTGGAGAAACCCCAGTGTTCCAGCACACTGCTGTCAGTTCCCATCCTGAGGAGTTTCACCCAAGCATTTAACATTTCAGCATTTAACATTTTAGTTCTGTGTGTCATAATGCCATTTATGCAATGATTGCTCATTTGGTTCCCATTAAAATAATGGAATTTCTTCTGCAGACCATTGCCTGTAAAAATCAAGCCACCCAGTTTCTCTTTAGATTGTAATAAAGGAAATAAATAGTAGGATACACACTGTAATTGTCAGAGAATGGGGGGGGGGGGGGCTTTCCCCTCTACAACATACAAAATTCAGACATCAGAATTAGGAATGTGAAAGATCTGTTAAGGGTTGGTGAATCCATCTCCTGCAAAAACAGTGTAGTTACTCCCCAGCAGATGTTCCTCAGGTACTATATTGATAAAAGATCTGTAGCTCTCCATAGTCAGAGAGAGTCATTTCTCTCTTAAAATTGGAGAAATGGAGGGTGTAGTTCTCTCAAGTCATCACACTGCCACTATACTTTGGAACAGTGTAGACTGATTCCTTGTATTGTATATACCAGCACTTTGAGGAATTCAGTTTCAAATGTCTCAAACAATGGGGGTTTCATCGCTTCCTGTGGGAGCCTGCTCTGCAGCCTAACTCATTTCACCATCTGGAGTGTTTTCCTGAGTGTCTGCTCACTTTAAACTTTCTTTTAATTGTGTATCCACTATTTCTTCTTAAAGGTAATTTGCCAAAAGTTTCTGTTGTGTGAAATTCACGTTCTGTTGTGCTTTTTTATTTTTTATGAGAATTGAGAAAACCCTGAAAGATTGATAACTTCTTCTCTTTGCTTTTTCTTCCTCAGAAATAATAATAAGTAATTAATAATATATTACTGCTGTTTTAGCCATTCATCTCAGCAATTTACAAGGAAGATCAACATTGTTGTACTCTTTTTACAGATGGGAAAAATTGAAGCACAGGGCAGGAAACAACTTGCCTGAGATCATTCAATGAGCCTGTAGCGAGACTTGGATTTTTAAGCAGTGCTGCCCTACTTTTTTCTTACTTTTTTATTTTTTTGGCCCAGTCTAGTTCCCTTTGGCTTTGTTGGAGTACCTAGGAAGGACAAACTTTCCATGAACTTTATTCAGAATTGCAGAATTGTAACTGGAAGGTCAGTTTGTTGAATATTTAACAGTTACTATCTTTCCAGTGTGTTGGTCAAGCATCCTAATTAAGTAGCGATAAATAAAACTAACAAAGCATTTTAACAGACTAATTCAGTCCCAAGGGCCCCCAAGCTGAATTTCCTTCATCTAGCCTGTGTTTTCCCACTTGTGGATTGTGCAGATTGGACACAGTATATATCAAGCACACCCTTATCAGCACACTGCAGGGAGATTTCCTTCCTCCTCAGTGCCACCATGCTTACTTCACCTGCTGTATTTCCCTTAGCTCAGTGGTTTTCAGTGTGTTTCTCAGAATCTGGGTAGTTGCTGAATTATAAATCTTCCAGTTTGGAATAATAACACCACAGTGTGTACAGCATGATATAGTGGGTAGGGAGCCATACTCAGCCAAGCCCTGAGCAGGTTTAGCTGGGTGTCTGAGCAGCACCGTGGGCTGCTAAGAGATAGGGGCTGCTGACCATTGTCAAAATATGCCAGCAAGTGAAGTCTGTAACATTATTCCCCTACTGCTCCTTCAGGCCTCCTTCATTCCAGGTATCATTGAGCCATCATCTGAGGATTTACTGAAAGCCACAGGACTGCTGTAGGTCACTGAACACATTACCTTTGCTTTCAAATTGAGTTTGAGAAACTACCAGCAGTGTCAAGCCTATGTCTCCTGGCCATGTGAATAGAGGAAGCTGAGAAGCAACAATGATTACATAAAGCAGGGAAATCCCCCTCAAACTTCTCCTAGACTACCTCAAACTAAGTTGATTTGCATACATTCAGTACAAATAACATTGCAATGGCTTCTAGCCCCTCAAAAGGGTTACATATCCTTACTTATAATAATATAATCAGGCCAGTTCTCTGAGTTGAATCACTCGGAGAAGATAAGAAAAGATCAAATCAGAGCTTGTGTAGAAATCTAAGCAGTTTTATGTAGCACATAGGCCTGCTTCATGTGCAGATACAACTGGGTATTGCTATTCCACACAAAATCAATGGGAACTGTTCAAGACCTGTTAGTAACCAGCAGTTATTCTAGAAAAACAGTGTGGAAAAACCCTATGTAATATTTTATATTTTGTGATTGTGGATGGGTGGTATCATACATAGCTTCCTACACAAACCCTGTTTGGTAGAAAATGGACTTTACTGAAAACTAGAAAAAAGCTCTGGTATTCTTGTAGTTAAAAACTATGGTCATCCACTTTACAAAGCCTGAGACTCATTTGGCCTGGAATTCCTGAGTGATGCTGTTCAAAAAGCAGTGGTGTTAAACAGACTCCCAAGATTCCTGTGATTTGTTTTAAACATCGTGGTTTAACAGAAACAAACAAGTAACCAAAAGAAACAGCATATTGAAAATGCGTGTTTACTGGGTTATCTAAAGCTCAAAAATGTAGTTGGCTAATATGACACTACAAACCTATTTTTTTTTATCTTTTATGCACTGAGAATCACAATGTTCATAAGCTAGTACATCATGACTATGGAGTGCCTGGATTCTTCTTGAAGACAGATAGTATTTTCTGTTCTCTTGCTTAGAGAATGGGGCTTGGGGATTTGTTTGTTTGTTTGTTTGTTTGTTTTTTTATTTGAATAGGATGAGAATATAGACTTCTCAGAGGCTCACTATGAGCTGTTTCTTTGGAAAGAATTGCTTCCTTACTCTTTCCTATCTTTTTATTGAAATAAGTTTCCAGATACATTTCCTGACAGCCCTCTCCCAAAGCTAGATGGAGTATAGACAACTTCACTTATTCTCTCCCAGTAAATTCACAGAAAGACTTCCTGTACATTTTTTGGGTTGTCAAGCCAGCTCTATATTAACATTAAGTACAGTTGGGTAATGCTGTAGGTGCCTTGCAGTAAATACCAAAGCTGTTTTAAACAGTCTCAGAGGTGGTTTTCTCAGTGTAGCATATTTCCCTTAAGGAATATGGGAAATGAGAGTTATCCTCATTGTCAGTATGGTTATACCAGGACAGCTATATGAGCAACTCTTTTCTAGTGTAGTTGCTTTTTGTATAGTTACCAAACAGGGCTAAAGAGGAAGAGGAAAACTGAGACACAGCTTACTTTGACAACCCATGTAATAAGCCTTTTCTTCTACAATATCCTCTCTGTTAATCATGGCTTGTTACTGTGAGATATCATTCCTTTCACTTTCCTCCTTTCAGGTTGACTTTTTACAAAGCTTTGGTACAGCACAGTAGGAATCAGCCCAGGTATGAGCTGGCTGTTCTGCAGAGTCCTTCAGGCAACTGAGGGCTCTCTGTGCTGTGATGGAGTTTCTTTCAGTGGGTCAGCTGGAGAGACTGGAAAAGAAATATGTATTTGAATAGGCCTGGGATGCCTTGCAACACAGTTAATAGCAGCAAACCTGAGGACATGATGTGATCTGACTGATGATTAGTACCTTGGATATTTTGGTCCTGGTAACTGTATGTGTTTCTCTTCAGCTTCTGTTCATCAGCTTGCAGGTTGCTCAGGAAGGCTTTCATTTTGGTTTTAAATATTTCCTCCCACAAAAACCAGTCCTTTTTCTACGTAAAGTGTCTAATCACAGTCATATAATATCCTTTATTTACATAGAGAACTTCATCCCAAAGCACTTTACAGCCTGGCACTGACAGAGGACAAAGACTAGAAAAGGAGCAGCTTATACTGGTTGGGAAGCAGGCTCTGATCTCAGCCTAGGTACTAATAAAGCATAGAAAGTGGAGCCATAATATTCTCTCTGAATCCAAGGCAATTTGCTATTAGTTAGAAAATATATTGCTATAAGCTGTGCTCTGTTTATCTCTAGAAAGTGTTGTACACGAGCTGTGTGAGCTGAATGGCCATCTTCTTGCACATCCCATTCTCTGTTCATAGGTACTGGCTACCAAAAATCAGTTTTATTGGAAAATTAGGGTGGTGCAAAGTACCCTAGCAAGTACAGTATTCTCAGCAAATGCATGCTGGCCTTTGCAGAGCTCTGGCAAAAAATGGTAAAGGGCCCTCAACTAGTCTGAAGTTTGGCTCTAAAGCACACCAGAAAATTTGCCAGCCACAATGAGAAGGAGAGTTTGGACACTGGTAACTAGAAGGACTACCAGACAGGCAGAAAAAAGAGGA
Organism: Rhabdornis inornatus; assembly: GCA_013397075.1. Taxonomy (NCBI): domain Eukaryota; kingdom Metazoa; phylum Chordata; class Aves; order Passeriformes; family Rhabdornithidae; genus Rhabdornis; species Rhabdornis inornatus. The sequence continues at coordinate 329,979 of VWZS01010571.1, read as the reverse complement.
TTATTACATGCATGTCAATCCATTTTCAGCAAATCTATAAAACTAGTTCATAGTGAACTTATTCCCTTGATTTGTTTTGTGTATTAAATGGCTTTCCAAGTGGTTGTTTGCTGGAGGAAATGGCAACTTTGCAATCTCGTTCAGAAATATTGTGATTGAAGTGTCTTGTTTTCATTGTGTGTTTCAGACCGAAAGGATCAAACAAATTTAGTTTGGGAAGGAACCAATCCTGCCCTGCAGCCCATACGAGTGAGGACCACTGACTTGAAAGACACTTTACATGATGCTGCTTTGCCCAGCACTACTGGTGAGACTTCAAGAAATGCATCAAATCTATAGAAAGGACGAAATAAACCTCCCCAAGGACTTGAATGAATGATGACATTGGTTTTCAAAAATCTGGTGAAGCAGAGTGAGCATTCTTCTTCTTTTGTCCCTTCGAAGATTAACTTTAAAACCAAGTGCTGTTCTTTGTATGTGTGAGGCCATACTTAACTCTGAATTTATGAAAAAACTGTCTTTTGTTTAGGTTAATTTAAGTGAGTTAATAATAAAAACCTATGAACAATATACATGGTACTGAAGAAGTGTAGGCCGCATGTGCCTTCCTAATTCACCTCACCACCTCATCAATTTGGAGGAACCAATGGCCAAGCACAGGAGTGTCCACAGCCCAAAACACAGTGAAATGTTCACTTCTTTTTTTTTAAGAGAATGATAAGCCCACTCAGTGGCTTGATTACAACGCAATAGTACAGTGAGTACTTATTCCTGTAACTCACTTGGAAATCATCAGAGATGCTGTAAGAATTACAAATATGGACTCTGACTGTTCAGAATGTTAGGAGAACAGGTAGCAATCTAAACAGTGGGAAGATCGATGTATTACAGCTGCTCAGCCTTCTCAGTCTTCTAGGCACTTTTGAAGTATTCACAACATGACTGCAAACCACAGAACTATTTACTCACTTTACAGACTTAGAGAATGAATGACTTGCTCAAGGCCACTGAAAGCATCACTGGCTGTGCCGTGATCAGGATCTGGTTGTTCCCGGCTCTCAAGCCTACAGGAAAGCCACGGCTTCAGTTAGTGCCAGCTGCCACGGCACCATCACCATTGACCTGGGAGGCTGGTTCTGTCCTCTGCCACCACAGGGAAAGCGTCCCTGAGCACCCTCTTGAAAAGCAGAGAAACCTGTACAGAAATATGAGAGGTCTGGAGTACTGCCAAATGGCTGTAGGTAACCCAGCAAGGAAATGAGCTGCAGTGGGGCCACCTCGGCCAGCCAGGCAGGCAGGTTGCCATCTGCTGTTTGCTAGGCAGTCTGGGGGTGAAGAGAGAGTTCCTGGGAGCACATGGACCCTACTAAAATGTACTGCACACCCTTAAGTGTGGCAGTGCCAGAGATGTGGAAGCTGATGTTGCATCACTCCCAGCCACCAGACAGGATGGCGTGGAGAGGGCATCTCTGCAGCTCTCTGCTTGTATGCCTGCTCACACAGCTTTGGGCTCTCCTTTAACAAGGAAGTTTCCATCACAACAAGGAGGCTACTGCATTTCAATAAGCTACTTCTAAAAGTAATACATTTCACCCTGGGGAAGAGCAATTTTCCAGCCTCAGTGTTACCAGTTTTGTGCTTTGAAGAAACCTTTGTAACATGTAATTTTAATTTTGTTTAGCTAAGATTTAGATTTTCTTCTTGACAGTGCTGCACTACCGGCCACTCAAACCCTGCTGAACTTGCTTGTAGCCATTTTATCTGAGTATCTTGTAAATATTTGGTAGAGCACTCAGACAGAGAAGTGTTTTTTGCTCTTACAGTCACATGCCTGGTTCCAGGACCTCTAAGAAGTACAAAAGACTGAAGGCAGGGAAAATTCCACTGAGCTGCATTCAAGTCTCCAGGGAGCAACTGCACTCTGTTTAGACTAAAATTTCTCATTGCTGTCTCTCCCTATTTAAAAAAAAGCATGGAAGGATTGAGAGGGGAAGCTAGAGGGTTTCATTATTATAAACACCAGAATGCAAGCACTGTTTTCGCTCATTTCTCTCATATTGCAGAACCATTTGCAGTTGGAGAGGGAGATAAGCTTTTTAATGCTCTCTGCACTACCTGGGAAATTTCCATCAAGTTTTAAAATGTTTTACAAACATTAGTGAATTAAAGCTTAATCCCCTTCTTCTTATCCCCGTGAAGCAAGTACAGTTTAAAGACAGGGCTACTGAGACCAAAATAGTTATGTTTTGCTGAAGTCACAGGGGCAGCATGGTAAGAGAACTTGAGTCTCTGAGTCCCAGCTTTCTGTCATTCTTCTGGAATGTGTGAACAACACATATTCCTTCCCTTCCCAAGGCTTGCTCTATTTCCCTTCATAGGATATAGTGAAAACATGCAGGCATCACACCTTGAGACAACCTTGGCTTTTCCCCCTTGCTCACAACTGCTGTCCCATGGAATTAAGATGTTGAAAAGATCAAAGAGGAATGTGAGGTGGGGAAAAAAAATTAAGTCACTGCTCAGTCTGCCTTGGGCATGTTCTACCTCCACTGCTGCCAGTGGAGTTGGTGTTCTGTTGGGAGCAACCTCAAAGACGTTTGTATTTACTTGCATATAATATTCAGGCAGAACTGTGGTGAAAATGCCATAATCAACAAGAGAGCTTGGCTGACAAGAAAATTGGACAGATGAGCCAATAAGTCGCTCCTGTATTCAATACATGTAATTTCATTATCCTTCTGTATGTGACCTGCATTTCTTACTGCTTCTTATTATTAGCATCCTGTAACTACAGCTGCAGATACTTCTTTCACCTCTTCAGAAGAGAGGGATAATCCATCAGCCAGTTCTCCAATGGTATGAGTGAGATTTTACCAGAGGGATTAATGGTCAGTTGAAGAGGGTTGTTCCCAGCAGGGCCAAGCAAAAAGCAATGTGCATCTGAGTTATGAAGTGGAAGAGAAGGAAACAAATCTATAGATTTTAAGTTCTTAAATTATTTTCCCCTTAGCTTCCCTTGTTCACACTGATGGATAACCAGACATGCAAAGCTGGATGTATATTGACAGTGACCAGTGTAAGCAGGACTGAGAGCTTCTCCCACTGTGCAAACAAACCTGAAGTCAGTCAGCTACCAAAACCAGATCAGTATGCACCAGCTATTCCAGCCCTTGTAGATGAGAGATATTGGGGGGGAAATCAGTCCTCCTGTCTCTTCTGTGACCTTACGACGTACCCCAGCACTAGAACCTTTGGCCTCTTAATGCTGTTACCTTTTGTGACAAGGCTCCAGCACTGGTCCTTGGGTTGGCTGCTTCTCTAGCATTCTTCCCTGCAGAGGATCCAGACTCAGTGCAAATGCTGTGCACAGTGCTCATTTCATTCCCTGCTGAAAGGCAGCCAGGCCTGAGGTGGAACATGGCAAGCTCTTCGCCGCACCTGGCAACTCCACACAGCTGCTGAAAACAAGCAAGGAAGAAAGCAGTGTACAAATGTAGGGGAATTTTCACATAGGCAGGATGTAATTAGCAGAGCTGGAATTTGGCCAGGACACTGGGGTTAAAACACTGGCTTGCAGGTAACACACTGGGATCTTTCATAACTCAAATGCTCAGGATCTCCCATTTCCATTTTACCTGGAAGATGGACTGTTCCCTATTTAATGGTCATGGGCAGCTCTCGAACATCTGACACAAAGGAAGAAGTGTCTAAATGGTGCTGCACCTGCAGAGCTTCTCTGCCAGCAACTGCCCACCATGAAAAACAGCTGAAAGGATCACATCCTGACAGGACCATGGCTGCACTGCTGTAAAAAGCACCTCCATGCCTTGGGGTTCACTTATTCACTTATTAATGAGTGTTCACTAACACTCATTACTCAGTTTTTGGGCCCCAAATCCCTTCCAAACAGAAAGAGAAGATGATAAAATTAGGGCAGCACTTTACACATGAAACACAAGAGAGAGAGTATTACCATTAGGTGCTGCTTCAACCTTATTCTCTGTCATTTGAGATAACACCAGATAGCTATTGGACAACAGAGAATTTAGATGAAGCACTTCCCTCCAGTATAGATGAATAAGCTTTTCCAATTGGCCTTGCTGGTAATACACAGAGCATGAAGAGTTTTTGCTGCCGTCTTCCTTCCAGCAGGGAAATCATGTTCAAAGCAGCAAAACATTTTTTCCACTTCATGATCTCACTTTCTGTATAAGCAATTTTTCTGTTTACTACGAGGATGTTGAATGTCCACAAAAGATCAGGGAAGTTCATTCATGAACCTCACGTGTGTAAAGTCTGCATGATAATTCTACCATGATGTGGCCCACAGTCTGAAATACAAGTAATTGCAAACCCCTAACCCCTTGTCAGTCTGACCTGCAGACGTGCACTCAAAGAGCTGACTTCCTTTGTGTGGTGCAGGGTGTGCAAGCAAAACAAGAAGTGTTCCTGCCATCTGAAAAAGCATCAGTAAGTCATAAAAAAGGGACCCCTCCTCTGCCTCTGAGAGCTTACCATGCCAGCCTTTGGTTTATTTTGGGAGGGGGAGGAGAGAAGGGGGGTGTTTGTATGCCCAGGCTGCCATGCAAGCCCCCTCTCTGTCAAGTGTTGTTTAATACAACCACCAACTAAACTTGACGAGAGTACCTCAGTCAGTGGGACAACAAACCTACAGACAGCCTCCAGTGGCAAAATGCACCGGGGAGAGTAAAGAACGGGCAGCTGCAGGCAACAGGAAATCCAGCGCTAATAAATAAAACGTCTTATAGCCAGAAAGAGGAAATAAACAGCAGCAGCACAAACTGAGAGGACAGAAGAGAGCATAACTGTGGCATGGGAATCACTGAGTTACAGTGAGCTTATTTTTACAGAACGTTGTCCTGGTTTGTTATGTGTTCAGACTGCAAAAAAAGTGGGGGAGTAGGGGGACTGCTCAAAGAGAGGGTCTCTATCAGAAGTTGTCAACAACCACTGTAATTAAGGAAGCAGCCAGAGCACACACAACCAGAGCTGCTGCCAAACTGAAATGAAAGCATTTTTTGTTTTCAGCTGTAGCCCCAAAGGATAATAAAAGATGGTTCTACCATGCCAAGTGAGGAGCTGCAGGGACACCCTTTCTAGATGGCACTCCTCCCATCTTTCCAAAATTATACACTATGGGGAAGCAGCAAGTTACTGTTCCTGAGTGTGCTTTCAAAGCTGGTGCCCGCACATCCCATCTGACTGCAGCCACCTGGGAAGGCCAGCCGCAAGACAGGTGGGTCCCCAACCACCATGGTGACAATGGAGGTGGCACCAGCTGAGCTCTGCCCCCAGCCAGTGGGCTGTTCTGGCACTGCTTGGTTCAGATTGCTGGAGCAGCAGCACTGAATTTTTCCCCCTTGCCCTCGGCTATGGGTTTCACCACGGCCCCGCAGCACTGCCACCACCAGTGGGAGCTGCGGCATTCAGAAGAGCCACACCCCGCTTTCCTCCTGAGGGCAGCTGCGTTTCGGGCTTCACTGGTGTCCTGGCAAGGACCTTCACTTGTGGCACACCGACACCGTGCTCTTCTTGCTGCTGACAGCGGACGTGGCCTGTGCCCATGCAGCAGCCGGTGCTGGGGAGCAGGCGTGGGCTGGCACAGCCGAGGGGTTGGCACGGATCTTCCCAGCCATGGGACATGCGGCTTTCCCTGGTGGCTGTAGAAACTGGTGTGCAGGTTCAGTGAAGGGAAAGAAGTCATTCAGAAATTGCATGCATATTTCTGAATTCATTCATTGCGTGGTGTTTGCCTTTCATCCTCCCCCCTGGGCTCTGTGTGCATTGCTGGCATTCTCTCCCAATCCTATATAATAATTCCCAGGTCTCCGCAAACCACTGCCTGCCAACAGAGCCACAGTCACTGGCCCGCCAGCCTGGTCACATGAAAAGTTACATGCAAAGGTTTAATGCTTTCTCCTGACCCCAGCCCCTGTTCCTGTGAATCCCCTGCAGTGTTTTCCTAATCAGGTGCCAGGGAAGCTTTGCACGGAGCAGGGTGCTAAGAAGGTGGCTATTTAGCTGCAGCATTTCCAGAGTGTTTGAGCTCTCGCCCGAGCTGTAAATACAAGCAGTGGAACCAGGTGAATGTCTTCTGCCAAGCCTGCCATTTAGACCTGGAGCTGCTTTCCAACCAAAAGCACATTTCAGTCGCCTCACTTGCTCTATCCTAATTGCTGTACTAATGGTTAATTGCTTCAGCAGGTATGGAAATAACTTCTCAAAGCCTGCATACAAGGTACACGGCTATGGTCCGGTAGGATTTTAACCTTCACTGGACATTGACAATGTATCTGTTTCTAGGGAGTCAGAAAGAAAATACAGCCCCTCCATTACCGAATTCTAGATGATGCAGATATTTACTTCATCGCACATCTTGTGAAAGTGGTAATATATTTATTTTTGTGTCACCCTTATATATGATACATCAGAAAAAACATCTGCTTTTGGAGAACCTTGAATGGAAGTGATCTTTTATTAAATGTGGATGAAAGACAGAAATATTCAAAGGCTGTTTCTGATATATCAGCAGTTACAGTCGTTTCCTGCTATCAGTGTTACATGAGGGAGGGCAGGTATCTCCTGCAGGAAAAGTTCTTGTTCTCCACCTGATGTTTCCATGTAGGATCTCACATGTGGTGGTGTATGATTCATGATCAGCTTTTGGAAGCATGGGAGTTGTGTCTGGCAGTCAGGGCCCAATGTTCCTCTGGGTTTCATACAGACCACAGAAACACAAGCCAGTTGCACCTTTGAGGCAAACAGTTGGATAATCAAACTGAGCATTTCATTCAATTTTGGTTCCTTTTTTTTTTTAAGGGGAAGGGTCCAGCTTGTTATGAACTCCAGCCTATACTTAAGTTTTGTGAGTTTAAGTGAAAAGACCAGGTAAAGTTTTAAGTTGCCGTCTGTTTATATTGTTCTGATTTAAGCTCTATCAATATCAACATAACTTTCAAAAACAAACAGAAAAAAGCCCCCAAACTGACAGTATTTTTCAAATTCTCTGCTTTCTCATGTATTCAAAAGTGTAAACCTGTCCTGCTTGGCTGACTGGCTGTTTGGTTACTGCTTTATATTACATTGTTTCATTCTTAACTGTAAGCCATCAAAATCATAAAATCTGAGTTCTAGTTTCAGTTACACTCAAACATAACTACTGAAAAGGTTTGTCTAACTTCTTAGTATATATGGCATTTAACAAACTTTGCTTAAATTGTAATATTCCCAACTCAGTCCAAACAGGAGTTGAGAAATCTTGTTTTTCCCAGATGAGAGCATGCCTGAATAATATAGGAATTACTTTTCTTCCTCAAAATCATTAGCAAAATACATGCATTTATACATACTGGGGTTTAATCAGCTGGTGCTGTCTCTTTTTTAAAAGGAAACCTTGTTTAACCCTTCAGGAGAGATTGTAGCTACCAGTGACAATGGAGACAGGTCCAAGCACCCAACTGGTAGCACATGTAGAAAAAGTGTGACTCAGTGATGTCTGTGGCTGTAATCAGCTGGCATTGTCCACCCTGCCACACAACAGCCAGGAGACCAGCAAGGAGGATTTTCCATTTCTGGAAAGTGCAGTGAAATAAGAGAACACAGCAATCTCCAAATTGTCTTTCCTTCTACGAAGTATTGTCTTCAGGATACTGCTTGACATTCATTCAGTCAAATATGTTGACAATTTGAACAAATAAGCAGGAAATGGTTTTGATTTTTGGCTCCAGTGGGCCATTTGTGAAGAAGAATAAGTAGCGCAGCATGTGCCATGTCTCTTAAATACCCTTGTTTGCCAGAAACATATGCAGCATGTTTCCCAGGCTATGGGAACAGTTATTATTTCCAGTCCACCAAGTCACCCTTCTCTCTCCACACACTATACCCAACCCCACACTGGGCTGGGGTGAAAGGAAGCATTTCTCTGAATTGCTCTGCTCTTACCTGTTCATGAGGAGGGGGTGCATGTGCACATAACACATTATTCTGTGCATGTTTTAGAAGGGTTGTGATTGCAGTCTCTTCACAGTAGCACAAAAGAGGAGCAGCAAGCCGACATGGGGCATGCACAGGCACCTGAGAGCCAAACCTGCAGCTCTCTCCACATTCTCTGCAGAGCCAGGTCCGTGTGTGAGCGTGCTGCAGCACACCTTCACAGCAGCCCTGGGCCAGGGCGCTGCTTGGGGAGATGCCAGAGGAGCTTTTGTCTGTGCTTTCACTGCGGGTTTAAGCAGTTCGATCAGCATTTGGGTCAGAGCACATGGAGCAGCCCAAGCTGGGGTGGGAGAAGTCACACTGTGAGGCCACACTTTGAACGTGGCCACTTCAGTGCAGCGCCCCGGGTACAAAGCCTGCCTGTGTGGGGCGCGTCCTGTCCTGCGTCACACTTGGGTTGTCAGTGGCAGTCATGGGTTGCTGGGGGGTGACACAATAACCTCTTTATGCTTAAAAGAATAGTGGGGGGAGTTGCAGGAGACCATTGGAAACATAGCAGCAAAGAAGTGGTTTGGCTTTTGTCTGTCCCTCAAGGTAAGGTGCCCAGGCAGTCCCTGAGCTGCCTCTGCTGTGCTGGAAGGAGCACGAGCAAAGCAGCATCAAGGGTAAATAAATGCAGGGCTTTGGGTGTGTGGGTGGGAGAGGACATAAAGAAACAAGGAAGCCCCCATGGTATCTCTGTGGTAAAAACATGATAAAACTGCTTATTTAGGGTAGAGTTTTACAGCAGCTCACTCTGAAGTCTGGGCTGCCACAGCCTTGCCACCTCCACTGCCTTCAACACAAGAGCAGCCACACAGAGAATCAGCTCAAAGAGCTGATCTGTCTGGAAATTAAACTGTGTTTTTTAATTACAAAATAAAAGTTTGCTTTACCAGAATGTCTCGAAGTTTCATTCAAAGAGAACTGGAAAAATAAAAAGACTAGGAACTGAAACGGGCCAAAACGGACAGAAATGTGAAAAAATACTGATATGAACTATAAAAGTTAGTTAAATCTCTTACTATATCTATCACTGTCTCCTTCGCCAGCCCCTCAGTCATACACTCCACAAAGCAGTAAGCCCAAATAATTCAGATATGCTAAGCAAAGCTACTCTGAATATGGCTTCTAGCCTAATAAGTCAGAGCCTTATCCAGTTCCCATGAAAAACACCAGGAAAGTTTCCTTCAGCACTAACAGACATAAGATTGGATTGAAGAACAACCACATAACTTTTGACCAAAAAGTGAAGTTTTTCTAAAGCACTGATAAAATATTCATGCAGGAGAATGTGAAAACTCTGACTGGAGCTAAATATGTTTTGAGTGAGCATAATCATTTTTGAAACCACACTCATTCTCACTAGTGATGTATGCTCTAAGGGGTAAATACAAAACAAATTTTTTTAAAAGGAAAAAAGCGTTTACAATTTCTTTATTGTGGATGTGCAGAAAGACTCCCCCCCTGCTGCTGGAAAAACCAGTTTCTGCTCAATAAGCAGTAAAGTACCTCCTAATTTTTAAAAAGCATTTGTTAGGCAAAACAGGGCTTTTTTACAATGCTTTCATTTTTTTGCAGTTGGAGTCTCTGTTGATGCCAGCTGCTTTAGTTGTAGGTATTTTCTGGGAGGTGGTGTCTGTCAGTCCCACGTGGGGTGTCCCCTTGGCTATCTCTCATAGCTGCCCTTCTATAAATCACAGCATATTAAAAAAAAGGGGATAATGCTGACATGTGAACTAATCCCCACATCAAAGAGAGCAATTCTCCCTCCTCCAAACACCCACCCCCCTCTTTTGCTGGGAAAAGTCTAACGCCTAGAAGGTGATTTACAAAAAACTTCATCCCAGTTGTTAGGAAACTTGCAGTGCCACTTGCTTGCCAACTGCAGGAGAAACCTGGGAATCAGGGTAACCACAATAGCTAGCCTGCGGCTTCCAGCATTTGGCAATTTTGGAGAGAAAAAAAATTGGCTTGTTTCAACAAACTTGTGTATATGTTGATTGCAAGGCAGAGTAGGCATGCATATAGACAGATGTAAACGTGACTAGTAATGTGGGTCTGTCTGAGCACATCTGGGTTTGTATGGGCACATCTATATCTGCATGTGCTTACAAGCACTTGTGCAGGCACAGGACTGCCTGGCCTGGCACATACAAGACACCAAAGCACACAGAAATACCTCTCTCTCCTTCTGCTAGCAGAAAAGAGGGACACGGGGAATATACAGTAAAAACATAAGCCCATATGGGCATCCAGTGGCCAAGACATGGAGAGGGCTATCTTAAGCTATTCATTCCAGCTGTAGGCCTGCCTTTGAGCTAACAGTTCAAATGCTGGGAATAGATGAATAAAGGGAATGCTCTGTGTGAGACAGGATTAAAGCATACACTCACTGCTGCCCTTGCCTTTGCAAATGCTTCCAGTGCACTGATTAAGCACACAAGATACTTCCAAATAATTGTCTGTCTTTGGAATGCAGCTGAAAGGAGGAAAAAATGCCTGTGTCTGGCTAGGTAACTCTCTTTTCCCAACTTAATGCTTAGCTTATGCCTGTGCTGGGCACACGTCCTTCAGACATACCAACAAAGCATATGTAGCATGGAAAAGATTACACTGCTGGCTCTGGATTCATAATCAATAAACAAAAATACCTGTCTCATGTGAAATTGGCTGTAGTAAAGTGCATTTCTATGAGTATATGTATGCATGTGAACTAGATACTTCCACCAGTATCGAAGCTTCTGGTTGATTAATTCAGTTTACTTGCTGCTTTCTCCTGCCACCCACACGGGCAGGCAGGGCTGCCCTGGGGCCAGCAGGGCCCTCCCCACCCAGGTCATCCCTTGCCCCAGGCCAGAGGGCCATGAATGTCACTGCCAAAAAAGGCACACGAGGTTCATTCCCAGTGCAAGAGAGTGAATTGGAGTGGGGAGCTACTGGATTTAAAAAAATACATCATTTTTGTAGTTCTTGATTGGTTGTGGTCCAGCTGCACTTACCGATTCACTTCAGTGTGATTGCACAAGAGCTGAGGGGGGGAAGCAAGTAGCCGGGGCAGTGAGACACGCAGGCAGCTGCCATGTCAGTGGCAAGTGGTGGCTTAAAACATTAATGAAAATACAGCCAGCGGGGAGAGCACCAGGCGTGGGAAGAGATCCACATCTCCCACTCCACTGATAGGAAGGGTATGGCACATGTGTGGGGGGAAGGCAGAGACCAAAAGTTTTGTTGTTCCAGTGCTCCCTCCACGTAGATGTGCAGCTTTTCATTTGTCTGTGCCTGTCCCCTGCCCTGTGTCAAGTGGAGAGGATGTGAAAGAAACCCCAGCATGGTTGAGCCCTCACCTCCAGTACATGGAAAAACAAACACAGCCATTCTCTTGTTTGTTGATTTAGTTCAGAGTGCTCCTTCCATTACAAAACCATTTCCCTGCAGGCGACAGGCTAAAACCTATTTGCTTATTACTCTGCAAAAGAAAATGATGGGTGCAATTTTCAAACACCTCTTCTGTTGATAGACACAGAAATTGAAAGGACAGAGCCCTCCCAGCTACCTCTCAGATGTGTTTCCTTGTTGGGCATAACTTTTCATGTTTTCTAGCTCAGAAACACATGCTGCATGTATCTTTTCCTCCTCTTCTTGAAATACGCATTTCTCTATGGGACAGCTTTGTGCTTGGAAAGTGAACCATGTGCTTCATCACAGATGTTTACACAGTGGTGGCAGTGACCACTGAAAGCTGCACCCAGAGCTGCAATTTGCAGGACAGCACATACCCCACACACCCCACTGCACCACCTATAATGAGTCAAAACCCCAGATGTGAGCACTTGTGAACAAGGGAGAGGTTTCCTCCTGCTGCTCAGGCTGATGGCTGCCCCTGCTCCCATTTAGGACGGTGTAAATACCAAGCCAGCTCTTGGAACTGGCACAGCTGAGCGGGGCTCTGGGTGTGAGAGACATCCTTGTTCAAGGCAAACACACAGGAAACATATCACAAGTCTCTTCTAGCCTGCTTTTATTGATGAGATGCACCCGTCGGCAGTTCCAGGTGCTGACTGGGACAAGTCTGGATAAAAACTGCAAGAGGAGCACCAAAGTTTATCTAGAGCTGGCACCAGTTTTGGTGCTTGGCTGAATTAGCTGTTTCTACTGGGTCCAGAGCTCTTTCTTTGTGCCAACACTACCACCTCCCCTCATCCTCCACCCTCAAAATAATCAAACTAGTCTCAACACCTTTTTTTTTGGCAGGTTAAATCACTTCTCTGCCAGCTGGTCTTTTCGATGGCAATTCTTCTGACTGGCCTTTTAGGTGGCTGGGTATGCACTTTACTCTCCTCACAAATCCAAGCCAACTGCATTAAAAAGTGAATTTACATTGCAGGGCTGTGGGGGGAGGGTACCCCAGGCAATGTCAAAGAAAAAGTGGATCAAAAAGAGCTGCTAGTATTGGATAAGTGGGCTGTCTTTTCAGCTGCTTTAGGCGACGTCCTTTCAGCACAAGAAAAGCTCAAAAGAATTCAGTTAATCTGTTGTTAAACAGAGTCTGTGATGGGAGACTGGTCTGTAATCATCCAGGCAGGGAGCTGAGCCTGTCTGTAATGGCTGGGAGCTCCTTTGCCCTTTCCCAGCATTTCATATCCATAGTGGCAGTGAGTTCATGGACTGGCACCTTGCTGGCCTGGCACGGACTGTCTCTCAGCGTTGTGATGCCAGGACCCTTTTCTTCTGGCTGCTCTCCGTAGAAGCAGCAGCTCACAGCACATGTACACCTGAGGGCTGTGGCAGCCAAAAATCCCTCTCCATAACTGTCCTGCTTCACACAAGCACAGAAGTGCCTTGCAGGCTGCTGGCAGTGGCTAACCTGCTGCTGGTGGTGATTTCTAAGAGCTAGGAGGTCACCTGAAGTCCTGAGGCAAGAGCTCTGGCATGACTTTCAGTTCTCAGTCTGAATATATAGATGTAAGAGCAGCCTGACCCGCACTAAGGTGTGGCCCCATGATGTGCCACAGCACAGCTCTGATTGTTAAAGAGATGGTGAGCAGCCCATAGACTTGCCAGCCTACCAATTTACCACATGAGGAATATCACATGCATACTGCTTCCACCTAAAATGAATCCCTCCTTCCAGCTGGGAAAAAGGTCTTTTATCTTCCTCAGAGTGGAGGATCCCATAGATCCCTACAGAGTAAAACAGCTATTCTTTTTTAAGATTTAAGGACATTACTTCTTTTTTGTTCATGTATCACATTTCTGTGCCTTCTAAACAAGAGGGAGCTTAATGTTTTTGTGAAACCTTGAACTGGCTAGTACACAACTTTTATTGCTTCATCCTTGAGCTTCCATGAGCTACATTATGTTCTGCTATGAACAGAACGTCCTACTTAGGATTGTGTGGCACATGCTTTGGTTGCAACAGCTTCCTGGTGCTTTCTTTGGCCTGCATGTATATATAGTTGTATGCATATATACACATGTGTACGGGTATGTATGTGTTCATTTCTAATTATGAAATGACACAATGAAAATTTCCAATTCTGAAAATTTTTATTTAATTTCCTTCCTTCTCCACTGCTCCACTGCTAAGCACACTGGCAGTGTGTTCTAAGGAACAGGAAAATTCCTCTCTATGACTCCTTTCTAAGGTCCCAGGCAGGATTCAGTATGATGGTGTCAGTGTTTGCTGCAAGAGCTGTTTAAATGTCTCTGCACGTAGTGGGCAGTGAAGTGCTGGTGTCAGGCAGTGGTGCTAGGAATGTCAGGGTCTGTTTAATATTCACTGGGGATCTTCCTAAAAAGTCAATGAACCTCCCTACAGTTTTGTGAGCTAGCTGAGCATTACCATGCAGTTGTTTCAGTTTTTATTTTAGTGCATGAGAAGCACTGTCCTGTGAAATGGAACTTTCTGGGTTTGTTTTAATGCCAGGCTGTAATTTGATTTTAAATTATCTACTGTCAAGCCTTTCACAGGTGAATCGAACACACATGCATTTTCTCCATAACAAATTTGACTGTCTGGAGAGACAAAGGTTGGTAATTAAGCTCACAGCAGTTGATAAGGATAGGGCCTAGACAAGGCCTAAAACCTCAACAAGTTAGAGCCTTAATTTCTGGATACTTACCAAAACCAAAGCCTTGACTTGGTGCAGCTTGCCCATTCTGGATAATCTGGCTCTTTGATTCCCTGGGGAGGCTGCTGGGCTGTCCTGTGGGAAGCCAGCACCTCCATATGACAGGGAGGGATGCCAGACAAGCAGACACCACTCCAGGGTAACCAGCTGTGCCAAATCAAATGCATAATTCAGCAAGTTTATGGTTAAACATGGGAGATCTATTTCTCTCCAGCCAATGCATGAGTTCCCAGCACCTTTTGTACTTTGAAATATCATTAATTAATATTTATCAGATGAAAAATGTGACACTAGCTACTTGGTACAATATGCCTTTAAGCATTGCATTACTTTTCCTTTTTAAGCATATCTACAGACTGTCAGGCTGAGGCAGGTGATCTCAAGGGTCACCAACAGCAAACACCCCTCAGCTGGAGCAGCTTTTAAAACCCATCCTGGCCTTAAACTGGACTGTCCTCAGTGCAGGACAAAGCCCTGCAGGCAGGAGACTGGGACCTGCTACATTACCCATGACCACATGGTTTTAGAAACACAAATCATCATGTAGTGATTTTTTTTTTACGGTGTCTTTGCTCCAAACTCACATGGATGTTTGGAAAGCACCTCTGCTCATCTGTCTCTGCCATGCCCTTCTTCCACAGCAGTGCTCAGGTGCCCATGGGGAGGTGTGCCAGGGCAGACAGGCCATGCTGTGCCTTTACTGTGCTGTGCCTGGGCAGCATGGGCACCCACCCTCACTGCTCACTGCCTCACTCCTTGCTGACCCCTGGCTGCCCTTGCTGTGCCACTGAGAAGCAAACCTGTCTGGCCTTGCTGGTGCACAGTCCCTGTGCCTCGTGTGTTTGTCAGTGCTGGTGCCTTGAGAGTTGCGGCCGGGGCTTCCCAGCAGCTCAGCTCCCGAGGCCACAGCCTCTGGATAACTTCCACCCCAAATGTATGTCACATTTCCTTCCAGTGAAAGCAAAATATTTACACTGAGCCAGGGTCACCTGGCGGCCACTGCGCTATCGCAGGCTGGAAGCGGCTGTGATACTGTAAAAGGAGGGCCACGAGGGCGGAGGGAATGGCTGTGGGCCTCCAAAATAAACCATGCAGCTGGCGGGCACTGCTGGGAGTGGTGGGCACTGGGAGGGTGCTCTCAGGGCACGATGGGGGTGGGCTGGCAGCAGGGCCTGCGGTTCAGGGACAGCGAGCCAGGATGGCAATGGCAGAACAGAGCTGGTACAGGGGTCAGGGAAAGAAAATTCACCGAGTCTGGAGAGATATGTCCAGCATCCCCACCAGCCACCCTTCCCACCGGTCCCCATGCAGCCCCAGCGTGTTCAGTACCTGAGGCTGTGGCCACACCAACCTCACCGCTTTACCTGCCTGCAAGGAGCTGTTGGAAATCCTCCTCCTGTTCTTCATGAGTGCCTTAGGCCCAGTTAAACCATCCTGGAAGTCGCTGGGCGAGACTTGCCCTATAAAAATGCATTGAATTCAGTGTTTTAAACTTGTAAACTTGAACTACAGGACTCAGCCCCTGTATTCCCAGACACACAAGAGAAAGGGTGGCAGTTTCCCATTGAGGTAGCTTGCATACAAGAAATCTTCCTGAGACAGGTCTTCCCACCTCCTCACAGCCTAAATCTCTCCCATATGCTGCCTGAATTTCCTTCTTTATCCCATGTTGCACTGCTGATCAGCAGCTGAAACTTCTGCTGCGTACTGTAACTTCTGCTGCGTACTGTAACACATGTATATGTGTCATGGACAAAGTTGCTGGCAGTTCCTGGCTGCCCACCCATCTGATACCACTGACTTCTCCTCAGTTCCCACTGTCCCATTCCCTGCCAGGCATTTGCCCACAGTGATGACCCATGCCAGGGTTTCACATGTGACCGATGGCATGTGCACTCCAGAAAGCCTCCACCAGGCAATAAACAAAATGGTGCTTGTTCTGTGTGCCTTGAACCCACTCTGGGGATATGAGGACTCTGAGCCTCCCAGTACCTGGGCTGCTTCAGAAAGCCTTCACTCACCTGCAAAGATAGATGTGAATGTCAGGCATGAGCTGCAGTGGAGCTGTGCTGAGCCCCTCTGATTAAACAAGCCCATAAGGAGCACCAAGGGGGGGTTGAATAATCCCACAAGCTCTTCTGCTTTTGTTATGCTGCTGCCATTCTCCCAGCAGGTTCACATGTAAGCATGTGGAGTAACCAAAATATTAAAGGACATTCGACTTACTCTTGGCTGCCTAAAGGAGAGGTAATTGCACTTTTTGCATTCAATCATTTTCCGCTGGCACTTCTCATAATGATTATCACAGTGTCAATATCTGAGATGTCAGTATTAGACCACAGCTGGGGCCACTTGGGAAATACAGATTTCCCCAGCTTTGCAGAGAAGTTTCTTTATGCCAGTTACTAAGCTATTAGGTATGCAAGGCATAACTATAGCAGAAGGGGATTTCTGTGTGGGAGGAACAGTATGATTCATATTGTCTCACCAGCCTTGCAAAACAAAATGTCCAGTCATACACTTTTGTTATGCAGCCACTCATTTCTCCGCCTTTATTTGTACACAGCCATAACCCCAGTGCACTGGGACCTGAGAATCAGCAGAGCAAGCTACAGGAGAATCAGTCAAGAAAACAGGAAGCACCGAGATGACCTAATACTTTAATAGCATTTTCCTCATTGGGAGCAATGTCCAGAGCACAGCGAGGAGAAGGAGGGACCCAATGCTGTTCTTGAGCACCTGAATAGCACCTCTGGTAACAACTCCTTGAGACAGCTGGCATGGCAAGTGGTAACAGGAATGCCATCCCAGCTTTGGAAACTTGCCTGCTTCACAACCAGCCCCATATCTGGAGCACAGGCCATGGCTGAATATCATTCTCCTAAGCACCTACTGCATTGCACTGGTGGTTTAAAGGGGTTCATTAATGCAGCTGAGGCAGAAGTTGGCAATTTCTGGATGTTTATTTTGGAGCAGCCTTCAGGAATGTACCAGACTTCATTTTCTGGGGTTGCAAAGGAAGATGGTAAGGGCAGAGGAAAGGCACTGATTTCAAGAAAATATATTCTAAGCTGAAGAACTTTCTATCTGACAGTTAATCACTATCTTACAGGGAAAAATACTTCTTGAAACACTGCACTTACACATTAAAAATAAAATTATATCAGGACTCTTTATTCTTTTCCTCCCCAGAAAATTCAAATTTAAGGTAAATCAGAATATTCCCAATGTTTTAAAATACACGGAAGTTCACATGTATAGCTGGCTCTTCCCAGTTTTGTCCCTGAGAAAAAGCCAAGCCATCCATAACATACTTCTACGTTATCAGGGACCACAAAAAGCAGAATGCCTTCATCTCATTCACATGGAGACTGGGCCTACTCCAGTCATCACTACCAGTATACAGGGATTTGGTTTTAGCACACTCCTGATAATACAAATGGCACAGAGGAGGCAAATGCTTTTCAGCCTTCTTCTTAAAGGCTGGCTCAGACAGCCAGAACTTTGCACACCTCAGTGTGATATGGCAGCTTCATATCTCACTGTCATTAAACACAGAACTAGCATGAGTCTCTACATACTTTCATGGGCTTCACACATTCTTTTCACGTGTGTTACTAACATAAAAATCACACTATTTTAGATAGGTTTTTGTGAAGTCAGCTAAATGGCAGTGTGCATGTGTCATATTTGCAGTACTTTAGCCACCCTGAAGAAAGGATGGGGATGAGGGCAGGCTGCAGCTTGCTTTCTTAATAACATGCAAAACCTTTAAATATCAGGTTACAGTAAGTATTTTGGCTCCAAACTCCAGCTGTGAAGCAAATAGCCCAAGGACTCTCCCTAGAACTGTAGTGGCAAATTTTAATAACATCTAAAGTGCAATGATGAGGCTCCTCTGTGCCAAAAGAACCTGCTGGCTATAAAATATCAAAAATGACACTTTTAAAATAACTAATTTTAAGATCTCCTATATCAAAAGCAATGTCATCAGCAGGCATCACCTCACCTCCTTCTGGAAATGCCTTGATGCTGAGACTTGCCCCATTTCTCTTTGTTACAGCATATGGGTCCTACCTGATGGCAGCTTTTGTGCTGTCCTCTCATGCACACTGGCTCTGAGTGACCCACTGACTCTATTATGATCTCTGACAAGTCTTCTGCCAACCCCTGCAGCACAAGGGAGTGCTTAATGGGAGACCAGACTGACCACTTCTGGGGTCTAGCCCACCAGGGTGTGAGAAAGATCCTCTAATGTTTTACTAAAGAGACTGAACTCTGCAAAAGACCTTGAAAAATGTAACTCCCAAGGTAACGCAAGGACATATGATACCTGATTAACCTGAAAAAAAAGTCTAAAGGTGTGAAGGGTTTCTTTACCAAGTTTCATAAGGGAGTGCAATTAGGCCTTATATAGCTTAACCTTGGTCATGCTGCAAGTGGTTTAATGGAGCAATATCCAGTAAACAGATAAATTAAATTGTGCCAGCATGAAGAGGTCATTCTCTTCAGAGCACCTAAATTCTCCTCCAAATAGGAGCACTTTCTTTTTCCAGATTCATATACAACATGATGGTTCAGTGCCTTCCTAGAAATGAAAAGGCCCATTCTTCCTCATTTTACTCTTTCAGTGAAAACACACATGATAAGAAACCACACAAACACATGGGTTAGCAAGAGCCCCAGTGTGGGCGCAGCTGGTGTGTCTGAATGAACGGACACAGAGAGATCTCTGTGTAGTGAAAATGTTTACTGTGTGTAGTGCTGGGAACCACATGCAGGGGTCCAGGTAAACCCTCCAGATTGGCTGTAAGATGTTGTAATGTAAAGATCCTTTTTTGTACCATTGGGATGATATCAGCCAGAGTTCAAAGATGAAACAGGCTGCAGGTAGGAAACAATTTCTAAATCATTTTGTGCAGGGGACTCCTGCAAAGATTATTAAGGTATCTTCAGCAGACCAAGTCATTGGATCTGAGTCTTTATTTATCTGATTTTTCTAATTAATGCCTGTTTGACAGAGTGGTAGACAAATCACCAGTTTGCCCTAGTTGGGTATGAGCCCCTATCCCTGTTTTGCCCAAGGCAAAAATGTCCTCTTCAGTTTTAGGTAGGCAGATTCAACCCTTGAGGTATTTGGCACCTTGCACCAAACTGCACACTGGCCACAGGATATAACATGTTTGCTCTAAAATCAGCTGCAGCAGGGTTCTGGTGTCTCAGTGCTGTCTGTTGCTCAGTGCTTCAGAAATCACACAAAGGGTCATGTGGGTCACTTCTCTCATGTTGAGAAAGAAACTCAGGCCAGGTTAGATGAGCTGCACATGCAAAGGAAACTGGGGGCATACAGGGCAAAGGTTCCTGAACTGATTTCACCTTTGATATTCTGCAGTTGTTTAAAGGAGAAAGCAACAGGAGCTTTGTCACAGGTAGAGTGAAAGTTTATTTTAGAACTTTTGTTTGAGAAAAAATGTCTTTTTGGAGACATTATTCAAAGAAATCAATTCATTTAACATCAGCAGAATTCTACAATATTTTTTCTTCCTGTGTGGTCCTTTCTCTTATACTATTCCCACTCAGACAATATATTTTTAATGGGAAAGTAGTCATTCTTTCTACTTTTCCATTCTCTGCTGGCATCCTTAATATCTCCCATTGTAGATTTGCATCAGATTTCTATCATAGTAATTTCTAGCTCAAGTAAAATCAACAAACTTCCTCTCTCTTCTTTCCTTCTGGTCTTTAAGGCATTCTAGAAAGCCCAAATGCCCTGGTGGCCAGCTCCCTGCTCAGCGTCCCAAAAGGCCTTTCTTAATTTCTTTGATGTTAGCTTTGTGCAAGGATTTTTGCCTGCACTCCTCTTTGGCTAAATCAGTAATTCTTGCTTCTTTCTAATAATTTCCCTTCTGCTCCATGGTTTACACCAAGCTGGAAGGTGGGGATGAGTTCCTCCCCAACTTTTTGTTTGTCAGGTTTTGCTGCCTTTAAGGATGCTGATGGTCATTGATGATGAAAATGGGCATTTGGAGTAAGGCTCATAGGGATGTTCTACAAACTTGACCTAGACGAGGAAATACAATTCCCTCAGAGAGGTTTCTTTTGACAAGACTACATGCCCAGTTATTGTCCAGATGTCCTATATCTTGATGGTTCACGCAGTTATAAATTGTTATATGTTTATATATATGTTATATATAAACTGATTATATATGAACCCCTATTTTTGCTGAAGCTCAGGTGACATTTACTGTTTCACTCTTCTCCTGAACTGCTTAGTGTGAAGGAAGAACAAAACAAAACAAACCACAAATCCATGCCAGTTTCAGCACTTTTGCCCTTGTGACTGACAGCTTTCCTCCACTGCTGGGTTAAGACCACTGCAAGTGGGAATTCCTTCTCCTGAATTAATTAAATCTGTATTGTTATTGCCTTTGATCTACTGCCATAGGAACCAGAACAAGCACTGGAAAACCTCCATTTTTGTCCATTTCTTACACAAATAGATCTGGACAGATTATTAAAAGGATCATTTAGAAGATGGTGGGCAGAATAGTCCCCTCCCAAAGCTGCCCTTGAGACTGACAGTTTCTGTGGAAACTGCATGGGAACAGTTACAGACCTCTAGTGGCTCTGTTTATATAGCTCATCTATTTCCTAATTGCTCAGCAGCACAGTATTTTGGAAAGCCATATAGAGATTTCCCATAAGGATTACAACACTGCATTTCCCATCTCGTTGTCTATTTTCCTCACCATAACATCTGTCCCACATGGCTGAGAGATTTCACAATTGGAAACCTGCTACAAATTATGACTCAGAGTTAGAGGACTTCAGTGTTTGCTCTCTGCTATTTTTTTCAGGCAACTTTGGGTTAGCTAACTCTTTAAAATAAGCCCTTTTTTTTTTCTATTTATATACTAGTGTTTGTAAAAGCTGCCTTTGGAAACTTAAAAAAAAAAGAATATTTCTGTCCTTCCTTCTTGTATCCTTTTCCATTTATCTTCCATTGAGTTCCTAGAGAAACACAAACTTCTGTAAGTGCTTGCATAAAATAATCTTTAGCAAGCTCTGTCCCTAATGGCCCGCAGGGACTCCAGATAAAAAAACAGTTTCTCACATTTCTGTTCCCCAACATCTGACACTGTGGAAGGTTTAGGGCTCCAAGTGCCAGCCTGTGTCACTGCTGCCAGGGCTGCAGGCTGAACCGGCCTCTGGTTCCAACCAAGATGGAAGCAAGAGGCCTGAATTATATAAAGGACAGGCTACTCTGGTTGGCTCTACAGGAGGCTGCAATAGCACACAATCCTAGGAACAGTCAGAGGGACAAAGTTTCCTCTTAACACACTGTTTTGTACTGATCAGTGAAGGTTAGTGTCACATATCATCACCATGTAGGAACCAGAGACATTTAACTGAGAGATCAGACATACAGGGCTATATTCTCACAACCCAAGGACATCTGAGTCTTTGATGACTTCACCTGTCATTGCAGCCTTTTTTCTCTGAACCAGAAAGCCGCACACTCCTGCTCTTGGTTCTCACTCACAAATGAGATCACTGCAAACCACAAACATGGAGCACTTGCAATGCTCCACAACATTAGCCTTGCTTCCTCCAGCAGCCAGGAGAGAATCAGAGATTTATATGGCTGGGAGGAATCTCAGAAAATCACTTAGTCCAGACTCACGTCCCAGGGCAGGATCATATACTTATGTCACACTTGGCAAATGTTTGTCTAACCTCTTCCTAAAAGCAGGATGGTGATTCCACACCCTCCTCAGATACTTCTGTGTGTAATTATCCTTGCTGCTTGCCATCTTCTAACATCCAACCCCAATCTCTTTTTCTGTAGTTTAAGCTCATTACTTGTCATATCCATCATCTATATGGTGAACAATTTATTGCCCTTTTCTTCCCAGCCACCTTTCACAAATTTGACAGCAGTAACCCTATCTTGCCCCAGTCTTCTCTAGACTTAAGAAAGTAAATTTGCTCCTTCTTCCCTCCTAGCTCTGTTTTTCAAGACCTTTGATTGTTCTCCAGTTGTCCTCTGGACCTTGTCTTGAGCACAGCACCCAGAGATGGACATTACACTCACAGACAACTCAGCAGAATGATTGTTTGTGGAGTTCATCTCTAAGTACACGTGCTAGTAAAGCACTTGTCATTTTTGCATTAGCAATTAATTCATATTTGGATTGGAATCTGGAACATCTCTCACATCTTTTTATGCAGTGTTGCTACTTACACAAAAATTCACTGCCCTATATAGAATATAATTAATTATTCCTGATGATGCCCAAGCATAGAAACTGAGGACTGTCCTTACTGAAATGAATCCTATTTTTAAGGCTATTTGTCTAAATATTTTTAATTGTAGCTTTATATTTCAGATTACCCATAGTACCCTTCCAGATTTGCAGTAGCCAAGAATGCAATATTTTCTATTGCATTGTCCAAGCTGCTTATAATCCCTTTAAATCAGACCAAACCAGTATAGATTCCCACCAACTCTTCTTGATCCATCTTTCCCTTTTAAAAGCATAGCTAATAACTGTTCTCTTCATGCAGTTTTCCAACCAGCATTCCATCATCCCAGACCAGCTCCGTCTATCACAGATTCCCTTAATTAAATTTGCTTTGGAGTATCATATTACACTGGGACAAAAGCCTCACCACTGTCAAAATATAGGAATACTATTGCTTGTCCCTTATCAATGAGGGTTCTTTATTCTGTCATGAAAGGAAATTTGACCTGTTTTACACCATTTGTTTTTGACAAATCTATGCTGGCCATTATTCATCTCTTTGGTTTTTTTTAGGTGCTTACCAAAGTTTGATTGTTTGTTCCAGTATTTTTCCGGGAATTGAAGTCAAACTGAACAATCTGTAATCCCTGGCTCCTCCTTTTTTCCCTTTTAAAGACCGGAACTACGTCTGCACTTTTCCAGGCTTCCAAGTATGATCTCTGGGCTTCATAAAACATCCCAGGAGCTGGGCGAGGTTACACTTAGAGCTTTTGTGCTTAAATAACTAACTGGCTGTAGCAATTACTCGAGGATGAAATTCATCTGGCCCAACCAACTTCAACATTATCTGAAGGATCTTCTGATCTGGCCTTTGTTTTAGTTATGTGATCTGTCCCCCTCTGTCATTGACATTGATTGTAATATTTGTCTGAAGTGATAACAAATGCAAAAAGGGTATGAAGCACCCTGGCACTCTAGCCAGGAACTATCTGGAGCCTTTCTTCCCCAATGGGCAGCATGTTTTCAGTCAACTACATCCTCCTCTTGCTGCTGAAGTAGTGATAGGAAAAGTAATTGTCATTTAAAGTCTCTTGCTAATTGGCTCCCATTTTGCTGCATGACCTTTGTGATTTTGTTGTCATATATCTAGCCCAGCTTCTGCATGCTCATTTCCTCAAGGCTGAGATCAAAGCAGAGCTGATGATTTCTCAGAGTGGATCTGTTGTTGTATCTCCTATGAACTCTCCAGTTTTTGGATAGCTGATGCTCATTACTGTTCTGTCCAAGGTGTTTTTTACATAACCAGAGCTTCTCTCTTGCCCAGGTCCAAAATGACATGCCTCTAGTTACTGTGCAAGTGGTTTTAATGGAATCACTACTGGTTTTCTTGGTCTAGGAAAGACTAGAATCCCGATCTTTGTTTCCATATTTTACCAACTGTTAAGCTTTAACCAGGGAACATTCAGTCTCTGCTAGTCAAATGATGAGTGTAAATAAAAATGATGAGTGTAAACCAATGAGTGTAAATAAAAATATTTTTAAACCCAGATCAAAATTTTACATAGTCCCAAATGCTGAAAGTGTTTACAGCCAGAAGTATTCTTCAGGTTCATCTCAGCTGCTCATTATAAAATCGTATTTTCTCATTTGGGCACTTCATTTTTGCTGGCTTCCCTCAGCTGGACTGCCAAGCCTGAGGGCAGAAGAGACTAGGCTGGTGGAGAGGGGAATATGTTTTTATTTTTATACGTATGAGAAACTAAGAATTCACTAGTAATGTAATGCCACTGAAGTCATGCCTGCACAGAAGCTCTGACTTACCTTCCTCTGTCACATATTCTTCTCACCAGTAAAGGCACTCAAAAGGTCCCACTCAAGGAAGCCAAAGCAGTACCACCAATTCTGCAAATAAAGCAGTGTTGTCCTGCTATAATGGTGCTCTGACAAAAGAGCAGCCTGAGCAGCCAAAAGGGGAAGGAGTTTAGCGGGTCCTTCTGTAGCCCAAGAGGAAGTGAATTTCATATAGTGCTTCAGTTCCCTTTGGTTATGATTCACCACAAAAGAACAGCTAAAACATCAGTTGATAGTAAGGCCATGCAAACAGGGACTTCCAGAAGTGGAGACTCAGAGGAAAAAGCAGAGAAAGCTGGCCCCTTGCCTAGCTGTGAGTCGCCTTCCTTCCCATTATGGTGCTTTTGTTTTTAGGGTTCCTGTGTGTTTTGCAGTGTCAGCCAGCTGCCAGAGAGGAGAAGACAGCCTTGCATGGGTTTTAGTTGTGCCTCAGACCCCAGGCACACCCAGACTCTACTGCAGGGCATGTTCACTACTACCAACTGCTGTTAAAACAAAGCAGCCTAGATCATAAATCAAGTAACAGAACACCCTGCTGATAAACTGCAGTATACGGAAACTTGCACAATATTTATAGTTTGTTGCAGGTTAACACTAGAAGTAGCGAACCATGAGGGCTGTATTGCCCTCTTCTAACAGAGTTCTTATCCAATCTTATCATGACAATTTTCCATGATAGAAAAATTCCCTCTTCTTCTCAGCCTAGACAAATTGCATCATTAGCCCAATATCTATCCCCTATTCAACCACCCTTAATGTGCTTACTGGTGTGAATTTGTTGTGCTTTCAGCCATTGGATCTTGTTTTGACTTGTCTTACTTCTTCCTCATGTCAATATGCAAAAATCATGTGTGACTCTCGTGTAAAGACCCTGATAATGTATCACATCTAAAATGCAAGGGAGCATGACAGCAACAATTCCAGTTCTTATAAAGGATTGTTGGAGACTACTTGTCGAGAAGCAAACAAAAAACACCATGCTTGGAAAGAAGGGACAGAACGGTGTCAAGCTGACAAAGGTAGGCATTAAATAACTCAAACAACAGACAAGTTTTGCACTGTCCTGTACATGATACCACTGTTAACACCAGGTACAAAATTAGTGTAAAATGAGTTAAAGCAGGCAGTGCTATAGCATAATGGATGAGACTGACAGAAGACTGCAATGGCCTATCTTTCCATCTCTATTTTACAAATCCATTAAGCAAACAAAGCCTCTCTGCACTTGCATTTGCCTGCTCTGCATGAGACCCCAAATTACTGGAGATGTGTAGGGTGAATGAAGGAGCAGCACGCTACCATTTGTGTGCCATATACACACGAATATATGACATCAAGGTTAATGAAAGGTCCTTAAAAAGTTTCTCCTTACCAGTATGTCCCATTCATTCTATTAGCAAAATCAGCCTGTTAGTTAATATGGGTCAGCCTGGCAAAGTAAGGGATAAGACCCCACCAGGTCTCATCATACCTTTGGGTACAGTTCTGCTGAAAATTTTTGAGATAAAAAGACTGGAGGATGGAGAAGGGAGAGTGGAACATGCTAGATGCCAAACAGCTGATCCGTCTTAAGAAGAAATCCCTCAGTAAAAAAAAGAATTGTCTTAAATCAGCCTGCAGAAGGATGGGCTGATACCTGAAGGAGATTAAACCAGCAAAGCTGTACTAAGGCTGAGCTTCATGTGTAAAATCCAGCACTTTCCAATGCAGCAAGGGTCCCTGTGCACTCCTATGGCTGGAGGGGATGGGAAACTATTCAAAGTAGGAGGAGAGATTAATAAAACATATTTGCACATTTAAAGGCTGCTCTTATCTTTGGAAATAGCTAACTTTATCCCTTGCACTACAAGTGAGCAGTCCATGTCATCACCTGCATAGCAGGAGTGGAATTCTTGGCCAGAGGGAAGTACTGAGGTAGGGAGAAAGACCTCCAGGCGAGGGAGGCTAAAATATTTATTTACAGTAATGGATTGCTTTTTAATAAGAACTGGGAGGTGGCTTTCTGAAGCCTCCTTTAAGGTCCATGAAAGAAAGGATTGAATAAAATCATCAAAAATCCTTAAAAAATGTATGCTAGGTCAGGTGGAGTTTTGCAGAGACAGCATGCTGTTTGCCACTGCTGCCACACCCCGGTGCCCAGAGCTGTTCTGGCTGGCACAGCTGCAGTCACACCACCCCTTTCTGTCCCCACACGAAAGTGAGTGCTCATCTCATGACTCTGTGAGTAAGAGGCTGCATGGGGCAGGTGCTCACTCCTGTTTTGTGGCCCATCATTCATGCAGACTCTCAAAATGGAGCTCTGGTTACCAATCCGACTGATTTTCAGACGGAAAGAATAAATGCACTGTCCATCACTTCACTCTCCTGCTGTGTTGCCAGCAAGGGATTAAGCCCTACCCTGGTTTCCTCTGCTAAGCACAGACCTAGGAAGCTTCCTTATGAGCCTGTAGCCTCCTGCATTCTCTAGCTCTTCAATCTATCTGTACTCACTGAGACATGCTGTGGTGGAATTCTTTGTTCCTGAGCCAGCCAGCACAGACCATGGTCAGAGGAAAGGCACTTCCCAGAGATCCCAGGGAAATAACTGTGTGAGGTTTACCCAGGCAGCACTTTGTTTCTATACATGAATCTTCTCAAATCACATACTCACTCTGGTTGTGTAAAGGCAGATCAAATCAAGTAAGCAAAACTACTTTCAAGGCAAATATTTCACATTTGCATTCATACTTGATGTCTGATATCCCTGAAGTCCATGTGTCATACTAAACTTCTATCTTGCTATTTCTCAGAAGGCTGGATGAGCTGAGAGGAGGAAACAGTAATGGGCTGTGGGACCACTTTCACTTGGAGCCTACACTTCTCTCAAGCAGCACCCTTTGCTGAAACTCCAGTCTGCTTTATGGGTGTTTAAAGGGTTTTTTTAAAAAAAAAAAAAAAAAAACAAACTTCTAGGTAAACAATTATACATTGATTTCTATCAAACATTTTGCAAGGACATGATCCTTCCTGCCCCCGCTTCAATAAAAGAATTCTCTGTCATGGGGGTGTCAGGAGAAAGAGTGAAATAAGATAACTCTGCTCAGCTTGCTTCAATTTAATGAGCTCCTTTAGGCCTTATCATTCACCGTGTGCTTTTCCTCATTGTAAACTTCTCAGCCTCATCAAAAAGAGCTCTTTTCTTTTTTTTTCCTACTATTTTTTTTTTTTTAAATCAGATTCTGTTTGATCAGCCCTTTCCCCTTTCTTTCCACAATCCCCCACATCACTCTGGAACTGGTACCAGTGGTGCATGTCAGCATGCCCTAGCAACAGAGAGATTAAAGGAGCTACTAGCTCCAGAGGACAGCCAGCTCCGACTTACTAATTAACTGCAGTGAAAGAAGTGAATGAGAACAGCCTTTTCTTTTGGGCAGAGGAGGCACTAGAGGTGGATGAAGGAGTTCAGCTAAATGAAGGTTTCCCTCCCCCAAAACATGTGTCGACATTCAGACCAATCCTTTCTTAATAAGACTTTGTGTACGTACAGGGTTTGTATGGATGGGAAAAAGCTGACAGCAGTCAAGTCTGATGCAGAAATACACAGATGAGAGTGAAGTCAAACCGTGGCTGCCCTGCCTCAAGCACCAGCTGCCTCACATTGCTGGGACTCATGCATCAGATGTTGGTCACTCTTGAGACACAGATCCAAATGTGGCTGTGTGGATGTGCATGCCCCAGGCTATGCCCTCCCCTCAGGCACCAGCTGGTGTCCCACACTGCTGTCCTGCTGTCCCCTGTGCCACACTGCTGTCCCCAGGCTCCATGGGGCTTGTGAGAGGGTGGCAGCAGTAATGCTGCTCAAAGCTGTGACCCCCCAGGAGTGTGCAAGACAGGACTGTGGCTCAGCAAGGGAGGTCAGACAGGTCTGCAAATCTGCCACAGAGCCAGGGCTCCCACATGGGGAGTGGGGCTGGACCCTCCAGGGCTTTATAAGGAAACATGAGCATTCCTCCTGTCCACTCTGAACCTTGCCATATTCCTGGTCTCTACCATTACCAACTATACCCAGGAACATGAGGCTATAGGTTCTTTTCACCACCAAATCCCCATCCAGGCCTGTCCATTTTCTGTCACCTGTAGCCTCTGCTGGCAAATCTTTTCTGAATTATGAAATGCTTATGTCTCTTTTTTTCTTTTTTTAAACTGTAACTTTTTGTTGCTGGTGTTTTGCCCTGGGCTGGGTGTGGAAGTGAAACTGCTGATATTCCTGTGAGCAGGGCAGGGTGGCTGGTGTTCCTGACCCCAGCCGGAAGCACCAGACACGATGACGGGCAGCAACTTCTGGTAATTCTCCAGTCCATTTTGCTAATCCACGAAGGCTTAGCCAAGCTGGGTAAGTTTTTAAAAATCTTTGCAGCTTGGTGGTTTATCCAAACCAACAGGTATCTCCTCACACATGCTCCAGTAGGGCGGCTGGGATGGGGCCCCATGCCCCTCCCAGGCAGGCAGGAAAGGGAGAGCCTGGCCCTTGGGAATGCCTTGCTGTGCATGGCTGCTGGGTCAGCTTGTCCTGTAGAGAGCACTTCCCAGAAGCCAGCAAAACCTCCCCAGGTGGTGTGAATCTGAAGTTTTATTTCCTGATCCAGCCCAAGGAATGCCAGCCCACCATTCAGCATCCCGTCCCACTAAGGTGCCTGCCAAGCCCCTGGGGCTGGAGGCACCCACGTAGTTTCCCTGGCATGCAGTGCCTGAAACAGGCAGCATGGCCATGGCAGCTGACAGCCTGTGGGAGGACAGGGCAGGCATGTGGGTTCCTGGTCCCCACCACTCCCCTGGGACAAGCCACATCCCGTGTAGAACACCAGGAGACACAGTGCTGGGTACAGCACGTTCATGGCCTGCGGACGGGGTAGATGACTAGTTAGCTTTTTCCCACTTCTGCTTAGCAATACAAGAATCTCCCCAAATATTCTGAAAAGGGAACTTTTTCCAGTAAAAGTTCTGCACCTCATTCTGAGTGTGTTATTTTCTCTGAGAAAAGGCTGTGGAAAAATGGTACAATCTTTCAAAACAGGATTGTGCCTTTGCATATTTAGCTTTGGATCTGCTGGTATTAGAAACAAAGTCAGATTTTATTACTTTTTATTTCTTCTAGCCCTGCAGCACCAACACAGACAAGCCATGTAATAAACTGCAGAATCTTTTCTTTATTGAGATCCAAAAGTGATTTTATTTTTTTTTTTACTGTATGTAGGTTCAACCCTAGCATTGCCAAGACACTGTGAGTAATATATACTATTTTGTAGCTGCATAAAACTTGTAATTCTTTTTTATTCAGGTGTAATGCTTTCTAGAGTTAATCTCTGTGGATTTCAATTAAATTTGCCTGGCCTGCTGTTGTTTTCATATTCTTAAGTTTTGCAGGACCTTGCCATATGTATTTGTACATAATCATTTTTAGCTCAGTCCTGTACTTGAAATCTGCTACTGCCTGCAGTGTTCTGGTGCTTAAGAAGGGAAGAAGCAGTCCAGAGCTGCCGGTCACCATTAGAAACACAGAAGGGTTAACTGGCTGCTGCCTGCAGAAACTATTTCATGGGACTCTTCAGATCTCAAATGCTGAAAAGGGACATGAAACATAATCCCTTGGAGTACATGCTAAATAATTCAAGGCTAGTTCGAAAAAAAAACAAAACCAAAACCAAACAAAAAACAAAACCAAAAAACCAACACAACAAAATAAAAACAACAACCTCTGAAACATTTTGTTGTAAGAGTTTGGCCTTTCTTAATAATATAGCTTGGAGGAACAGGCTATCTGACTGCCTTCAAGTCCTTGTTATGGTATTTAATAAATCCCAGGGATCATTACACTATAAGTGTGCATCGTGTTTATATGGATGCATTGGGCAACCTATTACAATGCTAGGGGTTAAAAGTCATTTCCTTGGATTCCCAACCAAGATAAACGCACCCACACCCCGAGGTGAATAGTACTTAAAGCTGTGTTTGTGTAAAGAAGGCAGTCAGGTTTTCCAGCACCTGGAAGATGGCAAGCTTATCTGTTAGTTATCTCTCACGTTCGGCTTTTATATGTAAATTTGTCTGCAGGAGCAGTAATCGATAGCCAATGTTGTCTGTGTCTCGGGGGTGGACCAGCACCTGCCCCATTTGCCGGCAGCAGCAGCCCTGCAGCTGAAGGGGCACCCGGCCCAGAGCCCCTCTCCGCAAGGGGACCAGGCTGGGAGCAGCATCCTCTCACCATGTCTCTCTTGAGACAACTCCTCAGGCTAGTTCCCCTTCGACCACCAGAACCCCCCAGACAGAGGTGGATGAAAGTGATGCATTCCTTCTGTATTGACAGAATACAAACAGAAAGTTTCAACCATTTTACACTGCTTGGCTCAACTAGATTAATGCGAGATAACGGAATATTCTAATAGTACCTGAATTAAGCAGGATATTTTTAACACACATATGTGTGTGTATAAACACACCCACTCACCCATGGAAATATATCTGGGGTGACTCTCTTAAGTTTTCTGAGAAAAGGACTGTGGGTTGAGACCAAAACATTACCCAGAAAGTGTTGAAGAAAGAAGGAACAAAAACCCCCGACACCTCACGTGCAGTAAAAGTGGCTGCTACGTCCATCACAGACACACGAACAGGAAATAGTTTCCCTTGTCATGCCTCGGAGAGACCGCTGGAACAAAACACAGTGCCTTGCAAGACTGAAAAACCACAATGAGATCTCAGACAAGAATCACCAAATCCAAACCACCTCGTATCAACTTGTTACAACGGATGGGGGCAAAAGCCACCTGCTAGCGGGCAGCACAGCAGGGCAAGGAACAGCCCTGCGGAAAGAAAGTTGGGGTTTAAGCATTGCAGGCACTGCAGCCACCTCGTTTAAAAGCCATAGTGTGCAGTGTAAATAGCTGCACACTGCTTTTCCTCCCTGACAGAACAAGCTGCTTCTTGCTTCCACCTTCTCAAATTTCCGCACAGCCCACAGGCAAAACAGAGTGCCTTTGGTTCGGAAAGCAGAGCATTCCTTCCCGGCATCAAAGGGGCACGGGGAGCGTGTGGTGGCCACTTCACACACACACACCAAGGTGCATTTCTTGCTAGCGGCTTCCAGAGCTGTCTGTGCAGTTACTTGCCTCAGCCTGCTCTGTTCATTAGCACACAGAGGTGTGTACGCCCTTAAACCAACATTACATCACCTGGGATGCTGGAAGTCAGCTGCCCAGTTCCTCACATGGGGCACGCAGGGCTCTGCCAAGTGCCTTGGACGTCACTTTTCTTTCTTCCTCATTTCATGGTTTGTGTGTTGGGGTTTTTTTCTCATTCGATATTTGCTTCCAATAAAAGATTAGGTGTGATGGGTGTGGGGTGGATTGCACCAGCACTGCTGTGTGAAGTGAAGGGATCCATCCGTAGGAAAGACATGTGTTGTTTATTAGCAGCTTACATGACCCCAGAAATCCCAAAGCAATGTGCTCGACACCAGCAGCACAATGACTACACAGAATTACGCTCTGTGTAACAGCAGAGTAGGCCCAGCTTGGGCATTAATATGGCTCCAAGGACAACACTTCATTCCACATCTCCGATGGAAAGCTTTTGTAAGAAGTCAAGTACCCACATGGGATTAGAATAATAATAATCTCTTGCACTTCAGTACAAAAAATAGGGTGTGAAATCAAGCAGCTGATCAGTGGTCACAACTTTTACCTCAGCTGCTTTATTCCATTCAACTAAAAAATTTTGATGCAGTCCTTACAACACCAGGAACATAGTTCTTCATCTTGCTTTTACCCATAGGAAATGTGGAACCCGGACAAAACTGGTATTTTTACTGCCAAAGACTTGTGGTAACTGCTTGCCCGAATGGAGAGGGGTGCTAGAGGAAACCAGGACAGCCCCCAGCCCCAAGCCATGCCTGGAGAGGAGTGTGGCTCAGCTGCAGAAGCTCCTTTTTATCAGTGAACTCAGCAGCTGTGCCTCCTGGTACACAGCTCACCAAACAATCACCAGGCACACACGCTGGCTTTACACTGCGTCAGCCCAATGACATCAGTGGGATTGCCCCATCCCTGCATTAGATAAAACGTGGGCATAAAGAAGATTCACTGAGGAGGAAGATGCTCTTGTGACATATTTCGTAGCCCAGACAAGAGACAACCCTTGCAAGAGACAAAATTTGGGGTTTTTATGTTTGTTCCTTTTAAATATCAAAGTGTTGGTCTCTCAGGGGGTCTCAGCACCAAGCCAGCATGTTGTCCCTCAGTGTGTGCGTTTACAGTGTCTCCTACAGAGAGATCCCAGTCAACAAGTGACTGAGTTGCAATGCCTGATGTACCTACATGACATGAACACCAGTGAAAGTGCTCTGAATTAAGGGCTGCTGGGGTGAGAAGGGAATGCCAGAAAGGCCAGGGAGCACCAGCAGGAGCAGGGACAGTGGCTTGTCTGTGGCACCATGCAACCATCACATCTTGTCCCTTTTTGATCAGTCCCTGCAGGACAATGCCAAGGTCCCACAAGCGTGAGCCTTTGGGGTCCAGACATGAAGCAGGGTAGGGGAAACTCATCCACAGGCTTGCTTGTTCATGCTGTATTGTATGGTCTTTCCTGCTTTCGCCTCCAGATCGAGCTATTTTCTTTGTTTTCTGTTTTGTTTTCTTTCATCTGTTTTTCCTTCTTGTTTATTCTCATGACCTGACCCTTTTTTCTGCTATGGATGTTCTTTTTCCTTATGACCCTTTGGATTTCTTGCAGCTCCTTTCTCCCCTGCATCTCTCCTTGTGCTTCCTGTTATTACCAAGATCACATGTGTCTTTTTCCTTCTAAGTTCGCTCACTAAGTTCTTGTCTTCCATTTTTCACTTTTCAGGACTTCCTTCCATACACTTTCTCCATTCATTCCATTCACTCTCATTTTTCAGTGGGCACAAGGATCTTCAGCCAGCCCTTTAGCTATCAGTTATGGGGATGCTGGAAGCCAGGCCAGCAGAGCCTCTGGAACATGTTAAAAGAAGTAGATGGTGAGATTGGAAAGATGTCCAGAAGCAGAGTGAGCTTGTGGTGTCAGATCAGGGAGATAAAAACCTTGGTTTTAAGTGGTACTGCTGCCAACAGCAATGCTGTCTACTCCTGCCAGAAGATAGGTGTGCCTCTATGCCTCAGCCAAGGGATTTTAAACCTCCTGCAGCAAGGATCTGGATAAGCTGTATAGGCAGTTTAGACCTAAAGTCACTGTCGCTGTTGACTACCTATAGCATAAATCTACACTCAGAGCTCAATAAGAATAAAAATCCAAGCTCCTCTGTTTAGAAAAAGTCAGGCTTATGATGCTGGTGAAACCATAACTCAGTCCCTGCCACACGCATGCTACAGCCTTTGCTTGCCCAAAACCCTGCAGGAAGCCTGTTCCAGAGCAGTGTTGTGGGCTATGGGACAATGTCACAGAGGGAAAGAACCTCTCTGCCCTTACCTCCCATCCTGAGCCTCGGATGGGATGGGTGTCCCACAGAGCAATAGTATGCAATCACATAGTTACAGACTGTGCTGTGGGACATGCTCACAGTGTCAGAGCAGAATTAAGGCTGAGCAGGCAGTTACAAGCACCATTACATCATTAGATTAATCTCTCCCTGACTGGCTATGAGGGACCTCATCCTGTTCCCACTGAAGCCAAAAGACCATACCTCTATCAACTTGAGTGAAAGTTGGCTTGGCTTGCCCCAAGGCTCATTTATTGCTGTTAGCTGCTAGCTGAGGCTGTACCCTTGAATTCATTAAACTTTTCAAGCATAACTCATACACCACACCTAACACACTTCGATTCAAGTAGAGACTTCAGCTGGGGTGCTGTGGGTAGTGGAGTGTGAGAGGAACTTGCTCTGCCACCATGCTCACCCTACCTGTTCAGCCTGTTGAGCTGTTAATTGCCCTCAGCGGTCTCTTGCAGCTGATCAGGAGGTGAAGAAGGGCTGCTCCTGCCCTGCACAGCCCACAGCCAAAGCACTCCCAACCACAGCCAGCCTATTTGGCTGCTTCTCCACCGTGCTGCATGCGAAGGGCAGTGTGGCTGGGCAGCTGGGGTCGGGATGTGGTGGAAGGTCCACCCTTCCCTGTGCCCGCTGAGTCTGTCCCCCACGGACAGCAGGGCAGGGGTTGAGTGGATCTGTGCTCCGTGTCAGCGCCATGTCCCAAGGCTGGTGCCTGTGTCCCTTGGGCCAAACTGCTGCTGCGCTGTGGGTGTGCTCCTCAGAGCACACTTTACCACTTCCCCAGCCTCTCTGGATTTCCTTGCAGGACATGTGGCTAAATATGTGCATTTGGGTTTTTTGTCCACTTCCATGGCCTTGGTTTTAATTCCAAAGTGCAATTTTTGAAACGGGTCTGAAAGTCTCACCCCTACAGAGGATCCTCCACTGGGGGATAACCTAAAGGCAAGAAGCAACCTTCACATGTGAACACATCTTAACCTCAAGCCTCTTTGTTTGTTTCTTCAAAATATTGCGCACAGTCATTGGAATTTTCCTTCACAACCACCTCCCAGGTGGCCTTTTTATCACCTCAGGAAACTTCTTACCATTTCTGACATCTCTGCCCCCGTGGTTTCCCATGTTGCTGATTTCAGAGTTGCTCACATCAAAGTGATGAAGACACACCTCACTCTAGGGACAGAGAAGCATTATCACTCCCAAAGAAATCGTGTGCAAACTGTCCAGTTCAGCCACTGCCCTTGAGAAACAAATTATTCCTCAATCTGACAGACAGAGGATGCTTTTCCTGTTATTTCATCTAATGTTTTCTTTCGTTTAATTTAAACTGATCTGTT
Source organism: Rhabdornis inornatus (assembly GCA_013397075.1). Classification (NCBI taxonomy): domain Eukaryota; kingdom Metazoa; phylum Chordata; class Aves; order Passeriformes; family Rhabdornithidae; genus Rhabdornis; species Rhabdornis inornatus. Next base: position 294,920 of record VWZS01010571.1, on the reverse strand, counting down.
TTAATTCTCTTTTCTTGTATCATATGAAAGAGCTCCATCATCTTTTTCTGTTTAACCATGAAGGAATAGATGAGATCATGTTATATTTCTCTCCATACCCTCGTCTTGAATGAAGAATGCAAGTGTTGTGGCTCTGCAATCTACACACATAGAACAGAGGTGAAGAGGCATAAATTAAAAAAAAAAAAAAAGAAAAATCAAAAGCAAACGCAATAAATAAAAGAAACTGAAAGGGAGTGGAAAGGGCAAAAGAGAAACTCAAAAATATACAAAGCATATGTACACATGTGTGCAAGTTCATGTACACTGGCATACTGAGGCGTGCTCTCCCTGTCACCCGGGAAGCCTGATGTCAGGGCAGATGTTCAGCTGTTTCTAATACATAGCATAGAAAAACTCTAGCTAAAGAAACATCTTGTTTTAACAATGAGTCACCCATGAGAAAAATGTGGGTGTAGCTTTCAGGGAAGGGGCTGGGGGAGGCTCATGAAATCTAATTTTGCAAACCCCCTATAGAAAGATGCATGACGTTGATCAAGACACAAAGCATGTCCCTCCCTCCCTCCCTCCCAGACATGACTGAGGGCAATCGGCTCCCATTGAGAGCTTGATTGCAACACTTGTCCTGTGCTGTGTGCCCCACCCTCGAGAGACCCTGGAGAGGGGCAGTGGGAAAGATCAGGGCTGGCCTCAGCAGGGCAGCCCCAGGCACAAGACACTACTGCCACCAGCTTTGGGCAATGCCTGGTGCAAGGACCAACCTGTACTGGCCTCACCTTGGACACTGCTCATCACCTGGAAGTTTTTCCCAACTCTTCTCTGACCAAATTTTTATACAGTTCAGACACCTCTGCACTTATGCTCATGTTTTACCTAAGCATCAGTTGGTCTTGAGGGCCAGGCTTCTGCTGCTGGAGAAATGTTTTTAAATTTGGAATAGGTAAGACTTCCTCTGGTGTCAATGAAACCTGGTCAATGAGACCAGGACTCCGGGACTGAGGACTTCCTTCCAGCCCCTTCATCAGCACAAGTACCAAACACATACCAGGAGCCATTATCCCAGCACATCTGTAAGCAGAGGCTGGGAATGGTAAACACCTTCTCAGGTTGTGAAATGCCCATTTATTCTCCCTAAGTGTAAACACTATGGGAAGAAAGGTGGCTATTGCTTCGGAATGACAGCCTGAAGATCCAGCTTTCTCCCTCGGCTCTCCTGCAGCCTTTCTATGACAGCATAAATTCAGATATCCCAGTTTTCTCACCAATTAACTGGACTGACTAAAACAGGCCAGATTTCCCTGGGAGGGCTAAACACTCTTCATGGGTGCTGGACTGAGCACTCTGATGGTTAACATTTTTCTGATGGGGAAACCCACTGAGAACAAGAGTTGTGTTATTGTTAATTATTCCTTGGTGTGATTCAAGAAGGCACAGCTAAGAATGGCAGTAAAATGAGCAGCAGACCACTTAGCAGGACCAAATCTAGAAAAGTGTCAAGTTGCCTTCCAGAGAAAAGGTAAGGGCTTCTGTGGACAAATTTAAAAATGACTGACTAATAGGTATACCACCACAAATATTTTGTAGGCAACAATGCTTCCTGGCTTCTTTAAGATGAGCTATCTGGCTTAGCTATGGGGTGGCTGAGTCTTCTAACTCTGTTATACCCATGTGACTGTAGATAAATGCTTTCTTACTCTAATTACATTATTTCTTATAAACCCCAGGATAGTGAGAGAGGATTTGTCTCTGGGTCTTTTCTGTCTGTTAAGCTCCAGGGTTTGTGATTCACTTTAGAAAAACAAGGGTGGTTGAAAAAAAAAAGAGTTGTTTTCAGCTGTGTGGTGATGAAATACAGTAACTGAAAGCTGTGGGTTTTGAGGTTGGATTTTGAGATTAAAATATTGCTGGGTTCAGGATAGGATTGGCTGGCAAAATGAGTTACAGTAAGACATTGTGCTTTCACCTCTAGAAAGCTGAGTTCAAGCCCTGTTTAAGATCACAAAACCAGTAAGTAGTTCAGGATGATTAGCAGTTTCTGAATGAGCATGGGGCAGGACAGGAGCACACAGGGGCCAGGAAGGTCTGGTTTGATTCCCAGCACCAGCACTGCCTCTTTGGGGTCCCAGCTGCAAGCAGAGAAGGGCACTGCAGGGAAGGGAGATCTCTCCTGGTGTGGAGACAAGTGGGGCAAAAATCCACACTACAGGAGATGCTGCAGGCCTGAGTGAGGGCTGTGAAGCCACATGGTCCTGGCAGATGCCACATGCTCCACATGGGCCACCCACACCAACAACTCCATCTTGTTTTGTGCCAGTCACTTCCACCAGTTTATGACCCTGCTACTTCTGAAAAATGATGCAGCATCAGAGGTTCTTGGGCATTTCTTCCTATCTTAAGTATCCAGTTAAATCCTTAAATCAAGGATATTTCATTTTGTTGTTGGTTTATGTTAAACATCACAAGCTGCTGATTCAAACAGCCAAGTTGCAGAAACATGACCAGGAACCTCTTGAGTTCGTTTTCTCCAGACACTTTCAGTTTAGGCCTATCTTAACAAGACATGTTCTCTCATCAAAAACACAATTTATATGCAGCTTGTACACATGCAGACCAGGCAGCTGTAATCCATTTCAGTGCTTTCCAAACTGCTAAATGCAAAGCACTAAGCAGATTTGCACCTCGGCCGTGGGGCTGCCAAGGCCAAACCCCAGCCAAGCATCACTTGCACTTGAAATAAAGCACAGATAGGGTGTAAGTGGTACCTCAGCTTTGGTCTGGGCTCTGCAGTTACTCTAAGTGCTGTTAATGTGGCTACCATTCACAGAAGGTTACAGATCTACCCACAAGTTACTAGCTGTGTTCATATCGTCTTCTAGTTATCTAAAAATAAAACTGAGCTTTTTTCCACAACATTACCAGGTATTTTCTGTTACTTCTGGGATTTTGCAAAGTATTGTCACAGTGGGTTCTTGTTTGTTGGGGTTTTTTTTCTTCCTTAAATTCAATGTTTCCTAGAACGAAACAAGAATTGAGTACCCTTTTGTATTAAATGTTATCTCTTAACACGTGCAGATCTTTCCCTCGCTTTCTAAAGTTTATCTGCAAGTTTGGCTTACGTGAGGAGTTACAAACCAAATCAAAACTACAACATGATTCTGAAGTGCTTTGTGGAGTTGGTATTATTTGATCCATTTTTCATACTGGTCCCCACTACTGTGTAGGGCAAAGCCTGACTCTAGCCCTGTCTCCCTTATGGTAATCACCGGTTCACAGCATCCTTCACAGGACCTTCTCCCAGCTCAGCTTAGCTACTCAGTGCTGTAGAGGAACTGTATGGATTTACTTTTTTTTAGTAAAGGAAAACCTGTCCAAGGCTCTTGATAACCCAAAAAGCACTTAACAAATCAATTCAATTTCTGCAATAAGAAAATACTGGGTTCACCAGTCAGGTGGACACCAGTCAGGTGGCACTGCCACCTGAAATCCTTTTCAATGTTTCCCTCATCCTGGGGACCACGATTTTTTCCCCCACAAAACTTGAATGTCTCCAAAATTTAGCTTTAGAAGTAGCACTGGAAAACCAGCAAATTCAGATCAGTCCTGGTAGGAGTTTCCAGCATCCCAGTGTGCCATGGTGCCCCCACAGAGATGTTCCCTTTTCCAGCAAGGGTGCTCCAGCACACATTCCTGCTGCCAGTTTCTGTGACAGGGCAGCAGGGAGTCAGATGCTCATTACAGCCAATTGTGGGCCATTCAGTTTTTTACGGGAAGCAACCAACACCCAAAACTGCACCCAGAAATTTATGAGCCATAGGACTATTTCCTGGAGGGGCATGGGTATCGTGTGCCCCCAAGGAGATGGCCCCTTGAACAAATGCACTGGGCTTCTGCAGTGGCTGCTGTCTCTGAGAGGGTTTAAGATGTGACCTCAGGAAGGACCAGTGCAGCAATCTAAATCTGCCTGGCTGGGAAATGTGGGTAACACCCCATCAAAGGGCAGTGTTGCAAAACTGCGGCCCTTTCCAGCAGAAGAGTTCCCAGTGCATCATTACTGTTGCGTTGCCCGTCCTTGAACTCCTCCAGTTAAGTCACTGTTTTCCCAGCACTCTCCATGGGATAACATAGCACAGCTCCAGGGAGGCTTGAGGTCTCCTTGAGAAGCACTGTCAATCAGTGGCTGAACGAAGATTGACATATTAGATGGCCTGTTGGTCTAATCCAGTACATCCTTGTCTGTGTCTGGGGCAGAAGCTCCACTTTCCTCCCAGATATGATTGTTTTGGAAAGGAAAAGCAAGGCAGAACATGTATGGCTGCTGAGGCAGATCAGACTGCTCACCCTGATGAAAGCCAGGCTGTCCCCACAGCTGTGCCATGCCTCCCTGTCCCAGCAGCACAGAATCACAAGTGGTGAGAGGCAGGGTGGTTACCAACACCCAGGACATCCCATTCCCGATGTCCTGGCTGGTGTTGAGGGAAGGACAGGAAGAGCAGCCTGTGGAAGGGGTGTGCTGCTGCCAGCAGCATCCTGCACCCATCCTGCACCTGGCACTGGCACAGGGAGCAGCACTTCAGACAGACACTGCCAGCTCTTGGGCCACCCTCCCAGCAGCAGACTGGGCCCTGCAAGGACACACATCTCTTTGTGCCCCAGTGCGTGGAATGCACAGCTCCCAAAACCCCAGTTCAGGAAGAAGTGGGGCAGTGGCTGAGGTGTCACCAGACCCTCCCATTACAGTTGATAGGCATAAGTATGGCACCACTGCACTGGCACTACTCCCTGCAGCTGAAGTTATCTCCAGAGTGCAAGGAAGGATGCATTTCCCACAAGGGAAAACTGGCAGGGATCATGACACCCCCATCCCCCCATTTGAAAAGCAGGAGTGATGAGGTAGGGTTGTCTGCACTGAGTGCTCTCTGCTAAACTTTGTTTATGGCTTCGATGCCAGACACAAGGTACAATTCCTATTACAGCTCTCATTTTCCTGCAGTTTAATTCAAGTGCGTCAGTGCAACCTGACATCAGAGGCATGTGAGCTGAAAACATCCAGTTGGTGTTGAGTCACAGACAGCACCTCAGTGGTGCTTTGGATGCCAGCACCACTGGATCCTGGCACACCACAAAAGCCAGGACAAACTCCAGCACTGAAGGGATTACACAGTCATTGGAACCACATCCACCCATTGCACTGCTGCTCCTGAGACAAGGGAATTGTGCGGGAAATGTCCTGGCGAGCAGCATGGATGGCATGGGCAGGGAAGGATGGGGAAAGGCAGGGAGGGGGTAGGGAAGGGATGAATTAGGCAGGTGCTGGCCTGACCCACCTGCACAGATCCCACACAGTCACCAGCCCTGTGCTCAGGCCGTGTGTGCTGAGCTGTGTGGTCAGGGCTGACAACACCTGAAAAAGTTCCTTTCAAGACAAAGGGCTTGCGTTAAGGCAGGACTTGCACTTTTTCTCCCAGCATACATCTGGTGTCAAGACAAAAATTCCTTTACACTTTTTAATGTTTTGTTCTTTTTTTCACTTGAGAATACCTCGAGGGAAATTCTGAATACCTCGCTGTAGGGGATCATTGGTATTTATATCTGAGCTGCAGTAGCAGAGTTGTATGAATGTTGAGTAATGTTCCAGGCAGAACTGAAATAAAAATAATTGAGTCTCCTCATCGAACAGAGCCTGCTTCCCCACCTAAACAGTAATTCTCTATTCAGGGAAGCAACCGGGTCTTAATGTGTTCTAATCTGTTAATTTCCTTCTCTTTTATTGCCTTTTTTTTTCTCAAGAGGATTGTTCCATTTAGAAATTATTAAAATGCAACTAAACCCTATGTCAGAAAATAATTCGAAAATGAAAACCAGTATTTAAATACTGCTGCACGTAAGCATGGCAATCGTTTTCAGCATCTTCTGATAAAGCTTCTAGCAAACATGGTCTATTTTTTTCTGGCCTGAAGTAGCACAGAATCAATTTTCTACACAAAATAATATGCCCAGCACTATTTGAGATTGTTCTCTTAGTATGTAATTGTTCAGGTAACACTCATGAGAAACGCTGCCTTGATATCAAGTCCGTGGAATCAGAAGAGTTTTGTTTGATCAATGATTCGCAGTGTCAAAGAAGCAGTGCTGACTTTCCTTGTCTGTTGTCAGTGCAGTCCCCAGAGGGCCTGGGAGGCAGCCAGGGTGAAGGGGAATTCTGTTTCCATGACTCATCCATTCCTGGGCTGCAAGCGGAGACAGCCAGCAAGTGGTCAATCAGTGGCAATTGTCATGGGGAGTTGATGATGTGGATGCTCAGACCATCAGCATATTTCACAAGAGCCATTCAAAAGAGCTTCCTCTTCAGAAAAGTGGAACCAAAAGTTGTCTCTAAACCTGAAAAATCCCACCTGTATTTCTTACCTAACCCCAACCTCAACAATCTTCTGCTGTGTCATTTATTTAAAAGTGGGTTTTTACAGTATTTTTAGCAATTATGAGAGTAAATCAACTAAAGCACTAAGTAATATAGCAAAGCCGGGTAAGAGCCAGGGGTGTATACATCAGGCAGAAAAAAGCAAGTGTGCTTCAGAATAGGAATATTTTAGAAAGTATTGTAGGAGAAGAAATTTTTAAATTATTCCATTTTTTAATCAAGTCTTTCTGTAAGTCTTCCATCTATGGTACATTGTGTTCTCAGTGCTCCTTAAAGTTCATAAGAACAAAGAAATATGTTCAGCAAAATAGACAATAGCACTATGCCTCAAAAACCACTATAAGTTCCCCACACTTGTTGGGGGAGGCTTCCAGCAGTCCCACAGCCCTGCATTTATCTAACGCTCTATCTTAAAAGGCAAGTCTCATTTCCACCAGACATCTTTCCAGCCCACCCCTTGAGCCAAGCCTTCACTGAGACAGTAAAATAAAAATCATGCGTATTTATGTTTTGCTGGGTAGCTCTCAGTGCTTTGCAGGTTGCTGAAGGAGCTGGTGCTCATAACCGGACTGTTTGCCCGTGCTGTGCCCCGGGAGGCAGGAGTGATGGGAGGGCGAGGGACCAGCAGCTCATGGGAGCAGCGAGCACACAGTGAGGATGCGATTCTATCCTGGAAAACAAGGTCCCTTTGGCAAAGCAGCTCCCCAAATCCTTGCGACAGATCTCAAAATCCTGCAGGGCACAGAATGCTCCGTCCCTCGCCGGGTCACAGCAGGCAGTAAGGGCCACCCTGCCCGCATGGCCCGGGGTGTGCCGGGCTCCATGGGGGCTGTAAATGGGCACTTAGCATCCGTCTGCTGGATGGCCCTGCTTCTGTTGCTATGCATGCCTTCAGCACTTAAATCCGGCTTGATTTCCCTCTGAAGGCTTACACTGCAACTAAAAACAAACCACCAAAACCCAAATATTAAAAGCAGGGGGTGTTTTTAAGAACAATTTTGTAGCATAGCAAACTTCAAGAAGGAGTAAGCTCACTCGTGCTAGGTTGTGTACAAATACAAAGGCAGTTCTTGAATGAATATGGTCCCACATGATCTTCTTTTGTCCAAAGCATAAGGAAGCAGCTCCAGAAGACTGGTAATCTTTTTCCATGGTGCTATCCAGGTCTGAAATAACTGGGGTGTGGTAAATCTGTGCTGACGTCAATGAGAGAAGGTGTTTTGAAGAACCCAGGACAGGGAGAATAAATTAAAACCAGAGAAGTTTGCTGACTGTTACACAAGAAAAGCCTACTCTATTTTCCGATTCTTATTTTTGTGACTGTAGAAATTCTCATTATAAATTACAGAAAGGAGGCCGGAAGGCCAGAGCCAGTATGCTTTGCCTCAGTGAAGCAGCAGTAACCAAACAAGAAGGCTGGCAATGAACCAGCCATGATGAAGTTTAGTATCTGGAGATTCGGAGCTCCACCTGGATCAACAGCTGGCCCCTATTTGTGATACAGGATGAACCTAAACCTCACAGCCACACCAACTGAATTTGGGTCAGCTGGGAGGGGGACTCTACCACCAAACCAAATCACCAGTGACACGGTCCTCAAGGCAGTGACAATGTCTTGGTTTGACCTTTTTTTCCCCCCACTCTCAAAGCTACAGAAAGCTGTGGAGCAGACTTGTGGTACTTGTTGGGGACAAAAGCCTCCTTTGCTTGCTGCATTCATTTGCTAAATAGCATAACAGCCTGTCAGGAACATTCTGAAACATTGTTTGGGCTTGATTTTTATATTCCTTTTCCTCCAGCAAAGTACCTGCAAGTTTAGTACAAACAGATCAACACAGTCAAGCACAGCTTGCAGCCCAGCTACATACTCAAGTCTTGAACTGCTGAGGTTTTGGATGATGTCAGTCTGGTCTCCCGAGGGCTGCTGTTGTCATCAGATAGTGGGGCTGATAGGGCACATGTTATGGTGAGGCGTGCTGCTGGGTTTAATCATAGCATCGTGCATGAAGTAGGAAAGAAAGCGGTGTATTTCCTGGTACAGTACCTTGATAAGGCTCTCACTGCTTCATAGGTATTTCCACCACACTGTCCTCTCTGCTCAGCACGCTACAGATTGCTGACAATCTGAAAGTACAAACAGTGCTAGGGTGCAAAAACCCAGTTCCTCCATCAAAAACATGTTTATTTGGGACTTTTTGTTGTTTTTCCTGATCTCGGTTACAATCGCTCTTTTTTTTTGTTTTTTCCTTTTTTTCTTTTCTCTTTTTTTTAAATTTTTATTTAATCTTTTACAAAGCAGGACCCAAAACAGCTGTTGAGTGCTGGACAAAGAACATCCTGTTTCTAGAACAGGTTTTTCCCTGTCCCTCACTCCCCACTGCATTTGGGAATCACCTGAAATTTAGCACAGCCTGTGAGTTTGGGGCCCTTAGCTGGATTTGAAGGCTCTAGCACCCACCAGCACTTGTTTCCAGACTGCTCAGATGCTCACTGCTGAATTGCAGTTTCTTCCTCTCTTCCTGGTTTATTTCATATTGAGCATTATGATTTGTTTTACTAGCAGACCAAACGATAGCAGTTCAAGGACCAATTCCGTATGTCAGAGAGCACTGAAAAGGAGTTGGTACCTTGCCTTTACCTGATGCTGGACTGGATTTTACTCTTTAGCATTCATGTTTTTTGTCCTTTTTTGGACACTTTTTTGTGTTTTACTTAGATGAAGCAGAGGAACAGGATGGATCCCTGATCAATTTTCATTGCCACCTCTGGGAAAGAGTCATGGCAGTCCTAGTCCTACCAGTGGGAGCACAGAGAAAGACATGCAAAAATTGAAGAAATCCACATTTCTGCCAGCTCTGGCCTTTTCACAGTTAATCTCTATGTACCAGAAAAAGGGGCATAATATATTCTTTTGAAATTCTAATTATATAAGTTGTCATCTTGGACCTTGCTATCTACCAGTTTTTAAATGAAGAAAGAGACATGTCACTACCGAAACTTGCCAACAGAAATAAAGTGCAGATACCATTTCTGGAACAATGTCTTTGATACAGCTGGTTGTCCAGCTCATCTACTCCTTATGGTTATTTATACTTTCTGCTTCAGCAACTAAAATAAAAGCTTTTATTCATTTGGGTTTCTTATTTGGATACACTAGGCATCTGGCTCTCCTCTTTCCTTACAATACCACAACTGGAAACCAGATTCTCATTGCTGAAATCCTAACACAGGTCAAGAGCAATTCCTAAAACCAGCCAGCCTGCCATTCAGCTTCCTGATGAGGCAGGTGTTAAGATAAAATATTTTACTTGCAGAGGGTATTCAAAATCCCTCAGTGAGGATCATCACTGCTTCGTCAAGGAGCCTCCTTTCCAGGGCAGAACTTGATTCTAAAATGTTGGTGATGTGGTGGCCACTGGTGAGGGATGGTGGATTATTTGATTTCAATAACTTGGCAGAGTTATTCAGAAAGGTGAAGCAGTGCATGGTGGAAGGCTTGCTGTACTTTTCTACAGTGACCAACACTAGGCAAGGCAGCTGCTGATACAATGGGGAGATGACCATTTGTGATGAACAAGGAGAGACTGTTTCTTTTCCCAGGGCATGTTTGCCCCTTCAAAATCAGCTGATCAGGGAGGCCACAGGACCAAACTCTACAGCTGAATTTTTTTAAAGCCAGATAATTTTATGACCGCTGTTAAGTGCTGTAATTTACTTAAACCAAGATAATGGTAAGTGGAAACAAATCAACTCTGTGTTTCAAAGCTGCTGTTCCCTGGGGATAGGGAATAATGTCTCTCCTTCAGGGAGGAAAACCAAAGGGCAGGAGTATGGCTTCCTTTGAGTGAGCTGGTGGGGGTCCCAGGCTGCTCCAGCCTGACAGTGGGGTGACAGCCCAGGGACGCTGGGTGCTGTGAAGCACAGTGCTAACATCAGAGCTAGTTACTAGATATTATGTATGTACACTTATTCATACATGCAACCCACTGGGGATAAACTCTGCATAATCAGGCACCCACCACTGCCAGGCTGTGTGAGGGGAGCCAGGATGCCCCACAGTAAAGGAGCAGAGCCCTGGCTGGCAGCACAATGCTGTGACAAGAGTCTGGTTCCCACTGGATTCCTAGCAGAACCAATATAATTTGACATAGTGCTTTTCTCCTGACCTCATCCCACATTAGGCTGGGAAGGTTAAATTTACCACCTCAAGAACCAAAGGCAGGACAGCAGCACCAAGTGCAGAACCTGAAAATGAAAGTCCAGGGTGGGTCTAGGATATCCTATATTTTTATCAGGCATGGGAAGAGAAGCATGAAAAAGTTTTGAAAATCACATTCCCTGGGAACAGGCTGGAGAAGAGAACAGCTGGCAGGAAAGCTGAAAGGTAAAACCACACGTGCAATTTTGCAGGACTTTGTCTGGAAGCTGGGCTTCAGTCTTGTTAATCAAAGGCAATGGGACGAAAAGTGGCCACAAACCCCTGTAGGAGACATTCAGGTTCAGTACAGGTCACATACAGAGAGGTTAAAATTGCCTGAGCCTGAGTGTTGTAACTCCTTGCAAGGGAATGCTGTGCACACCTCGGTGCTGGAGACATTCAAGGCTATCAGTAGTCAACTCCCTCTGCCTGAGATGTGCTTTGAGAATCATGAGTTCAGTCCTGTCACAGTTAAAAGAGAAGTCTGAATGATTCACTAGAAGTCCCTGCCAATCTGGATGACACACTGATAACCCCACAGGCCATGGACCATGGCCTCCCACAGCTGTCTGCCCTCAATTTCTTACCAACTGCTCGCTTTTGAAAGAAACTTTTACATGTTTTCAAAACATCTCCTGTTCTGTTTTCATCCACACTGGAAGTGTTTTTCTGGTCAGAAAAATTGCTGGAAGAAAGAAAATATCTTGGTCAGCAAATTCAGTCAATGAATCCAAAACCCACATTACCTAAATCTAAGAGGAAAATTATTTTCTCCAGCTCTTCTAGCTCTTTTGGCTGAGCACCCTGAAGAGGGGGTGCATTAGATTTGTTCTCAGCTTTTCAATCTCACTACAAGTTTATAAGTATAATGAGGGGGGAAATGGAGTTATTTATAAACACAGCACAGAATATCTGAGTCTCAGGGAAAATAAACAGGGAGCCTCTGCACGTTTTCACTGCCATCCTTTTTCCAAGCAAGAGTGTACATTTTACGCTCTGCTGTGGCCTTTAACAAAAACTTTTTTAACAAAAGCTCTCCTCATATCTTGTGACTGTAGCTTCTCAGTAAACCAGAACTTTGCTGGTGCTCCAAAGCCCTAGCAGCATCTCCAGAGCTATGAAACACAGTGTATTCTCTCCACGTAGCTCTAATCAAGGTAGATCACAAAGGTTCCCACCTGAGACTGCTCAAGAAATCTCTTTATAGGAAACACAGCAAGAGCTTTAAGAGCTTCATTGGCGTTTGTTCCATATTGCTTAATGTGTCCTTAGGGGCCGTGGCTACCATCCCAAACAACATTTCTATGGCTTGCGTGGCTACATCCTTTTCCTGTGAATCAATGTTGGCATCTGCTCATCCAGAGTATTCAGGAGAAATATTTGCTGTTGCCTGGAGACTATGACAGGAGAAAAAGTATCAGGAGTCCTGAATTATTTTTGCAGCTCTTTCTGTGATACTGTGCCACTGCTGAATAATCCCCTTTACCTGGCAGTCGTATCTCTAATAGGATTTTAAAACCTGTGGAATAGGTACAGATATATTTGCCGAGTGCCCAAAATACCTGGAAAGTCCTCTCAGACCCACATGTGAAAGGCATCATGTAGAAATTACAAAATCCATCTGCAGAGGCCAAGCAGACTCCATCTGTCTTTGTCAGTACGGTCATTGCTTGCACTTTGTGTCCTCCCTGGGAGGGAGATGAGCCGTGCAGGGAGAGCAGGGCTCCGTGGAGAGCCCCGGACAGGCTCATTCACTGAGCAGTGGGCTGGTAGCACCGGAGCTACTGCAAACATGCCCTGCCTGCGGCTGTGCCTCCACCCGGCTGCTGTGCTGGGACTTTAAACACACACAGAAACGCTGCTGGACCCTGAAATGTTTCCACCGACTGCAGTTGTTAAAACCTTTCACATCCCACCGGCAACCACTCACACGTGGGGGATGAGAAAACTTCCTTCCACCCAGAGGTGCAAGAAAACTCTGGAGCTGGCAGTCACGTGCTCCACAACAGCCTTACAACCCGCAGGATCCTGGATGGAAAAATTTCACTTCCATGTGTTGACTAAGTTAATGTGGTGGGGATCGTGGGCGGACATAAAACGAAACTATGAAAAGAGATTAATTTGCAGCTGGAGCCCAGGCAGGGAGAATTCCAGTCCTCTGTTTGCTCAGTAAAAGGCAGCTATTACCAAAACTCAGTCAAAAAGAAGAGGTTAGGGCAGCGGTAATAAAAAAAAATCAAAACCGGTGAGGAGGGGTAGGGGGGAAATCAGCAAAAGTGAAACAAAGCCTCTCTGGAAATTAACATGTGGAATTCAAAACATTTGCAGTATAATAAACCCCGGCGAGCCCGTAAAGCTGCCCTGGCCAGAAGGAGCGGTGTTGTGCCGGGGAGGAAAGCCGAGCCGGAGCGGCCGCCCCGCAGCCGCGCTCCCTGCGCGCCGCTCTGCCCGCTGCCCTCGGCCACGGGAGCGCGCGTCGGCTCCACTCCAACCCTCCGCGGAGCAGGAGCGGGATATAAATCAGCTGTCGAGCTGCCCACAGGGCTTAGTCACACCAGGTATTGGTTTAGGGTGTCTTAGGCGAACTTTTTTTTTTTTCCCTGTAAGTATTCTAGGGAATAAGCATCGGATTTGTGAGGAAGAGGCGTTGCTGAATGGGCCAAAGAGTGTCTAAACAAAGGACATTTTACATCACCAGGCAGAATCATCTTTGAACATTTTGGACTGAACTCAGCCTCGAGGGCAAGAGCTGCTCTATGACTTCCCAGCAGAACGCTCGAAGTGTTCCCACCGAGCCAGTCTCACCATCTGTCCCAGTGTTCCCAGCCCGAGACCCTCTACAATTCCTTCACCCATTCCTCCCACCTAACTCCTTCCTAACACTAGTTTTGCTTTCTTCCTCTTTGTGGCTGGTTCATACCCCTCAAAGTGCTTCTGCTGTGAGCTCCTCCTGATATCTCTTCTGTGGGGCCAAGGTAAGAAAGACACTCTTCTTCACTCTTAAATTTTTTGCCTATTTTCACTTCACTCACCACATTTTTGCTTGTTGCCAGAGCATCTAGTCACTCAGCACACCACCTCTGTGCAGCAGAACTGCCTCATCAGCCCTACTGCATGGTACCAGACCTCACACCTTCAGGCCTGCCTGTTGCACTGTAGGGCACAAGGAGCTTCCCTGAAGCACAAGTCCCTGTCTCTCTCCCAGGCAATGTTTTTGTGTCAGTGCTGCCCCTGGACATGGCTTCAGCCTCCAGTCTCCACAAGACCCCCAGCACTGAAGTCAGGAGCCTCTTTGTTCACACACTGACCGCAGCACCTTCTCCCAAAGCTTCTTTCTCCAGACTCAAGCACATGCTAGCTTTCCCCAACACAGACCACACAAATTGCACCAATTAGCAAGTGTAAAGGGCATGCTGTGGTTTTTGCCTGTACTACTGCATCTTAATAGTCATTAATATCCTTGGCCATGGTCATCAGATAGCATCCAGTAGGCTGCATTATCCAGACCTTCCCCTCAATTTGATGCTCTTGAGCCCCACTGGAGAGACCCAGTTTACTGGCCTTTATGCACCTGGACACAAGTAGTCTTCAGACTCTGGACAGCATGGCTTCTGTCTCACCCATGCTATCCCCATGCTGTGCGGACTCAATCTCTGGCTCTCGATCTCCCACAGTGACCCCATCCTTTCCTGCCCCACTGCCATCTCCCCTCTGCTGTGCAAAGGCCTGGCAGAGCCTGTTCTTCCCAAGGTGATTTGCAGCAGCAGCCCAAAGTTCCATCCACACGCTACTGCATCACTGCATAGGAACCATACAGATTGAAAATTTGAGCCAGCTTCTAATAGTCTTCCAAGCATATTTCTTCTAATTCTTTCCCTCTCTGCCTCCCAGTTTCATGACTATACTGTTGAGACAAACTCTGTCAGGACCAGGAACTTGGAAAATTTCAGGGTTCCTTCTAAATGGTACTTTTTGTCACTTGCAATCTGGCACACCATATCTATATACAAGTGATACTAAACAAAGGTTGGCCTAAACCAGACAGTTAAGCTCCCAAATGCCTTTAAAAACAAACCATCAGCAACAACAAAGAACCCCTATCTGACTTTTCATCTCTCTCCTACGACGTTCAGGAAATGAGATGGCTCCCCTGCTTCTACAGGCCCTAATTGCAGAACTGAAGGTGTTTTGGCACAAAAGCCACAGCTACCCATAGCAAAGATGTGAGTAGTCAATGGTGTCTGTGGGACACGTACAGCTGTTGCAGGAATTAGGAAGGAGGGAGGCAGGTACCAGGGTGGGATCTGAGCCACCTGGAGCTCTGCAGATCAGTCATCACATTATTCCATACCAAAAGACAACTGGCACAGCCAGCCATACAATATGGCTCTAATTTCCAAGATACATTGAGGGTGGATAGCACTAGACTCACCGGACTTCAAAGCGAAAAACAGCAAATGCTTGTAGCCCAGAGATATGGACCAAGTCCCTTCTTAGAAAGAGCCCACAGCAAGCACCCATGACAACAACAAAACGTATGCAAAGAGAAGCCAGAGCCACCATAGGTGTCCCCCTGCCCCACAGTAAGAACGGTAAGTGCAACCTGTGAAGTGTACAGAGGCACACTTTGCCATGGCACCTTTACAGACATCTTGTTCTTGTGGACGCTTCTCTCTACCCTGCCACAGCAGTAACGTCAGCAGCAACTGTGACAATGCACAGGCCCAGCCCCATTTTATGGCCACTCTGAAAGTCCCATGCACTAAATCAGTAAGCCTTGAAGTTAACACTTGAAGGAGTCCTCAAGTCAGAGGAATGTGTGTCTCAAAACTATCATGTCAGAATAGGCTATTTATACTTTTCTGAGCCTTGGCTAGGCTATTACCAGCCATGGTAGGTTCACCTAAACAGCCCTGTGAGAAACAGCATGGACAACTCATCCATAATAATTACACGGATGGAAAAGTCTCTCTAGAGTATCTGCTGCCACATACCAAAGCTGCAATGACTCCTAATGGTATCAGATCAGGTAAATCCTTTCACTGCTGAAGGTTCTTGAATCCTGTTCTGCTCTTCTCTATCCCCTGCATAAACCAGCTCAAGGTTAGTTTCAAAAAGCAAAACACAGAGTGACCGAGCATATATCATTAATAAACTCACAGGAGAGAAATGGTGCTGGCTTCCCGGAATCAGTGCACTCAAAGGACAAGGGAAGTACCCAAGTACCATGAGCAAAGATCTACTTTTAGCACAGCTTCCTGGTTGGTTGTCATACCAATAGCATTGTGCAACTGATACAGCTATTTTCTTCATCAATTATTAACTGGTCAAAGACTATTTGTTTGAAGATCTGCACAAAAAGTCCAGAAAGGAAGCAAGCAGTTTCAAGTTCCATGTGTGTGCCCTGCAACAGGCTTGGGATCCCCTCCAGATCAGATAGTCTCACTCTTCAGGAGCCAACAGCTTGATTCCCAGCAGCAGAAGAGGCACACCTGGGCACTTGCTGCAGCTGGGCACGAGTCTCCAAGGCAGAATCCATCCCTCACACGGGGCTCATTGCCTTTATGCCCAGGAGCAAAGCTGCAGTCAATGGTACTGCTGAAGGCCAGCAGTGCTGAAGCTGTGCCTGAGGCTCTTCTCTCAGGAATCAGCACACAGATCACATCATGCACTAGTTTACATCAGTATCTGCCAAACAAAGTCTCCACATAGCTTTTGCAGTGTTCAAGGGAAGCAGCTTCCATCAGCAACACTCTTCTTCCCCCATCTTTCCTCCACCCAGCTCAGACCACACAAATGCATAGAGCTAACAGCAGAGAAGGTTAGTTCACCAGTGTAAGCTTTGAGGTGTCCTACAGCTTTTGTTTGGCAGGAACTTTTCCAAAATGAATTAGGAAATCTGAACATTGAGGCATGTTAAGACAGCAGAAGGATTGGTGGTTCAGCGGCAACATTTCAGACTCAGTTTGGAAGCAAAAGCTTGCTCCATAGGAGAGCTCAAAGGTGAAAACACAGGACTTAACACTATGAGCAGCGCTGGAAAGGAGGTGTTCCTAAACAGTATCAATGGCCTGAGAAGTTTCTGGGATTGCTGATACTTCAAGATGTACAAGGGCTTAAACACGATAGCGGGGTGATGTGTGCACACTTGAGCCTTCGCTGGGGGTTCGTGTTCCTCTCCCCCACAAAGCACCAAACAGCCCCTCTGTGCAAGCAGACTAGTACCACTAACAAGCCAGGACTGAGATTTGGAGTATCTCTTTCAATATCCCACTTCAGCCTCACTCAAAACACACATAAGCCCTCCTTGAAGGGCAAGGAGCTATGCAGGAGCACACAAGGCACACAAGCAACAAAAGCCAATCCGTTTAAGCCATGCTCATCAGAAAGAACTTGTCAGGAACAGACTGGATGACTCAAGCACTCCGTAAGAGACAGAGGAGGTTAGAGGCCACCAGGGTAGGTCACATCAGGTATTTGCCGCCACTGATCTGCTCCCACGCACTTGCACGGCTGACCCACTGAATCAGCGAGGAACGATGGAGGGATGCCTGGGCACACTGTGGGCACTTCAAGGGTCAAGAGAAGGGAAGCACCTGCATTTGTGGGGTTGTCTAAAACCAGCCCCTCAATTTTTGCAAGTAAAACCAGCTCCAGTGTCAGTTTCTTGAAAAAACTTGGGGTTTATTGATTTAAACTGCAAACAGTCATTACAAAAGAGATTCTCTTTTAAATAAACTCACACAAAGAGGAAGAAAAAGCAGTGTAGCGAACAGTAACGGGGGGAAAAAAATTACATTCATTATTCTCTTTGTGCCAGTCCCATTCACCTTGGCAAGGGAAACTCCAAACTTGGAATACAGAAATGCAAAGACAAACTGTATTTGGAATGTCTTCAGATAGGCACTTTGAGCCCAAGGCTTTTCTCCTTGAAGAATCTATACAATTAGAGGAAGAAAAAGTCTTCCTTCCACACTGTCTCGCAACAGAGCCCAGGTATGTACATTCTAAAGCCCAGGCAGGCAAGACCTGGGAGAGGAGAAGAGAAGGAGAAGAGAAAAGGCAAAGATGCACAACAACTCCATTTGCAGTCCAACACAAAAAAAGGGGGAGGGAGTTCTAAAATAAATAATCCAAACACAGTTTTTGCATTTTTTTTAAATTAATTTTTCATTTTTTAAAATAAAATAACCAAAAAAAGTGTAAAGTTACAAAAAATGTCATTGTAGTATATATATTAAACTGTGGGGAAAAAAGGAAAAAAGACACTTCACAATCTTAAGATTAATATGGAAGATCATAATTTAAACATAAAAGAATATATTCTATGGATTCATCATCCCGATAAATATGAACAAAATTAAAAAGCAAAGGTTTTGGCAATAAATACGTTTTGATAAGTTAAATAAGCTTTTTATATTGTTGTGCAGTGACAAGCAAAATTTGCTCTCCAATTTCTGAAAAGTTATACAAAATTAAAAACCCAGAAAAAAAATAATAAAAAGCTCGGCGTGAGTGCTCTAAGATAGGTCTAAAGTACTCTAGAGCAAAACCATTAAAGCTATGTCTACTCAAACTTTGTTTACACGAACTTGTGTGTGTGGAATGACTTCTGTTGGCCCCACCCCTCTATTTCTTTATTTGTTTTAAGATGTCACATGTATACATGGGGAACTTTTAGCACCAAAATCAAGTCTCTCATAGTCCATCTGTTTTTTGTTTTTCTTTTGTTTTCTTCCTCCCAGTCGAAGTCCCATTCATGTTACAATCTTCGTCCGTTCTCAGCTTTTCTTCCCGCAGACCTGAGCGATCCAGGCAAGATTTAGTCTTTAAGGGGAGGGGAGGAAGGACTGGATGTTAACACTTGCCCACATGCCTGCAGCCTAGCAGAAACTGGCCATTTGGGAAGGGACTGGGAGAGGGCGATGCAGTACATGGCCAGTGGAGGGAGCCGGATTCGGACATTTCCTGCACATCTGGAAGTGCACAGAGCTGCTGGTGCCCTCTGCAGCTGGAGAGGTAATACAGTCACAGTGAAAAGTGTTAAAAGGCACTATTTTGTAAACGTTATTGCTTCTCATCGTAATTTTGGCACTTAAGGTTTAAGCCACTGCGTGTCAGGCAGGCAGGTGGACATGTTAACATCCAGCTTGGACTACTGGGGACAAGGTTGGGGGGAGTTCAGCTTAACATTGTAATAGAGGTGGGGAGGGGCAAGAGGAAACCCCAGATTAGTCGTCGGAGATGGAGAGTCTGCTGAAGATGGGAAGACGTCTTGAGGTGTCCAGGATAGGGGAATCTGAGCCGCTGTGGCTGCTGCTGGAGCTGCTCAGATAGCCCTCCTGGTCAGAGAGGGAGTCCTGAGGACTGGGTGGCGAGTCAAACATGTTGGGGGACTCGGACATGGGCCTGAACAAGAAGGTGGTGGGGGAGCTCCCGCTGGGCACCTGCACCCCCATGCTGGGGGCAAAGAGACTGACCAGCTCCTGGCTGGAGAAGGTGAAAGGGTTGCTGGCGCAGTCAGGCAAGGTGGGGGAGCCCAGCAGGTCGTCAGCGCTCAGCATGGGCGGCGGTGTGATGGAAGTGGGGCTGTCCAGCAGCCCGCTGGCAGCAGTGCTGGGGAAGCCGGCGAAGCTGAAGCTGTGCTGCAGGCGGGGTCTGTCGGTGACGGCGGGCTCCCGGCTCCCCGCCACGGCGCGGCGCTCCTCCGCGTTGTGGATGAAGTGGCAGCGCGGCCCGTAGGGGCAGAAGCCGATGGTGTGGAAAGTGCGGCACAGCTCGGTCTTGTACTTGGGGTGGCGGGTGAGGCTCCGCAGCTCGTGGATGCCGTGGGCGAACTGGCACTTGTCACCGTACTTGCAGGCGCCGTTCTCCTCGAAGGGGCGGCACAGCTCTGTCTTGTAGCGGCTGGAGTTGACCTGTCCGCCGGGCTGCTTCTGCTGCAGTAGGCGCTCGCCACCCTCGGAGAAGGAGCGGTCCCGGAAGCGGCTTTCCCGGGGGCCCAGCATGGGAGCCGGCTCCCCTTTCAGGCTGCTGAGGAGCTGGTTCTGGTGAAACTTGGAGTTGGGCAGGGTAACAGAGTGCCTCCTAGGGAAACCCCCGCCCGCTGGGGTGCCCACCGCCTTCCTGTCCAGCAGGCACCCGCTGACACCCGAGGGGCTGTAATTCAACATCTTGGTGCTCTGCGGGGACAAAGCAAGGGCCGGTCACGTCACTTCTACTGCCACCACCTCCTCCGACATCCCCACGCAGCCCCGAGAGCGCGGCGCGGCACCACGCCACCTCCCGCTGCCGGGGAGCGGCGGCCGCCCTGCCCCGACAGCCCCCCTCCGCTCCGTCCCTCCGCACCCGCATCTGCTGCAGTCCCTCCGCCGCCCCACGCGCGGGCCCTCCCGCCGCGCCTCTCCCCGTCCTCGGCGCGGAGCGGTCCCGGAGCGAACCGAACGCCCGGCGCGGGGGGGCGCCCGAAACCCCCGAGCGGTGGGAGCGCTTCCCGGGGAGCGCCCCCGGGGACGGCGGCGCGCGGGAAGGGCAGCGCGCGGCGCGGCGCCCGCCCAACCGCTCCCGCA